>JAOTRO020000036.1:2386742-2397509 GCA_028566515.2 Pyracantha coccinea | reverse complement strand
TATAATACTACTTTTTCTTTTCAAAAGCACTTTTACAAAAAAGTTTACCAAACGCTCTGCTGCTTTATTTCACAGCTCTTATTCTCACAGCACAGCAAAAACTGTTTTTTTTCAAAGCACAGCAATACCAAACCAGCCCTTAGTGTTGTATGCATCATCAAAATTTTCTTGTTTGTTTTGGATTATATAATGATATCATTTTTGTTGGATTAAACTATAAATTATTATGGGGTATGATTATAATCTTGTCATCAACAGCTAAAGTCGTGCCTCCATTGAAGTCTCAATAAACGCAATTAAAAGAAGGATAAAGAAACCAAAAAACAGAAAGCCAGCCTCATCGCCACCACCGCTACCAGAAACCGTTAAATCAGATATTGAATAGCAACCGTCGATCAGGAGGCGATTGATCATCGTTAGCCATGGAGGTCCGACCCAATCAGACGGCCGACAACTCGTCGGCCACGCACCAGCAGCGTCAGCGCCATACAGCAGCAACTAGTCAGAAAAAGCCTCCTGCTTCTTCCATCCCCGTCGACACCACCTCCGTTTCTCAAAGGTCAGTCCTTTTTTCTTTAGTTTTCTGTTTGGATCCCGAGAAAATTATTATTATTTTTTTAATCAGTCCCGTGAAAATTCAAGTCCTAACTTCAGATGGCATTTGTTTCAATTGTGCTGTAGGCTTCAGAAGGAGTTGATGTCTCTCATGGTATGCTCTCTCTCTCTCTCTCTCTCTCTCAATTCTTTGTTTTTTATTTTTCCTCAAATTTTCAAATTTGTGTACTTATTTTTTCGATTTCTTGCAGTCGTTGATTTTTGTTGAAATCTTGAATTGGGTTTTATGTGGATGCAAATTTAAGTTCATAAGTTGAAAACTTGAAGCATAATCAAGAAGAAAAAGAGGGAATTTATTGATTATTGGTAATCATGGGATGATGGGTATGTATAATGCAGAGGTTAGGTTAGGTTAGATAGGTGTGTGGAGTCTGTTGACTGCAAAGCTTCAAATTATGACTGCATGTATGGTGATTCGGGAAGTCTCTGCCATTATCACACTTTTCACTTGTATGCAGTTACTCATTGGAAGGATATATTGTTGTGTTAGTAAAATTTTCTCAGCCGAATAATATCGTCTTGAAGTTTAAGGCCTAATGCTAATAGTAGTCTATTTGACACTGAAGTTTTAGTCTTTACTAGACAGATTTAATGATGAATTCATGACCATATTTCTTGTTATGAGACTAGTAACTATTGTATTACTGATGCTTATTTGTTCAACATCTACTGGTTCTTGTTTTCAGATGAGTGGAGGAGATCTTGGAGTATCGGCTTTTCCTGAAGGCGAGAGCATTTTTACATGGGTTGGCACAATTGAAGGTGGAAAAGGAACTATGTATGAGGGTTTATCGTACAAGCTTTCTTTGCGTTTTCCTCTGGACTATCCTTTCAAGCCGCCGCAAGTCAAGTTTGAGACAATGTGCTTCCATCCAAATGTTGATCAGTTTGGCAACATATGTCTTGATATCCTGCAGGTATCTATCATTACATTTACAATAAAGAAGCTGGTATCAAGCTTTGAGATACTAAACTCCAATAGGATAAACTGCTAACTGTCTATGACTGTAATATGGAGAAGTTAAAATTGACCATATGATGGTCATGGTGTTTTTTGTATCGAGGAATTTGGTCCACCATACAATACATGAGGGACCTTATGGAAAATTAGTATTGGTGGGATAAATCTATATGTTTGCTCACATAGTTGTGTAGAAGAGAGGGTATATAAATTAGTTTCAGTTGGATAATTCGAATTGTGATGCTTTTTCCATTCAGGGTGTTGCCCACATGTAAATGCCCTGATTCAGGAGTGCTGCTTAGATGGCAGTATGCCAGTGCCCCTTACCCAGGGGCATTGCGGTGCCCACATGAATGTGCCAACCTTGACAACATCACAACAGCCAGAGTAGTTCTCATGGCTGCCATGACCATCTTCATGCAGAACAATAAATAAATAAATAAATAAATAAATAAAAAAGATCAGGATCATATGGGTAGTTTGAGAACATTGATGGAAGGGTTGCGGAATACAAATATTATTTTATTTTCATGGAGGGGGTTGATAGTGTTGGTCTATAAGTCTATTGTTGATTGAGTTTCCTTTCTTTCAGTTTCATGTATTTTCAAAAAGCTTATATTGTTCCTTGCTATATGTGGCACAGGACAAGTGGTCTTCAGCATACGACTGCAGGACTATACTTCTGTCCATTCAAAGTCTGTTGGGAGGTAAGCTTGCTCTTATATGCTTGAACTTTCTCATAGGTTTCATTTGTTCTTGCCTGACCACTTGGTTCTTACCTGCAGAGCCAAACCCGGAGAGTCCCCTCAACAGCTATGCTGCTGCACTGTGGAGTAGTAAGGAAGGTTAGTTACTCCCTATCATTCTTATCCAATGTGGGATAAAAAAACTTAGAGCTTCACAGTTAGATGATCTTCTTTGTTTCAACCACTTCCAGGCCATCCTAGTTTCGAGATTTTGTAGCTTACGAATTCACCATGAGATTAGTTACTTTTACCACAAGCTGTAAAATGTCGACCTGGTAAACAAATGTTTTGTAGTTGAGCATCATGGAATATGATGCCGGAGGATGAAGTGCCTATTCTTCCTGATTTGGATTGTGCAGACCTCTTATACAACTCTTGTTCTTATTTATTTTTCTTTACAGATTACAGAAAAATGGTCCACCGACAGTACTTTGCTGGAGAATCATTGGAGAGCTGATTTGTACATAGAACTCACGACAGATGACAAAATTGTCATGTGGCCCCTGATTTGTGTGCAGCTCCGGTGAGGTGAAATTCTGCAACGGAAAGTATTGTTTCTGTCTCATGGAATCCCGGGGTGATGGAAACCCTGGCCAAGTTGTTTATACTGCCTGTCCTCTCTGATATCTTTGCTAAATAAGAAGTTGTAAATTTGGTTCAATCAAATGAAGGTGAAAACTGTTTGTCTAATGACTGGAGGCACCATTCCCGCATCTTTCTTAACTTCTCCAATTGGTTTATTGCTGATATCTCTAATTCCGATTCATGCTGAGAAATGCCAAGGGGGCTCTCTTAAAAGTGACTCTCCACGAAGTCTCTATTACCTCATGTTTTTGGCACTATATTTTATAATTTTGGCACGAGAATTGACATTAAACTGTGAGGTGATAGATAATCCATCGAGAGTCTCACTTTTGAGAGTCCCCTTAGCATTTCTCCACGTCTGTTGGGTAGTGGATAGTGATTCTTTTTACGTCTGAACTAGATTGAGTAGTAATATCAAAAGAAACCGCTTGTCCTATGAAGGACCACTTTCGATCAACATAAGCCCATGTTGTGTCTCTTCCAAGTCTAAAAAAATATGCCTGTCTGACGACGATCCGTGACCATAAAAAGTCTAAAAAATGCCATCTGACAACGATCCTTGTATGGACCACAGCAATGCAATCATTTGCCACGTGATTAGTGAACTCATGTCATGCAAGTCTTTCTGCCACAACGGAGGTTGCTGTGATGTTGGTTATGTCACAAACCACGAGAAGAAAAGGGAAGTGAAAGGTAATTAAAAGAGTGTTTGGATTGAGAATTTTGGTGAATACAAGAGAGTTCAACATGAGACTAATTCAGGAATAAACAGCGTCCCATCAAACAAGCATCCTTTTAAATCCAAGATACAAATATATATGCTAGAACATGTATTTGTACATCATGAAAAATGGCCCCAAATGTTTCAAGAGAGATCCACAACGCATGCCTCTTTCGAATTTCTACAGAGAGCGGGAACAGAGAAAAAAAATAGAAAGGCCTCCTCTTCAAAGAACAGAAACGACACGAGTTCCCAAGCAATTAAACATTCTCCGCCGCATCTCTTCCTGACTCTTCTGTACCGTGCGCTGCAGCCAGCCTCTCAGCTGCCAATCTTTCTTCGAGAGCTCGAGCACCTCTTTCTCTGCAAGAGACAACAACAAAAATGAATATCTTTTTCCCCAATTATTTGATTATTAATCTCCTTGGCTAACAACATGTTGGCTATCTAGTGGCATGTATTCATCCTTAAGGATCCGGAGTTCAAAGATCCCATGTTCAAGCCTGTGTAAACAGTAAGGGTGTGATTTATGAGGGGGGAAGGTTACCCTCCACAGTTCATTTGAACAAGGAACATATCAATTTTGTTTCAGAGATATAACATTTGACATTCAAACTGGATGCTGTTTGAGACCAGAAAAGTTACCTTCTTCTTGATGCTTCAATGGGGTCACATCCAGGCAATGACGTACTGCCCAGGGTGTAACCTTGGGATTCATTGGAAGCTTCATATCTTCCACAGAGCATCCGATGGAATATAGATGCAACAGGATCGATGACTGGCCTGCAAGAATTAACAAGAAACACTTAAGAGCAATGGAAACTACAAATATTCCATATTGAATTGAAGAGTTTGAAAATAATGGTAATTATGTACCTCAAAAACTCAGGGAAGAATGTAGAAAATGCAAAATCTTCACTTGGGTCACCCTTGAGTTTTGTTTCTGGTTTACTCTGCCAGTATCTTAGGTAAATCCAACTCGTATAGGTTCCAAATATTAAGATTGGAAGATGTGTTGCTGACTTTTCTGTCCAGAAGCTTATGGCAATGGACAACAATAGCGAGATAGATGGTAACCACTGCACACGATTGAAACCAACACCAAACAGAGAGTTTTAAGAATATTCAATAACCTGCAGAAATTTTCATCAAAGGTCATTCTCAGAAGTCCGACCTTAGCTTTTATTTTCAACAACGGCAACTCCTGGTCGGGGATGATTTGCTTGATGCCAACTAAGAAACCTGAAAGGACTCCGTGGAAGCCAGAAACAGGCATATATCTAGCACAAATGAACCAAATAAAGTAACAATATTCAGAATGCGATAAAAGAAGCGATCAAACCAGGCTACCACATGTACAAAAATTATTATCTACGATATGAACAATGGCAGACACACATTGACAGTTGCAGAATGATCTGTTTAAACATTTGTTTGCAGTTAGAGGTAGACAGAAGCAATAAAGCTGAAAATGTAGGAAGAAATGAAAACAAGGACAAAAACATAAACCAGCATTGCAATTTTTTTTTTATTTTTCTGAACGTTTAATTTATTTCTTAGTACTTACAGGTAAAATTCCGTCATTGTAATGTAGTACATAGCGATAGCAGTGACGAAAGTGCATATGGAAGTTAGGAAGTTAACTACAAAGATGAACTTCAAGAACTCCCTAGAACCCCACACAGGTTCAAGCAGCTTCCCTATGAAAAGAAGACCAAGAGAGCTGATAACAACCTGTTAAATAAGTGAGGAAGTCAGTACTATTTTTCATTAAAAGTAGACTGTGGCAGGTCAAGAAACCTCCTCCAGTATATGACTACATCACAGAAAAGTTGTTTATTGAATCAGAAGCGCATACCCCATATATTGATTGTTCAATGTAACCGGATGTAATGAGGTTCCAGACAAAAGGAATTGTCCTACAAAGCAGAAGGTTGGATTAGAATTAAGTTAGAGGTTCCAAATTCAAAAATATGAGATTGCGCTCACTCTTCATTAGATAGAGTGAACACACATAGGGATGCAACATCAATCATATAAACCTCAACATAGTCTGATTATAAACCTGCTCAGCTGGAATTCAGTTAAACAAATTTACGAAGAAAAAATAAGGCATAGTATAGTAAAGGCACAGATATTAAGACCAATGGAGAAGCCCAAACAGACCCAAAGAACAAGGAGCATAGAGTGCATACACAGAACCGGGCCTAACAATGCATCTGATTCAAAAAATTTAAGGAGAAGATGCTAAGCTTCACTTAGAAAATCAAGTTCTAAGTTTCAGAAATACAGATTCTACACAAAAACGAAGTCTGTGATCCTATACAACCCATACACTGCATCCCTTGTAAATTGTAATACAAATATACAAAAGAGTTACCATCATCATCCCCTGCTACAACCTCCCAACGCCACTTAAGCGGCACAAAAAACCGGAGCTGGCTTTCAGATCAAACCCATAAAACCAAACGATCAAAACGCTAAATTTCACAAAATTTTCACAAAACCCATTCCTGTACACAGATTTACGCAATATTTCACCATTCATTTTAGCAAATTCCCAATTCACAAGTCAACAAACCCAAAATCGAAAGGTACAGGTGCCCGAACCGAGAGAAAGATACCTGGCGGGAATGAGAGCGAGGTAATCAACGGCGTGAGGGTGAAGCTGAACCACAATGTGGCCTCCAATAAGAACCACCGCCAAGCCTTTGCATAGCCGAGTGAACCCGGAGAACGCACCCGCGCTCTGCAACACCCACAATAAAAAGT
This sequence comes from Pyracantha coccinea, assembly GCA_028566515.2. Classification (NCBI taxonomy): domain Eukaryota; kingdom Viridiplantae; phylum Streptophyta; class Magnoliopsida; order Rosales; family Rosaceae; genus Pyracantha; species Pyracantha coccinea. Next base: position 2,391,109 of record JAOTRO020000036.1, on the reverse strand, counting down.
TCGAAATGGAAAACGCAAATCGGAAGAAAATTGAAGAAAATTCAAAAGCTTTACCCCTGAGAGTGATGGAGTGCTCATGGGCGGCGGTCGGTTTGCCCGGTGGATTTGGGGCGGCGATGTGAGATCGGAGAATCGGGTTTTGGGTGGAGGGAAGATTTGGGATCGTAAGGATTGCGGATCCGCCCGATCGGAGGAGGAGTGTTTTGATCAGCCGGTGAATATTAAATATAAAAATGGGTTCTTTGGAGTTTACTTCCCCCAAATGTTAAAATTGGACTGACCTAGTTTAGTTGGCTTGCTACTTAGGTTTTTTCATAAAAGGGTACTTGGATTGAGGTTACAAGGTTTACAAAATAGAAGAGAAACTCTCGTGTAATCAAAGAAATTATGTGGCAAGCGTGTATTGGGCGGATGATGTAATTTTTGAGTACATGATAAGCATCTATTGCAGAAGTGATGCACTTTAAACTATGTCTTGCAAGGAAATTTTTCTCTTAATTTGGGCAGTTTGTTTTTCTATGATCTTTTGATACAAGCTCACGAGATTTTGTGATCAAATCGTGTGGTTAAGAGCATTTATATCGCCACTTATGAGATTGATCAAATCCCTATCCATCAATATAACTATCCTTAAAACAACTTTGAAATAATCTTTGTTCCATGCAAAAATGTCACAACAACAACAACCAAGCTCATCCCACTAAATGGGGTCAGCTATATGAATCCTATAACGTCACTGCGCTCAGTTTTGTGTCATGTCTTCCGTTAAATCCAAGTAGTCCAAGTCTTTTCTTAGAGTCTTTCCAAGTTTCCTATGTATTCCTCTACCCTTTCGGCTTTGAACCTCTATCTCGTAATCCCATCTTCCATGCAAAAATGTCACATTCAAATAATACACAATGCTTGAAACAACTTTGAAAAAATCTTTCACGTGCTCCATGCAAAAAGGTCAGATTCAAGTGAATATTTTCAGAGTCCGTTAGCATTACGGTTCAGTGGTATTAGGTGAGAAGACTTAGGTTGTAAGCATGAGACATTTTCTGCTCAACAGTCCTATGATTGCAAACATTCAACAATAATACTGAGAATGGAATTTCACTTCACATATCAACTACCAACCAAAAAGAAAAATAGACGTATTACAACATGGAAAAGAATCCTCTGTTTTGTCTAGCTTCTAATTCCAGACGGCGTTAATGAGATGCCGAGATCTCTTACATTACATCCCATCTGATACATTCAACCCTAAAACACGTTCCAACGTCGTACCACTTGGCAGACAATGCGTATGCAGATCGCTATACGGATTAGGTTACATATGGATTGTGCACATACCTCGCCGTTTTATACCTTTCGACAGCTTGCAATGCCATCTCTGATCCACCTCCGTCCCTCTCATTTCTGGCTTCGTTTTTTGTAAATACAACGAACGCTGAGAAGACGAAGATCTAATGGACCGGTGTAATCATATTTGCTCCAAAGAATGCTGTAAGTGGAAGCCCACATTCTTATCTTCTTTGAAAATGGCTCTGTGGGAGAGTTGAACATGAACATCACTGGATGGCATATTGCTTTGGAGCAAAAAATATCGGGCCTAAGTGGTCTTGGGCGAAGGATAATAAAGCACGATGACAAGCCAGAGCGAACGCTGTGGCAAACATGACGAAGGAAGTCCAATAGAGCCTCAGCATTAGAATTGGATTTTTCCTTGCAGAGGTTAGCACATTCGAGACAATCACTCTGAGCCGCCGATCTCTGTAGATGGCACGATAATCATAAATGGGAGCTCTGGAAGATGGACCTCTCTCTCTGTTTTCAGGCCTGCCTGCCATTTTCAGATCGGAACTATACTGAGTTTTTGTAATGCCCCGTCCAGTAGCTGCATACATCCATTGATATAGAACATCTGCAATGACCCTGCAAAACTGCTGGCGGTATACCTTTGCCTCTTTGGATACCATTGCTTGGACCAGTGAAGCTCCATCCTGCATTAGAATTTCGTCTTTATATTTAATTTTGACAGAGAGAGTCATCGATCGTTATGATATTATAAAAACAACGGAGAAAAGAGCCCAGCATAAGGGAACTCACTGCAGTCATCAAGAGTCTTCTCAGCACAACACCATCTTTGGATGGTAAAATCCTCAAGACAAAATTTGCAACATCAACTGCACCACCGTCCCTTGATGGTAAATAACCGACGGAAGTATCAGCTTCCGGTGCTATGATCTCATCTAAACCTTTCCTGCAAGCAAATGTAAAAAACATGAAAATTTTATGTTTGGTGATGAAGGATAAGGAGCCGTGCACGATGAATATCCACAACAGAAGCGTGCAAAAGTTTATCAGCTAGCTGATCAAGATTTTAAAGTTCTAAAAGTTCCAAGACATACAAAGATAAACTTGTACTGTAGGAAATTAACTTTAAGAGATACAAGTTAACATACCTAGTTGCACCTACTTTTAAGAAAAGAGAGAGCCTCTGCCACTGGAAGTTTGGAACTCCTTCTTCTTGTTAAAAACCACCTGAACCGAGTGAACAAAGTAAATAAACAACAAAGAACAAAAATGCTGAAAATATGACTGCAAGTTTCATTCAAGATTTTACTATTTTGAAGGAGCTTATACCAATGTTCTACTGATTTTAATATTTTGCCACCATAAAGCAGTATGTTTTTTGTTTGTGAGTATGTGCACACTCACATGCTTGTGTTTTGAATCTTTTCCGTCAACATTTGATTCTTGTACCTGCAGTACCATACCATGCGGAATGTCCTCTTTATGGCAATGACAGAATGCAGAAAGGTAAAATTCTAGGTTTTCTGTAAGTTTTAAGATATTGTAATTGATTGTGAAAGTTGCTAATAGTGTTTAGAAATCAGAATGCAGAATGCAAAAAGATACTGATTTGATCAATGAGTTCTTTCCTAATGGGTATTCATGTATGCATTCAAATCTGTTATCCTCATGTTAACAGGAAAGTTATAGCACTAATACATTCGACTGAAAAGTTTCCAGTTTCCACTACGGTGTTAGACTATTTATTCTAGACAATATTTTCTTTGTTAAGATATGATATTCTCTTTTCATGTTCTGCATCTTTAGCTTCAACAAAAACCAAAGTTGCTGCATAGTTCGTCTAGGAAAGTTAGAACTTTGATAAACACATTTTGTGCTTACCATGGGATAGGACTACACTGTCAGCTTTCAGAAACGCAAAATGGCATTTTTGTTCGGCATTGATGATCACTGGGGTCCACTGCAAATGTTTGAAGAGGTAAAATTAAATAGTTCTTTTCAATGTTGATTTTGGAAGTCAAGTATCATTGAGATTTAAGAAATTAATAGGGATATCGTGTCCCTGCCTGTTTGTGCAAATGGATATGTTGTGAATGCATCTATAGGTAGAAAACATATGTGAAGTCTCATGACCTTCCGGACCCCAGAGATTCCCAGATACCTTTAACGTGTGCTTATTGCATGAAATTTGCAGCCACTCTCTTTTTCGTTTTTCGATCTGGAAAAGAATATAGCCAAGAGAGTATCTTAAAACTCCACCAAGAGTAGGAATCTAGGAAGATCAGGGGCCTGGAAGGTTTTAGCACGTATGTTGTTCGCTCAAGCTTAGTGAATATATTTTGATTTATGTCATCGATATCTTTTGGAGAACTGCTTAGTAATATAGTCACCTATGCACTGCTAACAAGAGGAATTTTTTGCAATGAGATAATAAATTGATTGGAGATAAGACTTTTCGAGACTCCAAAGGTTTAGCATTTCTTATCCCGTTTGTAAGTTTAAACTGCGGGGTAATGTTTTAGCGATGATTCCTTATTTTGGTTTTCATATGAGAAAAGTATATGATCACAGTTTTGTCCCCGATAAACATTGATTGAGAACTCTTAAATGGCCAATAAATTTGGGTTCTCTTAGGAAATTTTCTTTCTAAGCAGATGTAAGATGTAGCAAGAATGAGATAAAGTGGTTGCGGTTCTTAATGCTATCAAGTGTTAAATGTGTGTTGTAATTTTGTTTGGAGAAATGATTTCTGAACGTCTTTTTCACCTCCTGCACACTTTTTTTTTCTTTTTTTTTTCTAGCTATTAAATTGAACAAATCAAAAGAGAATTAAAGGTCTATGTTTAAGAGGATATGTGTAGAAGGTGTAAAATGGCGTGCAGATTGCACTCCCCTTTGGTTTAGGCATTCTTTAACTTTTGCTGTTGGCACTGGGCTTATTACTACTTTGTATTTCTGTGGGTCCCAGATTTCCAATCAGGTCCCAGATGCTGGGAATAGGATCCTCGCCGGATCCAATCCCTAGGGATCCTAGGGATCCCACAATCGTACCCGTTTATCGTATATCG
>JAOTRO020000036.1:2369115-2386642 GCA_028566515.2 Pyracantha coccinea | reverse complement strand
ATGCTATGTTTTCTTGTGAAATTGGTTGTTTGATGTGTCTAGTGCGTATCTTGTAGATAATGGACTGTAGAGAAGACTTCGGAGCCTTTTGATGATTTCAAGGCCAAAAAGGATCAAAGCTATAAAGAACTGAAGTCAAAAAGTATTCCATCGATCAGCAGATGCTAATTTGTTCAATCCACAATTTAATGGCTGCTGTTTGGGAATTATAACTGGAGCTAGAAGGTGCTGCGCAGAACTGTCATTTTCGTTGGGACGTCACAAATTCATCAGGACGAACTAGGTATTGTACCATATATGTACAGAAAGCTCTGGATGTTTTGCTTTGGTAGAATTTTACAGATTCTGATTCTGATGCTTCTAGAAGAAATTATACATGTTTTAGTGCGAGAAGGTCAGTTCAAGAATTCTACGAGATTCTGAATAATTGGAGTCCAGTTTGAGTCAGGAAACCGAAGTCTAATGATATTGGGACTCCTGTTTGGGCTGGAATTCAAAAATTGCGGCAAAGGTTGACCTAAATGCTATTTTTCCTCGGATGATTATTTAAATAAGAAGGAGCAGCAGCGTTAAAAGGGGGACACACATCATCAGATTGCTTAGAGGATTGACCTAAAGAGGAAGCTAGACGCCAAGGGTTCTCTAAGGGTTTTTTAACATCTTCAGACTTTGTACTTATGACTTTCATTACTATGATTTCCTGTAATTTGATGGCTATGAGTAACTAAATTCTTTATTAGGAATCCAATGTAGCCTTCATGATGATTCTATGTCTTAGTTAACTTTATTCTTTTATCAATCAAAAGGTTTCTAGTTTCATTCATTGTGCTAAAATCATTCTTTATGTTCATGTTATTGATTAGCTGCCTTTAATATGAATTTTTTGATATATGAGACAAGGTTATAGTAGACTCCATATGCTTAGCCTTGAGATAACTCTCTTGGATGAATGAATTGTTGTTGATGCAAACGCCATGCTAAGACACTTTTTGGTTTTCTTTGGTTAATTATTGTACTTAATGGATTTTTTTATTATTGGCTTAGACTAGACACCATGGTTATGTTGATGATTAAAAGTACTTGGTTACACCTGGACGCCTAACAGACAATCATAATAAAGAAAGAACAAAACCTAGAACCTGAATTAAATTTTTCTTACTAAGTTAATTAATCATAGAATTGGATTGATTTGGTGAAATCAGATACCTAGTGTTTCAACCATTGTTTTCAGAAATTATTTACACACATTTTCTTTTTATTTTACTGCACTTTAGATTACTTGATCAACTTCTTTTTGGTTAATTATTTAAACTTCGTCGTTTAGTTGTTTTTGTTATTTCTATTCTTATGGGTACTGCATAATTGGACTTAATTAGGTGACTTTACAAATCTTTATGGGTACAACACTCGTATTTGCTTGCTATACTATCATATCGATTCGTGCACTTGCGAGAAATATAATTTATTCATCAAACGTATAGAAGCTCTATGGTTGCCATATGGGCTTTATTGAAGCTCAAAGCATCCTAGAAGAGATAAAGTTTCATGTGATTCTAGACCAAAGCTTCCTACAGAGTGAAATGAGGAATAACGTTAACCAAAATCTTAAAATCATGCATCTTGATGATAAGAGAAATCATACGTGCATCAATTGTAAAGTGGTATGTATGACACACGTGTGTGAATAAGAAAAGAGATGTGTGCGTCAATTGTGGGACATCATGTATGACTCTTTTTGTCGACATTCATATACATTCTAATTAAGTGGCGGCATGTATGACACACGTGTCTGAATAAGGAATTATATAAAGACCATTTTTCAAGTGTTTATAGATAAACTCATCAATCCTCGTGATTAAATGGTGTATGCCTGCTATTTATAAAGAGTTGATGCGTAGTTTATCCGAGAAGCGGATGATTGTCCAACCTAAGCCATTTTTGAAGTAATTATAAATAACTACTAAACTTAGAGTAGTAAAGAGGTTCTCAATATCCATAAAACATCATTTTGGTTCTTATATCATCATAGGATTGACATAATATCCTTTGTGGGAAATGATTGTTCATGGTGCATGTAATTCCATGTTTGCTCATGGTTGAAATATTTTCTCAGTAGAGTGATGAGAGTATACTTGCATTTACCTTATATGAAATTGAAAGTACCCTTGTGAAAACACATGTGCTCCTTACAGAACTATATTTGGAGGTGTTTTACAGTAAGTAGAGAGATTTTATGCGAGTTTGCCCTGGTATATGAAAAAGATGTCCTTAAATTGTAGGGAACCCAAATTTGTTCGTGATTATTGCAATTGCACAAAATGAGGAGTCTCAAGATGCAACTCTAGCGATAATTGTGATATATCACACTCCTAGGTGTAAGAGATTCATTGGGATTAATATTTTCCATAGAACATTATGATGCACATTTGTATGAGTGTCACCAACTAGAATTGATTTCACTCACATGAAACGATTCGCCCTGATTTGAGGTAGTGAGCGAGATGTGCCTGAAATGCATTGGAGTGTGAGACCAAACACATGAATAATTTCACGTACAAAACATACACTGGATATGCATATATGTCGCCTTAGAAGTGTCTATGATGAGATCTATCAAGGGTCGAACATGGAGCTTTTTCCTTTAGTAATCCATGTTGAAGCTTGTTATGCCGGATGTGAATAACTTGGTAGACGCCTAATGCGTAGGGCTTAGACTAAGATTCGTATGGTGTATGTCCAATGGATATACATTTCATATTGTTTTTGCTAGTTGCGGGCTCAGAGTGGGAGTGATGAATTGATCCTAACTTTCAAGTCACTGTGTGAGCCACTGGATATTTGTGATCCTACCCTTATACCCTTTGGACTAAAGTCTATGTCAGAAAGCTGAGGTTTAATGATCGCTACTTTAGCACGTTTATCTAAGATGGTCAAGCTAGTTACTGTCCCAAGAGACATGTCTAGGCAAGCAGTTAAACCATTTTGGAATGACATGAGAGCTCAGGGAAAATAGTTTGAAGACTACACTATGTCATGTGATTCATTAGTTAGCCATTATATGTTTGATATGTGTTGTCAAACGTAAGACATGCATACATAATACTTGTGGAACATGACATTGCTTTTTATATCATAACTAGGGACAAATAATGTCAAGTTTGGGGTGTATGACGAAATGTCTAGGGTATAAAGCAATGAACTTCCAAGTGATGCACTCTTGTTAAGTTTGGTGATAGCTTAATGACAACACCCCTAGATATGTACGTTTGTTCTGGTGAGGTCGTGCATCCCACATGCTGTATGAGGAGGTAACTATAACGGATGAGAAGTAGATGAGCTAATAGAGATGATGCCAACACCCTATGTGGGTGAGTGGGAGATGTAAGAATTTGGACTCTGCAGGTGAGAATCCCAAAACCTCATACCAAATATGTAGAGTTATTTTTTTTTTTCGTTGGGATTTGTTGTTTTAAAATTAATGATACTCCTCCTTGTGCGATTACTCTTGATTGGAGGGGAGTTTTTTATTCAATGTAATTTTGGTTTGAGTTTTGAAGGTCTTATGTTAATTATGATGGACTTCTTATCCATCGCAGATGTATCTTTTACACAAAAAAATGTTTGTTTCTGGTAAGAAAGAAGAATCCTAACGACTCTATAATTCTCTAGTTATTTTTGAATAATCACATCTAAAATGGATTAATGCTTCTGCCGGATGCTAACTACTTATAATTGACTGTTTGAGTCATTTGAACAAAAAGTGGATCTATAACATAAAACTTACTAGGAAAGACGTCTGCTACATCAACCATAGTGAAATAACTAACTTAGAGAGGAGCAACTGATTCCAAATACCCAGCGATCTCTTTTAGAACTTGATTTTGGAAGGAATTCGGGTCCTTTGTACCCTCTCTCTCTCTCTCTCTCTCTCTCTCTCTCTCATCTAGTCATTAGTTAAGTTTGTATGAGAAACCGAGTAAAAAGAGTCCTCTTTGTGTCGACCTTTTTGGCTTATCCTAGCTATACGAGAAACAATCATAATATACCAAAATAATAATTACAAAAAAGATAGAAGCACTCGTGCATCTGCGGAGCACTATGGATATTGAAATTAAATAATAGAAATTAAATAAAAAAGTAAAAATTCAAAAAATATTGCGCTACCAAATATTTCGTCATGCAAACAATTACTATAATGAAATTAAATAATAGAAATAATAAAACAAAAAAAGTCAATGTAATTAAATAAAAAAATAAAACCAAAAACTATTGTAGCGCAAAATCTTGCGCTACCAAAGATTTTGTCGCGCAAAATATTAAATTAATTTAATGAAATAAAAAACTTTGTGTGACAAATTTTGTCGAGCAAAGTACCTTTGTGTGAAGAAGATTAATTTTCGTCGCGCAAACCCTATCTTCACGAGCTATGCATGATGAACCATGCGCGATGAGGTTTTGAGCCACGAAATCTTACTTTGCGTAACAAATCTTATTTCGTCACGCAAAGTATTTTTTGTAATAGTGACATGTTGTAACATTGCAATACAATAAATGTGAAAACCTGTCAAAGAAGTGCACAACTTAAAATTCTTTATGCCTCTAGATTTTTTGTAGTAGAGATTGGATTTATATCCTAACGCGAGCGCTTTCTATTTTCTGCATTTTGATAAAATTGTTGAATTGTTTCCGATAGTTGACAGTTATTGACAATTTGTCACTTTCGGAAACCCTAGCCCTATGTTGGCATTATTGGATTATAGAAATTGATAAGTTGACAACAACCGCCAACTGTTGCCAGAATTTTATTATGGGAAATTGATCCAAATGCGGAAATTAGAAACCGTTCATAATAAAACAAGCCAAATTTTATGTGTCGTTATCATAAGTATGGGACCTGCGTTAGCCAAAAGAAAAAAATTCGCACCTTCAGTAACGAGATTAATGAATATATGGTATCTCATAAATACGTAAATATTTTATCTGATACGGTGTACATTAAACAGTGCAGTAGAAAATGAATTTACTGAAGATATCGACTATCGAATTACAATTTTTTATTTTTTATCACAGAAAAAATTAAAAATAAAAGGAAAAGTGTAGAGTACTTGACCATCAAATAATAGGATGATTTGCCTAAAAAAGTATATTTTTCAAGGAATACAAAAAGAAATTACATCGGAATGACAAACCATGATTGCATTTTGGGCCGCAGTCTAATTTATTGGAGAATTAAAACTCGTGTTCAAGATATACTGTATTTATAGTTTCTTCCTTTGAGTTTATTAGTTTTAGTCATGTTTGGTAGGAGGCTAATTTTGTGCTGATGCTTTAGCCAATTATGATCACTCTATCCCTTTTGATGTAATTTGGATTTGTACATCTCCTCCTGCTAGACGTGTTGTTGTATGGCGCTTTATGTACTGGAAGTAGATGCCCTGGTGGCCCTGTTGATTAATTAGTCCCCTCGTGGCTCTGTTGATTAATTAGTTTATCTCCCAGAAAAAAAAAATTTATTTCATAAATCGAGATAAAATCATTGTTTTTGTCATAAAAAAACATAACTCATTTACCCTAAACTCTCAGTTGTCATTAAACTGGAGCATTAGTACCTAATTAAGTAACTATAAAGATAAAATTACAAGGTTTTTGATGTATACTCCCTTACTACTAGTCGATCTTTGTGAACTTCCAGAAGTAACATATATGTGGAAACCTATGTAGTATGTACCATTAGTTGTAACATTTCAATACCAATACATTTGAATGCACCAGCAATTGAACATAGAAGAACATTTTGACTTAGCGTTATACATATTATGTAATATGATAATTATTTAGTGACAGCATTCTAGATTAGAGATACAAGGAAATTAACTTGTACTGTAGGATATTAACTTTAAGAGATACAAGTTAACATACCTAGTTGCACCTACTTTTAAGAAAAGAGAGAGCCTCTGCCACTGGAACTCCTTCTTCTTGTTAAAAACCACCTGAACCGAGTGAACAAAGTAAATAAACAACATGCTAAAAATATGACTGCAAGTTTCATTCAAGATGAAAACAGTTTTAGGCATCCCATTGTGATGATGATTAGCATAATAACGTACAGTTTTGTCCTTCAAAAAGTACCCCAATGCCCTTGATCATCAAACAGGTTATCTTTTCATTAATCAGAATCATGAAAGAAATCAAATGAAGGGTCCAAAGTTTCCTGTATGTGCTATACCGATACCTACCAAGCCTAAACTAACATGTTTTACACAATCGATTTCACATTTATACGTATGCGAAGAAAGGAACAAACAAAGTGGTTATCATTACTATGTGCATATGGATATGGATGGGAATGCTGTAGGACGGGTAGTAAACCACAAAAAGTAACAGCGTAGCCTATGGTTCTTGAGCACTTCATACCGAATGTAATATTTTCCTTGTCGCAGCTGAATTTTCAGTGAGAAGTTTCCGAACAACATAAGGGTATGCAGCTTCAAATGTCTTAAAATTTTTGTCTGCAGCTACAGCTAATCCTGGAAAACAGAAAAAACACGTTTAAAGTGATCATACATCAGTATCTTCATATTACAGGATAGTGATGTATGGCAAATTAACACAGCCTACCGAGTGTCCTAAAGAATAAAGATACAAAAAATATGAGTAAATGAGTTTTGATACACTATGGCAAGTGAACCCTACCTTCAAATGAAGCGAGAGAACGTAGAACAAGCGTATAGTAAGGTGGCATGCGAAAATGATACTTGAAGGCCACGGACCAGATTTTACTCAGAACCTTCAGAAAAATTACAGTTACAATCAGCCTCTACTAACTATTATTATAGGCGCCAAGCAATATTATGTCTATCATTTGTACAGATTGAGATCGAGACATGATTCTCACCCTACTGAACTTGACATCAGGAATTCCATCTCTAAATTCTACTTCTCCCAGTTCATATTCCAGATCCTGAAACATTTTTACAGCTCAATTAGTTCCCAGTTCATATTCCAGATCCTAAACCCTATACTTACAAAGATGGTACAATCTCATTGCTTTCCGTAAAAACATATTTTTCAGTAACCCAAATAACATTTAATATACCGAAACTATTTATAAAACTGAAAACAGAGAGGCTGATGATACCATAGTCACACGCCTGAGATTAGTCCCTGGCCTTGAAACGTCCATTTCCGTCAAAGAATTAACAAGGGATTCCCAATCTCCATTTACTATGTGCACTATGGATGCAAGCATAGCAAATTGGTGCTTCTTTTTCATCTGACAAAGCAAGCCAAAATCCAAAAACCTGGCATAGGATGGAAATCACCAGAAGTAAGAGCTATAGATATATACCTAGATCTTCTGATATAGAAAGTAAAGCTTAGTTCTGCATAATGGCAACCAAAGAGGTACCCAATTTGTCCCGAGGATGTGTAACGCAAGTTTCCAGGATGTGGATCAGCATGCAATAAGCCTGTTTCAAGGAGCTGAACTAAGCATGCCTCCACTCCTTTCTTAACCTACACCATTCAAAGCACAACGATCTGTTACTCAACTAAAGGACTTAGAAGGATAATTCAACATCTTAGTTTAATGGAATCACTAATTCACTAAATTCAGAAACCACATTTATAGCGTTATTTTATTTACTCAAGAAAAGATTTGCAACTTTCAGTTTATTTAAAGTAGAAAGAACGTGTAATCTCACTGCCTCATGCTAAAACTGTTTTCTTATTAAATAACAGTGTTCTTTTGGCCCCAAAGTTTCACCTTCTAGCGCCTTCGAGCCTGTATGTTCTCGCCAACATACATTATTTCAAATTCATTATCCTCTCAGAGTTCAAGTCAGTTTTGTCAACATTGATAGCTATTATATTTGGGTTGTGCAAGGAATCTGAAATTAACAAGAATTTAAGCGAAGTAGAATCTTGCAATTCAGATTGCAGACCAGATCAAGAAGACGCCTTTTGGCATCAAGTATTTGCCTCTCTGAATATGTAGAGCCACTATCAACAGAGCTTCCAGCTGCAGACACAGAGAGTAAATCAGTTGGACTCTCACCAACAATCCACTCCATAGTCAGAACTCTCTTTCGACTTAAATGTTGATAAACTTTTGGCACAAGCATGAGCGGAAAGGAGGAATGAGCTTCCTGTACATAAAACAACAAATGGTCACTAAAAGGAAAAAAGCATCTAACCCTGGAAACAAGAATTTTTATAAATATGTCTCGTCACAGAGAAGGAAAGCTTCATATGTTCCCAAATGACTTTCACTTCCATGCTAAAAGCAACACCCAAATTCATTGTTCTACCCATCTCTTTCCTGAAAAGAAACTCCAAAACAAATAAATCTTGCTCCTCTAAACAATAAAGGTCTACTTCTTCAAGTTTCCTTTGTTCCCAAAAATAACCTTTCACTATTGGAAAGTTTTTTTTATTTTTTTATTTTTTTTATGACAAGAAGCTACCCTTCACAAAAATAACTAATTATTTGGAATGTAAAAATATCCTCCACCTATCTAGTACCGATGTCAATTGATGGTTGGAATTTCATTCTAACCCTATCATGTTGCTTGCTGGTAAAAACTGTATACAGCCAATCCCATCCGATCAGGATTAGGATGCTAACCATTAACCTGTCCTATAACCACCCCAACTCCTGCAAACATATTCATTAAACTGGGTATATCTAGAAGACGAGGTGGCTATAAGTGTAATTAGTGCTTTTATAACCTTTTTTAATTGATCAGTATATTCATTCAATTCAATTGAAGCATGCATTCATTACCTGAAACTTGGAAGCATTTGCAGCCTCTAAAGTATAATCCAATTCCCCAACTAAACCTTTCCCGAGCTCATCAGCGTATAGACGCAGGTCACTTTTTCTATTAGCTATGTTTTGAAATAGCTCAAGCTGAAATGGTTACCACAACTGAGTACAAGCTTAATTAAAAAACATATACAGAAAGTCACAATTAAATAACACAAGATTAATTGATTCCAGTACAAACCCCTAGGCGAAGAATATATATATCGCGCACTACAGTGTGACGCAAATTAGGCCGTTGAACTTTGATAGCAACATCAAATCCATCAAGGGTACGCCCATGGTAGACCTAAAATGTGTTAAACATCAAGAAAATAAGAAATAAATTCTACATGTCTTATATGCTGCAGGATGATTCGATTAATCATATTTAAGCCACCTGACCAAATGATGCAGCAGCCTCAGGTTCCTCAGAAATGTAGCTAAATAATGACTCTGCAGGCTGTCCTAATTCTTCTTCGATAATTTTCATAGCCATAGCCCTGGGAAATGGAGGGATTTGATCATGCAGCTCAGACAATGGCTGCAACCAAAGAGGAAGGATGAGCAGAAAATAGAGCAGGTTAACTTATTTCAAGGTAAAGATGACGAAACAAAAAAAAAAAAAATCTTGCATGCAAAGATATAATACGACTTTCACATCAGAGAACAAAAAACCAAGAATACAACAGTCACTTGCGGAGCCAATGCGGGGGCATTGGCATCCCTTGACCCCATTGACCTTGTAAACTTATCCTTACTTCAAAAAATTTGACCCCTATAGCAGCACAGTAGCACTGCATCAGCTTGTAAACATATCCCCAATAACAGCACTGCAACACTGCAGCAGCAGCACGCACAATGGTTCTGTAAGCTTATCCCTAATAACCTGGTAAACTTATACCTTTATAAACTTATCCTTAAGAAATAAAAAATGATTTGAAATTAATATTTTTTTCATTTAATCAAGCTACGTCATTTTTCCTTCTCACTTTAAAAAGGAAACATGAACTTGTAAGCTGCTTCTCTACCACAGCACACACACGTCTTTTGGGTTTCATCTGCGCATGACTCCTCCACCACAACACAGACGCTATATCCAAAAGATAGTTCGTCTTGCTCATTTTTATCCAACAGATTTTTCTGATATAGAGCTCACACTTTTTGAAGATGAACTTAAGAATTATATTTTTGAGGTGCGTTTGTTTGCATAGTGAATTTTCTGGATTGAAAGGAATTAGTAGCCTTGCATAAAGTTGGTAGAGACAAGGAGGGATTGACAGTATTCATTGGTGTACTTGCTAGTGAAATTAGCATTGATTTTACCTGTTGCGACTACTTCACTTGAAAGAGCTTTTCCAGTGATGAAAATTGTGAAGAATCCACATCGTAATAGGATGGTGACCAATGGTTCAATGATAGTTTGGTTGTGTACAACGAGAAAGATGTATTTGGTTCTATTGATAATGATGTTGTGATACATCGTTTTCAAAATATGAGAACACATCGCGGACAATTATAATTGAAAGTATGATCGTTTTTTTAAAGCTATTTTTTGACCCCATCGTTTTAAATTCTTGGCTCCGCCACTGACAACGGTATTGAAATTATAGAAGCCACTTGCATAAAGATGCAAAGCAAGCCAACATACAACCGCATATATATAGATCAGAAGATTAAAATCTACACATTACTGCAGGACAGGATAAAAAGGATTTGAAGATTTGTAGTAAAACTTTTTTATTTGACATTGTAAATGGACATTGATGGATCACTTTTCACATGAACACAGTATGGATGCATATTAAGCTTTTTTATATGTAAAAGTGGAGCATATTAAGCTTTCACATTGGTGGCAGATAATGTACTGATGTTCAAATTAAAAATAAAGATATAAGATCTGTACAATCTAACCTTGGCCATCTCAGCACCAATAATGTCCGGCCTGGTGGAAAGGGACTGACCAACTGCATCAGCAAGCAAACGCATGTAACTAGCAAATTTGTAATCTTGCAACTGCTGGAGAAAATAGGAATACCAGTATAAAATTTAAAGGGCAATATGCAAAACAACAACAGAGTAAACTTAGTTAAGTGGAGCATAACAAAAAAGATGAGAGCTAGAGCTTAAATGATCAGAAACTTCAACTAGAAAGACTTCCTCACCTTTGATAAAAGTGGGACCCAGACTTAGCATAGTCTCTTTTAACACCATTCCAAAATTGTACTGTGATATGTTCTCATTAATATCCACGTCCGAACTTAGCCTTAAGAACTTTTTGATCCCCGTGGTCCGAATTCTGATTGCAGCAGAAGCAAAGGAGGAAAATACCTTACAGTAGACAACGTAGTGAATCTAATAAGGATCTATTCTATAAAACAAGATAAGTAAAAGCTTTTGAACAACAATAAGTTGACAGACCCTGAACTACATGTAAGGAGTAGGTAAAACCGAAGAACAAGGGTTGTCATAGTTTTCCAATTTACAGTTCCACAAATCCAAGAAAATGTGGTGGATCTTTGGAAGAAAAAAAATAGTATTTATAGATATTGAACCCTACCTCAAGGAGTCTCAAGGCCACTACATGGGGCCTACAGCTAAAATACTCAGCAACACTTTCTGGATCATAGACTTCAGGAAGTGGCTTAGACCAAATCTTAGACAGATAATAGAAATAAAGAGTGTACGTCTCCAAAGCTTTGAGATCAGCCATGAGCAAATCCACGCCGGACAGCTCTGTCAGCGTCAGATGATGGATTTCCAACATCAGTTTCAACTAAACAAGGTACAAGGAAATTTGAAGTGCTCTGAATCTATGTCATCATTTTGCAAGAAACCATACAAGCAAGCAGTACTTTAAGCTGTTGCCGTTTACAGTATCGTTTTCTACAGATGTCAACCCCCAAAGTTTTAATTTTTTCAATCAACCCAATTGCAAGCCTCTTTGCATTTTCCAAATTTGGGACGGGAGCACACAAAATGATAATTAATGAATTAAAGAATCACATGAAGAACGGTTACACAGTTTTGATTTAGTATATCGGCAACCACAAATCTGCTAGATTTGAGTTCTTTCCAGGTCCTTATTAAAATGGCATTGGAAAAACATAATATGTACATGAATACTTCAGAGAAAACCTCCATTTTCCTTCAACAACAATCAAAGGAACCCTAATAAGACACAAGAACAATCTAGTCCTCACAGTAGTAAACGGACGGGAGCACTCACAGAATAATTCGACAACATCTCTAACCAAGTGATGAACTTTAGATTTTGTTAAGGCCTTGCAATTACATGAAGGGTGAGACTTGAAAGATTACACATTTGCGGCGGTTTATTAATAAAACCAGAACCAATTTGTCAAATTAAGCAAACTATCTTTAACTTCTCGGGAAATATGCGCAGATAGAACTTGTTACGAACTTTTAATCAAGATAAAATTGCGCGACACTAAACAGATAATAAATCGTATATAAATCACCGCCGCTTTAGCCCCGCATTTAAAAATTTGTAACAAGGTTTTATTTTTGCATATTTCCCTAACTTCCAATAAAAAGTCTCAAAATTTACATACACATAGGAAGAAGGTACTTGACCTGGATAGGCAGGCTGAGGCCAAGAAGGAGCTGGCGATGGCGGCGCATCGGGGTCTTCGAGGTTGCGAAGCCACACGACGTCGTCTACGGCTTTGGAAACCTCAGGAATTCGAAAAGCCTTATTCGCCCACTCAATCCCTCTGCCAATCCCCCTCTTCAGAAACTCCAGGTCCTTCCGAACCACCTGACCCAAGTGTCCGAAGTCCCCCACCGCTGCCCGCCCCTGCCTCTCTCGCTTGATCTTCGGCGTCGTTTTGGCGGGCCTCGTCGATCTCAGCACGCACGCCGGCTTAAACGACAACGATATCATCAACGACGACGATACCGGTCCCGTTATCGCCGCCATTGCTAGCCGGAGAGTGATAGCTGGCTCCTAACGGAAAACGGCGGTTAATTTTGGATTAATTAGTTGTTAATTAATTTGATTAACGCTGTCATTGGTGTTTGGGATTTGTGGAGGTATGGGAGTGGTCTGGTGATGACGAAGAAGAGAAGAACGAGTGGCGGTGGAGACCGCGTTGTGTGCGCCTCGTGGCCATAGTAAAGCGGGTGGAGAGGGGGAATCCGGTGCGTCGAGGTTTACCATGAGCTCTAAGGCGCGGGAAGTGCTGGTTGGTTCCCTTCTGTTTTAGCGAGTAGTGTATTGACACGTGGTGGAGTTCACGAACAGACCAGTATAACTTTCCTTTTTTGGTGTATACAGTTGTGATTTTTTTGCTTACGTATCTATCTATACATGTGTACGTTCAAAAGAAAGATTATCTAGAACATGTTCACCAAAGAAAAGAGAGGATCTGAAGTCCTAAAACATGGCAATTGACATGCTTTAATTTAAGAGAGTAGGAAGTTAATTAGTATCTAGGCTAAATTAATTGAATTTAAGGATTACTTATATGAAACAGATGTGTCAAGATAACGATATCTTAAACCAATCATGCGATGTTATGTAAAGAGGTTAAAATGCAGGTTTGAAATGTCATGACAGCATACTTGATGTGTAAGTAAGTCTTAAACCCTAAACCCTGCATAAATGTATAGAATCTATATCAAAAGTGTATATGGTGACAAACGTTTATTGTTAAGTAAAGAGTAAATTCCAACTTATTTGTTTGCTTTGAGAGTAAAGTCTAACTCAAAAGAATTTCCACTTTTCTATTTGGGTGTCGTTTCTTGATTTCTCTCTTTTCTCACGTGATTGAAAATATAAATGGAAGTAAGAAAATATGTACTTCAACAGACGAAATGTGGGTTTTGCAGTCAACATAAGAGTTGATTGATATTGTAGACTTTCAGTGAGAAGTACCAGAGTACAGGGTCCATTTTCATACAAGTGATACGCCTTGCTCCTTTCCCAAGTGGAGCATGCCAAGCATATGTTGTTTAACTGCGGAATGCAAGGCCTTTGGTCTCCTTGATTAGAATATCCGAGGAATTGGAAGTCTTTTTAGATGACAAGGGCGAAAAATTGATATCATGCAATTGTTATTGTCCATATTTATTGACTAAGTCATTTGATGCTGTAATGAGGAAGATGATTATGAAAGTAGAAATTTTAAGTCATTATTGAAATGAAACTCAATGTACAATCTACATAACTTAATGCACATCGACAACTAACCTTAGCTTGTTACATGCTAAAATAATTGCATATGTGCACTTTTAATAATTAATTATTAGGTTCGCATTCCAAACGGTACGTCTTAGATGCGATTTCTGGTGCTGGTGAATCATATGATGGTAGTCAGGAGGAGACTGAAATGCCTTTGTGAGTCTTCCTAACCCTAAAACGATCAACTGCCATGATGAAACCACCAACTTATACATTCTTAAAGAATGAAATAAAATATTGGTGATCCAAATGGATCTAACCATATTTCTGGCTCAACTACGACCTAAAATCATACAATAATAATTTTTGTGCCTGTAGAGTACTGGTGGGTTAGGTTTTCCTCCCCTGACAACTCAACATGCACCACATATATCAGATTTCACCCATCAGTTGGATATTCCTTGCCACCTAAGCCACCTATTTGGATTAACAGAATCCACGTAGCCCAATGACAGAAGACCAGCAGGATATATTAGCCAATCACAATCCACATTTGGATTCTTCTATATCCCGCTTCCTGTACTACTAGTATTCCTCGCCACTCCTTCCACCTTCCATAATCTCTGTCTCATCCTTTCCCCTCCCCACAAACCCTAAATCTTGCAGGCATTAGTTAATCCAATGGCTTCCAACACTTTGATGAGCTGTGGCATCGCCACCACTGCTTTCCCCTCAGTCCTGTCATCCTCAAAGTCTAAATTTGCGACCAGTGCAGTCCAACTCCCAAGTGTTGGCGCCAATGCCTCCTCAAGGTTCTCCATGTCCGCCGACTGGATGCCCGGCGAGCCCCGGCCTCCTTACCTTGATGGCTCTGCACCCGGGTAACGAAATATACTACTTTAATAATGTTACAGCCACCAAAATTATTAATCAAATAATATG
Organism: Pyracantha coccinea; assembly: GCA_028566515.2. NCBI lineage: Eukaryota > Viridiplantae > Streptophyta > Magnoliopsida > Rosales > Rosaceae > Pyracantha > Pyracantha coccinea. Next base: position 2,371,751 of record JAOTRO020000036.1, on the reverse strand, counting down.
TTATTACGTACGTATCTTGTTCAAAAAAAAAAAGTAAGATTAAGTGTAGACCTAAATTTGGATTAAATTTCACAGTGAGACATCATTTGGTGATCAAAATTTCGTAACCCTAAGATACTATTTAGTAAAATAGATGATTATGCGATACTAATTAGCTTCTGATGACGTTGATTAGTTTGGAAAAGAAATCATATTATAATTTGTTGACATTGTGTTAAGATTTGGTGCTTGGGGGTTTTCAGTGACTTTGGATTTGACCCACTTCGGCTAGGAGAAGTGCCCGAGAACTTGGAGAGGTTCAAGGAGTCTGAGCTCATTCACTGCAGATGGGCAATGCTTGCTGTAGTAAGTATCATACAATAGTAACTTAAAAATTGCATCCAGTTTATTTACTTTGCTGTGACTAAATTAACGTTGTAAACACACTTTTGCAGCCAGGGATTCTTGTACCTGAGGCCTTGGGATTGGGCAACTGGGTAAAAGCACAAGAGTGGGCTGCCGTTCCAGGAGGCCAAGCCACCTACTTAGGCAACCCGGTTCCATGGGGCACTTTGCCTACAATTTTGGTCATCGAATTCATTTCCATTGCCTTTGTAGAACACCAACGCAGCATGGAGAAGAACACTGAAAAGAAGAAGTACCCTGGCGGGGCTTTTGACCCCTTGGGCTACTCCAAGGACCCCAAGAAGTTCGAGGAGTACAAAGTCAAAGAGATAAAAAATGGTGAGTACAAAGACGTTACGTTCTTATGTCACATTTTATACAAAATTATGTTGTCGGACTATAAACTACAGATGATCTAATTATTGATTGATGAGTGTGTAGGCCGGCTCGCATTGTTGGCTTTCGTTGGGTTTGTTGTTCAACAATCGGCGTACCCTGGCACAGGACCATTGGAGAACCTGGCTACTCACTTGGCTGACCCATGGCACAACAACATTGGGGATGTCCTCATCCCCAAAGGGATTTTGCCTTGATTATTTCGTGCAGTACTGATTTTATACCCACTGTAAAAATTAAAATTCCATGTAACCATCTTCAATGAATCCGAAGTTCTGGTCATGTTGTGTGAGTGAGTTTACAAGCAAACTTTACCATCGCCTTCGTATTTTAGTATTGATAAAGAACTGTACTTAAACATCAATACTGAATATATCAGTTAGTTCTTGTCAAGTATATTTCAGTTCCTATAATGATGACTTTCTAGTTAGTCAACTATGTACCACATTTGGGTTGTGGGGTTGTGACTGAAGTGATGCCGAGCATTCACCTCTGCACCTGATGATCGAGGCCTGGCCGCAAATTTGATTCCCGCATGCTCAGCATTGTTCGTATAAAAAGAATAACTTGGATGCTTAAAATGCATAACAAAGAAAGCAGGTATAGCCAAATGGTGTAGGATGATTTCTTTTGTGGGGGCAATAAACCGAGGGTTGTAATTTTGGAACATCAGATTATCACATAATTGATATGAAAAATTTAAGTTAGTGTCTTCCTTGTGTTGTGAAATTTTGTTCGCATGAGGCTACACTAATGCGTTTTTGTTTTGTTACCGTATTTATATCGTCTCGTATCCAAAACAAACAAAGTTTCACCCCCAACTAAATGTGCTTACAAAATAGATCACAATACAATGTGAAGATGTTATTTTATTTATCCATCTTGCATTATATTAGGGGATTAATTAGATCAGCTCTTTTAGTTGTAATTATTCTTTGGTAAAACACACACAAACGACTCCTTGATCAACCTCCACACATTGAGAACCCGAGTATTCACCCTTGAGCTCATCAATACAGTCTGCTTTACAATCAGCTTCGCTGCAGATGGACACATCAGGAGAAGAGCTTGGAGTGAACACTGTAAGGACACCACCACCACGACGACCCGGGCTGCCTGGGCTTGGAGCTGTGCGGGCGTCAGCACTAATATAGTGTTGCTTGGAAGCCAAGAATGTCAAGAAGCACAAAGCTAATACCAATGTCATACGCATTGCAGCTCTTCCTTCCATTGCAAATACAATGTTATATATGTATATGACAGAATATTGGGAGACTTCCTTGATGAGTTTTCAGTTGCTATGTGAGTGGACTTATGCGAAAGGATATGTATAGGATTTGATATATATGCTAATATGGAAAGCTATGTAATATTTGGTGGAATTAAATCTGGAATTACCAAATTTGTACTAACAGCATTATTAATTGGTAAGTATCATTTTTTAGCCTTTGTAGCATAGAGAGAGAGAGAGAGAGAGGACTAAGATTATAATTTAGGTTTTTTTTTATTTTTTATTTTTTTAACAAATGATATTATCTAAGGAAAACTAATGAAAAATGTTTCAAAACTTTGAGTTTTAATAAAAAACCATCATATAACTTTATTTAATGATAAAGACAAGAAAAAGAAAACAAAAAAAAAAGTACAAAAACACAAAAAAAAAACCTAACTAAAGGCGTGTGGAAAGAGCACCCAACCAATCATTCAGTTGCATAATCCGTTGACATAATCCAAGCATATTTTATTCCTCTAAAATTAAAATTTTAAATTGCAGTGGTCTTGTTCGATTCAGAACCACATCTGAGGTGGTATGGTTGGGAGGGAGTCGGTCAGGTGTGGGTTGGGATGGTTGGGGG
>JAOTRO020000036.1:2295207-2305887 GCA_028566515.2 Pyracantha coccinea | reverse complement strand
TGTTACTACTATGTTGATGGAGGTATTAAAATAAAGAAACTGTTTTTAGCACAAGAAAAATTTTCATCATCTGCTCCGTATTTATTAACTCACTAGGGAGGAGTACAAGATGATTTTTTAGTGTCGATAGAGTCTCCTTAAAATGAAGCTTTTAAGCATCGAGTTTTTTGAAAAGTTTAGAAAACTGGTATTGATACTTCAAAAATGTCATCATCGATTCCAACTTTATAAAAAACGACAAAATTCGTATGAGAATAACAGTATTGAAATGCCAATAGCAGCACCCACATATGATATATTTGTGACCATTGTAGAATCTAGAGCAAAATATCTTTACCTGGACCCCTCCCTTTGTCTTTCCTTAGGATATATAGAGTGACACCAACCGTTTTTCTACTAGGGTCCACCTTCAAGATTACTGGGAAACTGCTTAAACCTCAATCTACAGTCAATCTATCATCCCTAACAACACATACACATGGAATCAAAATTCTTGTTTTCATCAACATCAACTACCTCGTTCCATCACAAGGGAAGAGTTCACCAAAACAGCCCAAGTATTTGCATAAAACTCAACATGTATGAAATTATGCATCTGAATTAATTTTCTGCTTTCTCTTCGCTTCAAATGCTTAATTTGATATAAATACATATATGTAGCACTGTTCCTCTCAGAAGTAGCAGCTCCAGCTACAATGCTTGTTCCTGCCACCAGCTGCTGCTCCAGCAGCAGCAGAAAAAGTACTCAGCATTTACTCCGACGGCTTCTGCAAAGAAGGCACAGACAGGTCCTACACAGTTGGCACTAAACCCTACCAAGGAGCCCAAGAAGAAAGGAACTATCGCTGGTGCAGTTGCTTTGATCATCGGTACTAGTATAGGCTCAGGGATCCTTGCACTCCCGGAGAAAGCTTCTCCAGCAGTAATTCTTAAACTCCCTCTCATCTGGTTTTAATTCTTAAACTCTTTTAAGTGTTTCTGACCAAATTTAGTGCAATCCTTTTTTCTTTTTTTTTCTTGACATAGAGGATTAGGTGAGATTAGCTCCTTGCAAGATGCAAACCCTTTTTGGTTGTTTGGTGATTTGTAATTACAACTCGATTTTTACAAATATGGTAGGGATTGCTTCCAAGTTCAATATCCATTGTGGTATGTTGGGGGTTTCTCCTGATCGAGGCGCTTTTGCTTGTCGAGATCAATGTAAGTATGAGGAGGAAGAAGCGAATTGAAGACAATGCTGAAAATGAACTGGAGGTGATTTCTATTAGGACTATGGCCCAAGAGACTCTAGGAGACTTTGGTGGAACTCTAGTCACTCTGATTTATATTTTCTTAGGCTACACTTCAGTCATTGCTTACAGTTCCAAGTCTGGAGATATCCTCTTCCATTTAATCAATCTTCCGGCTCCAGTTTCCGGCTTCTTTTTTACCATGTTTTTTACCCTGCTCATCGCCATCGGTGGGACTCGAGCCACTGATCAAGTTAACCAACTCCTCACTGCTTCCATGATAGGTGGTGCCATCTAAACTAATTTCTAGATTTTGTTGTCGTTCTGCAGAACATGTTTGATATTCAGATATCACATTTGTTCACATTTGATTTCCAGGTTTATTACTAGCAATAGAGGTGCTAGCCGTTGTGTTTGGAGGGTGGTCAGGAGTAGAGGGAAATGGAGATTGGGGGAAAGTCCCCGCTACGGTACCTGTGATTATCTTTTCTCTGGTGTATCATGACCTAGCACCCGGTAAAGGAGTCCATCCTCTGATGAATAGAACTTGTTCTTGTTGTGAAAAGTGGACACTATCTATGTCATATAATATTTGAGTCTGTTTGCAGTTCTTTGTGCTTATTTGGGAAGTGATCTCGCACGCCTAAGGATTTCGGTATTTCTTGGTAGTCTTGTTCCATTGCTAGCATTGCTCGTTTGGGATGCAATTGCGCTTGGCCTCTCCGCGCAGGCCGATCAAGTTGTTGACCCTGTTGAGTTGCTTATGAGGTGAATCCAATCTCTTACACTATGTTAATTGCATTAAGTTGACATAGTTTGATAATCCCATATTTTTTAACTTGGTTTAGGGTGAAATGGAGTGGGGTTTCATATATGGTAGAAGCTTTCTCACTCCTTGCAATTGGAACATCACTAATTGGTACGCTTCTTGGCTTCTCTGAGTTTTTCAAAGAACAACTTAACAACATCTCGTCAATATCTTCCCCCACGCAAACACTCGAGGTAGCTTTGAAGTTGCTCTCCCTAATAATATGTTGCAAAGAATTCTCTAATTCACAGATCAAAGCATGTGGAGCACTAACATACTGCTTAACTAGAGCAGAAACCGGACATCACAGTCGAGCTGAGAAAATGGTGGGGAAGAAATCAAATTAGCCTTGCAGCAGTGGCAATGGTTGTTGGTCCATCTCTTATCATGTCAACTAGTATTCCAGATGCATTCTCTACTGCCACAGACATTGCTGTAAGTATAAAGACAGAGCAGAATAACTGTATCAACTACAAAGATACTAACATTAAAAATATAGGAAAACAAGCAAAACTTAAAAGACTTTTGACTGACTCTTTGTGCAGGGAGGGTATGGTATGACAATGCTATATGGAGTTCTACCGCCGGCAATGGCGTGGGCGATGCACAACAAAGAATGTGAAAATGAGGAGCGAACAACTTTATCAAGAGCAAGGCCTGTACTAGTTGGGGCAGGACTCTTTGCTTGTGCAATAGTGGGAGAGCAAATCGTGCAGGATATCCTCGCATTTCATTCCTAGCAGGGACAAAAACGAGGTACCACACTCGGAAATTAAACTAAACAACATGATTCTTTAGATCAACGAGGCCTTATGGATTATCTGCTTTAGCTAATTTAGTGTTACAGATAGCTTTGCAGCATTCAGTATTAGAACACCTTATTCTCATTTCTGAGCCATTTGAGCATCGATAAAATGATCGCGAATGGATCTTTTTATTCTATAAGGAAAATATTCAACAAATACAAGTTGTAAATAAATCTGAAGTCGAGAGAATACAAGCATAACTGTTACCAAGCAGAAATTCTCTTCCGATTGGGAAAACAGGGAAAGAAACATAAGAAGGCAATAGAGTATTTAAAGGTGGCCGTCAAGCTTTTGCATGATTATAGTTGTAGGTTGTTCACATTCGTCGCGTAGTTCATAAGCATATGCACAATGTCATGCGATACTCTTGCAGCCTCAGTTTTCAACTGATGAATCTTTGCCTCCGTTTCTTGTTCAAGCCGCTTCACATTAGCACCCGAGTTTCCACTTCCCTGTATGATGATGCACAAAAATTCTGATTACCTTGTAAAACATGTATAAATCGTGGCACTCGTAATGACCAAAAGACAGACTTCAAAGTTCAAACTCCAAAACTAATTCCATCCATTCATAGTTAACAAACCAGCATACCAGCTATCTTCCAAAAATTCAGAATTTGTGTCGATTTCCATAGACAGCTCAGAGTAAACGAAAGTGGTAGCTTCTGGTGACTCGTAGTATTAAGTTATTAACAAATCTATATTGTTCCTTATTTATGTGTTTTTACCTCGGCAAGTTTTCTCTGAAAGTTGATTTCCATTTGAGCGCGAAATTGATCATTCTCCTTCTCAGCTTCTTCCTTGGCCCGATTTAACCTAGCCATTTAAGCTGGAGAAAAAGGAACAAGTGAGTTTACAACTTTAGAACAACAGCTCTGGCATAGATAGAAAGCGAAAATCGCGGTTACCATTTCTGGAAGCGTTTACAATACGATGAGCTTCTTGTTCTGCAGTTTAGCTGTTGGACTCCATTTCGTGCCATGTCGCCTTCCATTATGACAGCACTAATGTAATGCCATGGAATTACAGAGGAAGATAGACTTAGTACTTGCAAAAACGAGATGATTCTTGCAGTAACATAATGTGTTGGTGAATTAGACCAACTTGGAGAAGTCCTGCCTTAAAAAGATTCTGAGAACTAATCGTTTCTTGATGAAGAAAAACGTGATGTTTGTGGTTTAGTAGAAGAAAGCTAATACCTTAATTATTTAACCGAATCGGTCAAGTGATGGAAGTTGAGGTTCCACTCAAAACCAATTGACGATAGGGAGGGAGACACCGAAGATCATTTAAATTATAAAACAAGACTTCAATTTCATGACGGGGATTCACACTCTCAACATCAAGATATAAATTCTGATCCTAGATTCTTCACCCGACTCTCTCCAACTATATCAAACCAATTTCAGAATAAAACTATGCACAATTTCGTGACAATTGTGTGAACTGTGACAAATTTTAATTGGTTTTAAAAGAAACAAGATAGAGTGTGATGACTACATGTACATATTCATGAAACATTAGATCCGATCAAGCAATTTCATCATCAAATCTTGGTCCATGAAAATTAGATCATACCTGAGTAACCACAGATTGGTAAGTGTTCGAAGATTCGGCAGCACTTATACGCTGGAACTTGGTAAATCTTTTGCAACAAACAAAAAGAACACCGCCGTTTAATTCAGAGAAAATTTCCTCTTTTTTTTTTTTTTTTTTAACATACGATAGTAAAGGAAAGGGGGTAGGCTTAGCCTCATAATGTGCTAGTAATAATGTGGTTCAAATTCGCCATTGACAAGAATTGAACCTGAAATGTGGTTCAAATTAGCCATTAGAAAAAAATCGAATCTAAAACCTCTCACTTACAAATGAAGAGCAATACCACTAGATCGTAGTACTAAGTGGCAATTTTAAAAATAACATAAAATCTCGGAGAGTTAGTTGTACTTATATAAAATAAAAAAATGATTAGGCAACGTTTTGCAAGTACCACTTGGATTTTAGGCATTGATTCATTATATGTTGAGGTCATATTAAGTACGTTAGCCCTCAAGTTAGTAATGCAAGTACCTCTGATAGGGTGTGTACAAATCATAACTTGTTGTTTCTCACTTAATTAGGAAAAATAAATAAAATTGAATCAATACGTCACCTTAATTAAGATGTTGTTGTAGTGTGTCACCTACGATTAACTACATCCATTTACAGACCAAAAACACCCTTCTAACAAAGTTTTATTGATATTTCAAACACCAAAATACTCTTGAAAAAGGTGGAGTAATGTGGAAATCACACACAACATTTGGATGAAAAAGTAGACGGAATTATTACTTTCTGCCATTGCGGTAAACATTATTTGCTCAAACTTTTCTTGGTTTGTAAATAACAAATTGCAACACGTCCATATTTCATGCTACATTAGTCCAATTTTCTCAAATAAACTTTCAAGAAAACAAAAAAATGATTATGATATGAAGAAGTCGTACGACATTTTCAAATTTTATTGGAAATGCAAGTTTTTCAATATTAAGGAAGAACAATCAAATAAAAAATTGGATTAACAAGTATTCGTTGATGTTGGTCTCTTCTGCTCTCTCCTCTCTCACTCCAATTAACAAGACGTGTAAAAATAACTAAAAATCAAAGATAGCTTCTCCTGGCTGCAACTCCATAGCGCCCTCGTCTAGTGTTAGCTCGACGTATCTTGTACACGTAGCCACCAAACCAGATCAGTCCTACCCCAACCAGCACTCCAAACACTACCCCTGCCTTCTGTCCACCACTCAGTCCTCCTGAAAGACCCTTTGCTAATTGCCAGCTTGGTTTTGTCTTGCTGTTTGGTCTTCTCATAACATAACATAGTATAGTTCACCGGCCTATTCAGAAATGTTGTATTTTGTTTTCCTTGTTGGTTTCTTACTGAATTTTCCGGCAGCATAGTGTTTCTGTTTGTATTATCTTCATTTTCCATGGACATGGACGTCAATTTTTCGATACATTGACAACTCGATTTAATTGCTTCTTGATCAATCTTAAGATGTCCGAGACCTGCAGGAAATTTAAGTGAGAATAAACCAAGATAAACAATTCACATTTTCAGTGTAAAACAGAAGTTTATGTATTATAGAAAGGATTAATTAAGCATCAGTAAACGCAGAACCTTGCAGCACAAGAAATGGGGAAAAGAAAACGTGGATTACATCGAAATACTGCTGCAGGACTGGTGAATGATGATGCAGTGTTGTATATGTTTTCTCAAGAAGGCCTACAAGAACATCCACTTGATCACCAAGAAGATCAACCTATATATGACACATCAAAATTTCCGACCAATATTAAACTTAAAATGATTTATTCACAAACAAATCAAAACCAAAAATGTTAATTTACTGCAGCTGAGAACCTCAGTTTCAGCCTTCCAGAGATCATGACATCTCCTAGTAAAAGCGTCCTGATAAACTGATTCCTTTTTTCTCAAGGAGGAAACAAGCTTGACAAGTGTATCTAAACGATCCTTCATCTTGTCCACTCTGTAAAGGAGTAGGATTGCAGTCTGCTTAGTCTACCAGAAGAACACTAGAAGTACAATGAACGCTTTACTGAGGAATGACTTGTACATAGAACAATACCTCAAACAGTTCACTTCTAACTTTTCGTTTGTCCTGTGCTCAAAATCTGCCAACGCCAGTGAAAATCTGAGGGCAGGTGCAGACATAGAACCAGATGAGTTTAATTGAATCTCTTCATTTGCTTCCGATTGGCAATGAGAAGGCTCTCGGTAATCTGCAGAAACTACTGCAGGACTCACGCGATTATATATCTTTTCTGAACCGTCAACTGAGGTCCCTAAACTAGACCCCAACTGACTGCCTCGAGCCTTACTAGCTAGTTTGCTGCTCACTAAGCAGAAAGTATGCCCTTTCGTTATTAACTCTTCAGAACTAGCACTCAACACCAGATTGTCCTCCACATCTATCTTTTCATTCAAATTCTCCTCTGCATTGACATTTGTACCTTTCCGTAGCTGGTTAGCGGAGAGCATGCCATTTGAGATATTTTCCTGATTCCCAAACCCAGCTTCACTGAAGAGGACACATGCATCTTTAAATGCCTCCACAGTGACAAATTGATATATTTCCTCCCTAACGAGACTCTCCATCTTCAAAGCATTTATATCCATCTTCCATTGCTTCATAGTTTCTCTGATGAAAACCGTATAGACATCCTCCCTGATAAAACTTTCTGCACTCTGAAGAAACTTCGTGGTTACAGTATCTCGACACTGATCCAATTGATCACTGGCAGTTTTAACTACATCTTTCACGGTCTCAGAAATAGTAAGCCAGTCTATCTCTTGTCTGAAAACGCTTTCGGTTTCATGACCATCTATGCATTCATTCCGCTCCTTGAACATTTCCTGCAAAAGGGTCCAGCATACATCCTCTCTTATTGTGCCTTCTAGGAAAGTAATATTTTCAGCCCTCAAACCCTGACACTTAACTAATCCAATCTTACCGTTTGAGCCATAATCCTTGATTGCCTCACGAATGACGGTGCAATATATCTCTTCTCTATATCGAGATTCAATGTTGTTACCGTCACTGTTTTCCTTCCATTGATTAACCATTTCCGCAAGAAGAACCTTGTATATGTCATTTGAAATCGTGTTCTCTAACTCATAATCATGCAACTCGGTGCAATTTTCTTCTAGCATACCTTCAAGAAGAGTAACATAGGTCTTGTCCATTATCACGGCTCTCAAATCTTCTTCTTCTTGTTCTTGCTTCGCTCTCGTCCCCTGATTTTGTAGTTCATTTACTGCATAAGGTAATTTTTCCATCTTCTCCCATACATCTTCCAAAGTATCAAGTTCCAAGTTCTCTTCGCGACTTGCATCAGATTTCGGGAACCTATGCTCCGAAAGAGTTTCTTCCTCGTGATGGAACTTGCAGTTATTGAAAGTTTCACCCAGTTTAGCATCCCAATCTCCCAATTTGTCCAGTCTCAAAATAATTTCTTGGACCTTTCTTTTCAAGCTATTTTCTTGCATCCCCATCTCTTCTCTCCTGCTGGACAAATTCAATTTTTGTCGAAGAATCTCTCGCTTCAGCAAATTCAGCTCTTCTGCCTCTGCACTCTTCATCCGGATGATGCTCTCATGATTCTTTATCATCTTTGAAACATAGTGCCCTCCCTCATCTTCCGTTTTGTCTTCACGGAGTCCCTGCATTAAATCTTCAGCCTTTAAAGACCGCTGCTTTTTCAAAGACCACTGCTTTTCCGGCTTTCCATGACTAAAATCTTCTGGTGAATGCTTTTTCCCTCCAATACTCGTCCAATCAACACATTTTGCTTCCACCTCATTCTGACCTACGAATGACTCTAAGTCGCAGCGCAAGTTTGCAACCTCGTTCATCAAATCAGACCAATACTCCTTCAAGCCTAGAGAAACCTGATTCTCTTTTTCTTGAAAATCCGTCATACATCCTTTGAGCAAAATTGACATTGTATCTTTCTCAACAGTGCATCTCCATTGCCGCTCGATTGGCCCAACATCAAACTTGAAAATGGCATTCTGCATTTTCCCGAAAGCAAGATCCAAAGTCTTCTTCAAGATCCACATGTCCGAACCCATCTGCTCAATCCTCTTGTTGTTCACACCTTCTACTACTTCCGGATTTCCTTCCTTGTCCTTGTAATCCGGCTCGAGCTTCTGCCTGATATTCAAAACCTGTTGATCCACTGAATTCTTCAACTCACTGAAAAATTCGTTATCTCTATCATCACCATCATCTTCGTCATCATCCTGACTTAATCTATTATTAAGAATGTACTCCTCAATCGGCTCACTTCTTGTTCTTCTTTCGATCTTGACATTGGTGCTACTGGAACGCAGCAGCGAAGCCAACTCCAAATCCTTAGCCTTGATTGCCATCTCAGACTCCTTGAGACGCCTTTGAAGGCGCGTTCGAATTTCAGACAAGTCTTCCAACAGCTGCTCATAGCTGCTCTCGAGAGTGTAGCTGTCCGTTTCTTGTCGAACAAACTTCAGGCATCCTTCCAGCTGCATTGCAGCCAATTCATAAAATCTCGATATCCCATTCAAGCGCTCGAGAACACCTTCTTTCGACTGCATTTTTTCGTGCGCATTGTTCATTGCTTGGTGCACAATCCACATCATGGTCGAATCCATTCTTCTTGATTGTTATTATACTAAAAATCAACAAAAGAAAATTAAAAAATTAAAAGGAAAACTCATTGTCTATGGTAGAACACGAAGAATGTGGTAAATTGTTAGCAGTAAAATAAAAAGGATCTGGAATTTCTCATATTTGCCCAAGAAACGTGGGTTTGTATGACCTATTCTAAGGTATCATCTCTCATTAATTCAATTCAATTCTATTCTCATAATACCTCGGATGCAGGGATACATGCATGTAACATGCCCGTATTTTTTCTCTCTAAGGCTTCGCCAAGATAGTCCACCTTTCTACAGCCGGAAAAACTCACGGCACTTTAGCCTCCCCTTGCCACTATCATGTGATTCACCAGCAAGAATCGAACCCACCTGTGACATCCCACATCACCCAGGGGAGTGATGCTTAAATGTATATTCTCATCCCTACCTAACACGAGGCCTTTTGGGAGCTCACTGGCTTCGGGTTCCTTAGGAACTCTGAAGTTAAGCGAGCATTCTCAGGATGAGTGACCTATTGGGAAGTTGCTCGTGAGTTCCCAGAAACAAAACCGTGAGGGCGTGGTCGGGGCCTAAAGCGGACAATATCGTGCTATGGTGGTGAAGCGGGCCGGGGAAGTGATCCGCCCCGGGCCGGGATGTGACATTCAGAGCATACTACTAATTTAGAATAAAAGCGGAAGGTATAATAGAAGGTGCTATTACAAGATATGCCAATGCGAAGAGGAAGACATGAATGCACTGATATGGGAATGCCTCGTAGCTCGGATCGTATGCCTCGTTCCTAGGTCTTAAGGAGGACCCCCAGTTTATAAAACTCATATAGCATAATAAGTAATAGGTTTTCCAAAAACTCTAGCATGCCATAAAACCTTCGTAAAATATATATCATATAAAGTGTGCGTAGTAGTGGTATCATAATCGCTCGAAGGCCCTACATCACTCGCCTGAAGGCATGTATAAATATCTTCCAACCGAAGTCATATATAAATATCTTCCAGCCGAAGCCATATATAAGTATCATTCGCCCGTAGGCACATAGTATGAATATCCACTAAGTAAGCACAGAAAATCATGAACATAATCTTTTCAAAATATATCTCATCGGAGCTCAATAGCTCAAATATCATATCATAAATCATATTCGTAAATATCTCAGCAATGCAAATTCGATAAATCATAAAGCGTAAATCCAATTTACTCATAAATGTGGTTGCAAATTTCCACCTTCTTCTTCTTGGACAAAAATGCACCTGCAAAACAATTAACATCTTAGGTCAAGATCAAGAGCCTCACGCGCCCATGATGAATGAGGGGCTTTTGCCGAAGAACCTCCGATGCCAAAGTTAGAATTTTGAGGGAAAAGTGTTTAAAGAAATTTGGAGAATTTTGCAAAATAGTTGAAATTAGGTCTTTAGGAGAAATAGAAGTTATTTATAGGGGTGTGGCTGGCCCCTATTTGGAGAAAAGGGGTCCGGCCACTTATGGTGATTTTTGGGTGTAATTGCAAGATATTATGTCAAAATAATATCTTGTAATCAATTAGAAAATTAATTAATTAGGAAATTAATCAATTAATTTAGGTAATTAATCCTAATTTGAATGAATATTTGAGGGTTACCTTGTGGGGAAGATTTGATGA
>JAOTRO020000036.1:2270832-2282234 GCA_028566515.2 Pyracantha coccinea | reverse complement strand
TTGTCACTTTTAAAAGATCAGGTATGAAAGTGTCGTGACACCAATAGTTGAGGTAATTTTTTGTCATTTACCCGAAAAGTTAAAACAAACACGTTATTGAGCAGAATAAGACTATGATGTCCTAGAGTATTTTGAAAAGAAAAAAAACTTCATTTTAATATATACAATATTTTTGGTTGTCATTGACATATACATTTGTTGGCATTTAAAAACTTCCCCACGACTTAGTCCTACTGTTAGTGATGTTCTTCAATGGTCTTGAGGTCAAATCTAGTGAATGTTAAGTCCGATACCAATTTAATCTTTTGATATAACTATATCATTATACCAACAAATTTCTACACATGACGTATTTACAACAAATATATACAATTGGATTATGAGAGCTGCTCTTTAAGGACCTATGAGGCCCTTTTTTATATGAACTCTCAAATTAATCTTACGTTTAATTAGCTATTAACTTAAATAATTCTTGTTATACGAAACAAAATACTAATTGATAAATTAATAAATTAAAAAAAAAAAGAGGCAAGAAGGTTTCACGTCATATCGAATCCTTTCCATCTCCTTATCGAATATCTAAACCCTGCAAATCCAATTGCATAAAACCCTAATAACTTTACACATCCAATTTCATCCAATTTTTATCAACAACATTCAAACTCAGTTAGTTACAAAATCACCAAAATATTTGAGATCGTGTGGTTTCGAAAATGGATCCCCTTCTAGAACGAGTGAACTCTTTTTTTCATATGAAATTTTCTAGCGACAGTGAAAATTTTGAAATAGGTCCTTCTCCCTTTTTCATAAGCAAAACAGAAAAAAAACAAAAATTCATGAGGAGAGAATGGGAGTGAATGATCGCGAGAGAGACGGAGAGAGAATGGGGATGTGGAGGAGAGATACGGTAGGGGACGAAAGGTTTCACACAAGAAATTTATTTTAATTCAATCCCTTTGCAGAATTATTGTGTTTCAGTAGATTATTTGATGACTCATGAAAAAAGACCACACGTGTCCTCAAAATAAGCACTATAAGAGCAATTCTGATTGAATTATTAGCATCAAATTTACATCATATAAGATTTATATGCTCCAGAGTATTGAATATTCTAAATTTTCTAACACTCTAGATCTTTGATAAAAATACAAAAATGAAATTTAACGGTTAAAAGTGTAGGCATCGTATGCTACACCGCAGGGCTTTGGTACGTCATAACCGAATTATGAAATCGAAATCTCAGTCCACTTACGAGTGTTGATAAAGCCCCATGATGGTCTGACTTCTTAGATTTATTCAGACTGCAACCAATATCCAATCACAATTTTCCTACTTTCTCCGACGACACTTCACAATGCGACGGAGGCCCCAGCAGACTCCGGCACCCGCCACTGCCAATTCATCACCCACCGGAGCAGAACCAATTTCCACTTCATGGGTCGGACAGCAGAGGCCTCAGCGATCACCCTTCGTTTGGCTCGCCTTGTTCCTGGCCATCGGATACTGTTCTTATGGAGTTTACCAATACCAGTTTGAGAGCTTGCCGGAGCCGCTCACGGCAGACCAGGCCGGAAAGCGCGGCTTCTCTGAGTTTTCAGCTCTCAAACACGTCGAGGCCTTGACCCTATTGGGCCCTCACTCTGTCGGCTCCGATGCTCTCCACCTAGCTCTCCAGGTTCTCACTTTTCATTGATTCATCGAATCCCATATCCCCAATTCTTTTTAATTCTTATAGAAAAAGCAATCTTGGATTTCTTAAATTCTTGTGAAAGAAGCAGTCTTTGGGATTTTATTAACATGGGTTTTCACCCCCACAGTATGTTTTGGCAGAAGCTGAGAAGATCAAGAAAACTGCTCACTGGGAAGTTGATGTTGAAGTGGACTCGTTCCATGTCGAATTGGGAGCAAATCGAATGGTTGGTGGCCTGTTCAAGGGAAGAACACTTGTATATGCGGATCTAAATCATATTGTTGTAAGAGTTTTGCCAAAGTATGCGCCTGAATCAGTAGATAATGCGATTCTGGTCTCTTCTCACATCGACACCGTCTTCTCAACGTATGTCTCTTCAGCTTATATAATCTCAAATTTTATTGCCTTTTTCAGTTTCGTTTGTCAAAGTGATCGTATTTGTTGCTTGCTGAAGTATCCATGTTGGTGAATTGTGCGAATAGAAGCTATATTGTTTTTGGGTTTTCAACTTAATATGCGATGTAAGTTTGAACAATTACGGGTTTTGACACACACTTTCAGTAGCTGAATTTGATGGCATGTCATTTGAACTATCACTCTTACAAGTTGTATAGGCTTTATGTGATACTTGAAGGAAATTTTTTGACGCATTTCAGGGGAGGGGCTGGAGATTGCAGTTCGTGTGTAGCCGTCATGTTGGAACTTGCTCGTGGGGTTTCCCAGTGGGCCCATGGATTTAAGCATGCTGTTATATTTTTGTTTAATACTGGGGAGGAGGAGGGTCTAAATGGTGCTCATAGCTTTATAACTCAGGTTAACGTGGACTCTCTCTCTCTCTCTCTCTCTCTCTCTCTCTGCTTTGTTCTTAAAGATTGTTGTTATAGAACTTCTGTCTTACATTTGTTTCTGACTTTTTGGTGCAGCATCCGTGGAGTACAACTATTCGTCTGGCTGTTGATTTGGAGGCTATGGGTATTGGAGGGAAGTCTGGCATATTTCAGGTCAGGTTTGTAATGATAATTCACTTGCTTTTACAATTTTACATAGCTTATGAGATGAGTCATGACTGTATGTTCTTGGTACTGTAGAGTCTAGGTAAATGACCTCCGTATAAGCTGTGTCAAGCAGGTGTGTCAAGTCAAATTTATCTAGTTCCAGAAAATGTGGGACATGCTGAACTTACCAAATCTTTCTAGCGTCATAATATTGCTAAATATGTATATTATCACTATGTTAAAGGCCGACATCTGGAGAACCAAAATGAAGAAAACAGGCAACTTGTAATTTATTCCTCTATCAATGTCGCCAAGTGCCCTGATATGGGCCATTGTAAACACAATCACCGGTACCCATGACAGGCTGCGTCTAATTTCAAAGTGCTTGTGCATCATCATGGTCTGGAATTGAGCAGATGGTTCACTTATGGTTGTCCATTCTTTATTGTCCTAAAACTTGGAGTTTATAGCTTACTCTACCGTAAGATGCTCTAAATTGCTGATGCAATCTGGTTACTGTAAATCTGTTATTTTTATTTTTATACTTTTTAAAGTGAGATCATACATATAAAATCCTATTTAAGCTTACTTTTTCCCTTAAGAATATTTCTTCATCTGATAGGCTGATGCTTGGTCTATTGAGAATTTTGCCTCGGTAGCAAAATACCCATCTGGCCAAATTATAGGACAGGTTTGTAATTCTATTTTGATAATTTTTTCTCCTTTTTCTCTTTGATACTTTTCATGTGTATTCACGTGGGAAGAGTACTTAAGTCTTAATGATTTTAATGCTGCAGGATATATTTTCTTCTGGAGCCATAAAATCTGCAACAGATTTCCAAGTATATAAGGAGGTTGCTGGCCTTCCAGGGCTCGACTTCGCTTACACAGATAACACTGCAGTATACCATACAAAGGTTTTTTCTTTTCTTTTGCCCCTTTTATGGGATATATTTCTAAAATCTATTCGGAGCATAGGTGTGAGATTTACAGGAGGGGTTAATTAGTGCTTAGCCTTTGCGTATGCATGTAACTTTATTGGCTTGTGGAGATAGGAATGGTTTTAATGTGGTTCCACCTATTTAATTATGAATGTTAACCAAGAGTATACAAACTAACAGACCTGCCAGATGGGGGGCACTGGGACTTAAGTTGGTTTTCCATGTTGATTGTTGTTTATGATCTAAATTTTTCTTATCATGCAGAATGACAAAATCGAGCTTCATACATTAGGATCTCTTCAGCATCTTGGAGAAAATATGCTTGCTTTTCTGCTAAAGATTGCTGCATCCTCTCATCTTCCAAAAGCCAGTGCAGTGGTAGAAGAGAATAAGGGCGAGACTGCTGTCATATATTTTGACATATTGGTATATTATAATTGCAGAAACTTTATCCTTTTTCATGCTATGATTCTTGACACTTCACCCTTTGGATTTCTTCGTTACATCTTTTTCTTTGTTTCTTTTCCGAGATGGTTTAGGATTTTAAACCTGTAGTGTTCAGTTGCCTTGATAGTCCAGGTTTGCAATGTAGTTCTAACCGTTGTGGAAATTGTAGGGGTCATATATGATCGTGTATCGTCAACGCTTTGCAAATATGCTTCATAATTCAGTGATAGCGCAATCACTTCTGATATGGACTACATCATTGCTTATGGGTGGTCGTCCGGCTGCAATTTCATTGGCCTTGTCATGTTTGAGTATCATATTAATGTGGATATTCGCAATAAGTTTCGCTCTTCTTCCTGCCTTTGTTATATCACTAATATCTTCTTCACCAGTGCCATATGTTGCAAACCCATGGCTAGTAATTGGGTTATTTGGCGCACCTGCTCTTATCGGGGCATTAAGTGGTCAATATCTGGGTTATCTTGGTCTGCATACGTATTTGTCAAAAGTATACACCAAGAAAAAACAACTCTCAGCTGATATACAAGCTGGTTTGGTTAAATTAGAGGCTGAAAGATGGCTCTACAAATCTGGATCTCTTCAGTGGCTCATTCTCCTCATTTTGGGAACCTATTACAAAATTGGATCAACTTATTTGGCTCTTGCTTGGTTGGTCCCACCAGCATTCGCATGTGAGTTTATATTTACGACCACCTTTGCTGGACCTATGTTTGATTTAACCATGTTTTTGACAAGGTTATAGGATTTGCTTTCAACTAATTTTAAATACTTCTGTTCAGATGGCTTTCTTGAAGCGACTCTAACCCCAGCTCGATTCCCCAAGCCACTCAGACTTGCAACCCTGCTGATAGGATTAGCTGTACCAATAGTAATTTCTTCCGGCGGATTTATTCGGCTGGCTGGAATGGTAATTGGGACTGTGGTTCGACTTGACAGGTAATACGACTTATTTATTTGTATGGCTTTATAATTAATTACTTTACAAAATCCTGCAGAACAAGAGTCCATGGTCTGTTCGTGTAAATGTTTTGTAGCTATTTGCCCATTAAGCAAGCTACTGTCCTCAATTTTCAATTTCCTCATTGTGATCTGTCCATGACAACTTTCAAAATTTAATCTTTTTGTTAATTCTCCAAAAATTTGGAAAATAACTGTTTACCTTGCCTTGTATTTGCTTACAGGAACCCGGGTGGCACCCCCGAGTGGCTAGCGAATGCTATAGTTGCTGTTTTTGTTGCTGTTGTTGTGTGCCTGACCTTGGTGTATCTCCTTTCATATATTCATCTTTCAGGTTTTTGTTTATCTCAAAGCAGTTGGATTTTTTACAGTGGTGTTGAGTTCTCAAGTGTATGGTGCCATCGATATCATATTAATTTTTATGGAGAGAACCTCACTGCCTTGTTTTATCTTTAAACTAACTTGGATGATTCATCACAATTGCTCTCTAGGTGCCAAGAGATCGATTGTCCTTTCAACTTGCATGCTGTTTGGCCTCTCACTTGCTGTTGTATTGTTGGGTATCATTCCACCATTTACCGCAGACACATCCAGAGCTGTAAATGTAAGTTTCTGTTAGCACCTACCTCTTAGAGTGTCCCTACCTCTTAATTCCTAATTTTGTAAGGTTACCAATGAAACTTTGTACCTTGTATTTATGCTCATAAAGCTGTTTTTTCTGTGCATAATCCATGATGTTATTGAAATATCACTAACTAGGAATACTTTGTTTGTCCTGTTAACATAGAATGTCTAGATGTATGCATGTTTACTGATACTTTATGGTTTTTCAGGTTGTGCATATTGTAGATACGACAGGAAGCGTTGATGGAAACCAAGATCCTAGATCGTTTGTGTCTTTGTTTTCTTTCACTCCTGGAAAGTTGACAGAGGAGGCTGAGCAAATTAATGAAGGTTTCAGATGTGGTAGAGACAAAGTTGTTGATTTTGTAACCTTTTCAGCCAAATACAGTTGTTGGACTTATGATGACAGTGACAGTGGGTGGAGCAAATCAGATATACCCACAATGAACGTTGGCAGCGATACTCATGGTAATGAAAGAACAACACGAGTACTACTTGATACAAAAGGTTCAACACGCTGGACGCTTGCTATCAACGCTGATGACATAGAAGATTTCACATTCAAAGGTAAACTAAACTTCAACCATGTGCATTATTTGACCTCGCTATTTCCGTACTTGTGTTTGTAAATGAAGTGCTAAGCTGAAAAGTTCAGTTTGTACCACGTATACATGGACTTAGTCACTTAGCTTTATCCCTTTATGTTGTTTTTAGCTTTCTCTCACGAGCTTTTAACCTCAGTTGCAGGAAGCTCGGAGGAATTGGCTTCTTTGGGTGACATGAGTAGCGTAGATGGATGGCACGTTATCCAGTATTCCGGAGGACAAAATGCACCAACAAGGTTCGATCTAGCACTCTTCTGGTCCCAAAACTCTACCCGGCTGGCTCACGATGTTGAAGGGAAGAGAGACGAGCACACTCCCCTTCTAAAGTTAAGAACTGATATGGACATAGTGACTCCTAAAGTTGAAAGAGTTCTTTCGAAGCTTCCTCCTTGGTGTTCGCTGTTTGGCAAGTCGACGTCCCCCAAATCCCTTGCATTTTTGAGCAATCTTCCTGTTAATTTTTAGGTGCTTCGACTTTAATTTATACGTTTTACTTGCATAGGAAATTTCAGATTGAAGAAGAAAAAACGAAGTATATGTAAGCAGACACACAAATTGGTTTGTTGAAGGATTTATGGGTTTTAATATAGCATTACCATTATCATTTTCAAGTGTAATGAAGTTTTGTATTAAGATATCGTCAAATAAAATTGTGTTTATAGTGACAAGTTGCTCTACCTGAAACCCTAAAATCGAACTGTCCAAGTCAGAAATCCTATATACAGGAATGCTCATTCTTTATTAAAGGACAAACATTCATCAATATTGTTGAAAATGTATTTTGATAATACGTCATTACATTTTCTTGATAACGATAGTATTGATACGTTATCAGTGACAGAAACTTCGTTCCATAGCCGAAATATTGTCCAACTGCCATAAAAACCTGTGGCTACTCTGCAGACATCATCTGTTTACATTCGCATACAAGATTTACATGTGAAAAAACGGCATTATCTTCACCGTTTACAGGCTCAACTTGCACCAAAAAAACATGGGCATTTAGTGACGTACTCCAACAAAGTAAAAAAAACATGGGTTTTACTTTTACGGTTTACCCCAAGTGAAATGAGAGAAACGGCACGGTTCCCAACACAAGACACGTGTGGAAGGAAAGTTAGGTAACTCAGTTAGTTTTGGCGTCAAATACACAGTGGCTTCCTCATCAGGTGTCATCTTGCTGAAACAAACCAACCCCCAAAGAGAAAGAATCTGAGAGAGAGAGACAACAGGGTCCAAGAAATGCGGACGATACCGTTGGGAATATCAGCAGCATCGCCAACCTCCTTAAACAGCTCCTTCCTCAACAGTCTCAACCTCAACAGACCAAACCCTCTTGTTCCTCTTACTAATTCCACTTCTTCCAGGGTTCCTGTTCCTGTTCCTGTTCCTGCCTACACTTGCGCTGATGACGTGTCGTTCCTTAACTTCTCCAAATCTGGTGGGTAATCCCAAAGTTGTTACCTTTTTACTTGTTTTACTTCAATTTTCTTAATTTCTATGTAAGACTCTGTTTGGGTAATCTGTAAATTTCAGTTTTGAGTTGACTGCTCAATTGGGTTAAACTTTAATCACACATGTTCACATGGATAATCAAAAGCTTGGATTCCATTTCCCTTTGGTTTTTTTTTTTTTTTTCTGATTATTTTGGCAATCAAAGAGAGATTTTCCCGGTTTGCGACTTCTGTAGGAAGCACTTTTGTTCAAATTCCTTCTTGCTATGAGCGCTTTTATTAACAAGCAATTTCAAATTTTTATAAAAAATTCAAGTGCTTCCTACAGAAGAACTTGCAAGGGGTTACCGAGGAAGCACCTGCTATGATCTATAAGCACTTTTAACTTCTTCCGTCAAACATGGCTAGAAGCCCTTTTGGTGGTTTGATTCAGCTGAGTGATTGTGTATTATATAGCTAAATGAGGAAATTTGGGTTTTTGAGGTCCCATTTTCTGGTTTTTGGGTGTAGGAGTTTGCAGAGCCAGTCAAGTGGCTGATTTATTTCCCACGGTGTCTCCTGAGATTGTGGTCCGGGAGGCGCGGGTAGAGGACTGTTGGGAGGTGGCTGAGACACATTGCAGCTCCTTCTTCCCCGAGTATTCTTTCCCCTTAGATTTTGTTCTGAGGATTGACCGGCTGGTGGCAATGCTGGCCGGATTTTCTTTGCCAAATGGTTGTAAGAGGACTTGTCTGGTTGCTGTGATTGGTAATGCTGGTGATGAAACGTTCCTCTTCGGGAGGGATGATTTTAAGGTTGGCGGTTTTGATGGGAAGTTCAGTCTCAATAGGAGGTATGTGGCTGGAATATTGACTGTGGATACTGTTGCTGATTTTCTTCCAAGAAAAGGGCCTCTTCGGCAGAGAAGGTGAGTTCATAATTTCTTAAAAGCCTTGAGCAGCTTTTACTTTACTACTTACAAGTAGAGTTGAATTTTGGTTGAAACTTATTTGGTTACAGACTTGATAATCATCAGTGTTGTCTTCTTTGTAAAAAGGGTATTTTCCCCAACTTTGTGCAACTTCATATGAATGGTTTATCATCTTTAACTTTGATCGTAAACCAGAAGCCTTTCATAACACAATTATTAGACTAAGAGGGTTGATTTGTTACTTTCTTCACTGATTAGTGTGGAACCACATTTAGCCCTCATCTTTGGCTTTGTTTGGTTTCACCCCTACTTCTTTTGATCTCCGACATCAGACCCCTTGGCCGTTTATAGAGAGCCTCATCAGATCCCTTGGCCTGTTTAGAGAGAGCCTCATCCTTAACGGAGACAAAGGGCAAGAATGGAAGTGGCAACCAAGCCAGCCTCAATCCCCACCCTTTCCTTCCATAGACCTTTTCCGTGTCTCTTCTGAATTTCTCTTCCTCGCATCAGCTGTTGCAGCTCAAATTTCTTCTGTTGTGCATGCATAAATGATGTGTTCTGAGAGTGGGAATATTTCGTATATACATAGGCTCAGCGCTGACGAAGAGAAATTCTTAGATTCATATGATACCTTGGAAGTTGGAAATTAACGAGTTCAATCCTGCAAATCATTAATCCCATGACATCAGATGTTCATTGTAAAATTTGATAACATATATGGCTCATCTGGTATACATTCTTTTTTGCTTTTGTTTGCAGGAAAGGAGTTGCGTACGTGTCAAACGTTGCTGTCCGCGAGAGTTTTAGGCGAAGAGGAATAGCTAAAAAGCTAGTAGCTAAAGCAGAAGCCCAAGCCAGGAGCTGGGATTGCCGTGCCATTGCATTGCACTGCGACTTGAACAACCCCGGAGCCATAAAGCTGTACAAAGGCCAGGGTTTCAAATGCATCAAGGTGCCTGAAGGAGCAAACTGGCCCCAGCCCAAGACCGGTCCGGATGCTCGGTTCAACTTCATGATGAAGCTTCTGAACCCCAAGACTTCTGCTTAGATTCCTTTAGGAACATGCGAAGAAACTAATAAGGGAGACAGACAAAAGAAGAAAACATTTAGTAAGACAAAAAAGAAAGTGGAACAAAAACTAGGATGTTTGAGAATAGGTTGTATATAATTACATCAAGGAAAGATGCATCTGTGCCAAGAACTTGTATTTTTCATTGGATAAAACGTGATTTTGTAAATATTTGGGGTAGGTCTCGGCATCCTTTGCCCAATTGTCTTATGAAGATATATTTCTGCCTGTTTTATAGTTTAATTTTTTCTAAGTTGTGTAACGTGTCGTGCCAGAAACTGCCTCCCCGATGTTTACACCGCTCATATTCATCGCTGAATATGCAACCGAGTAACTGAACAGCCATGACCTCCATCGAAGGCCATGGCCATCGTCATGGCGGAACGAAAGATAGCCATGGTACCAGACAGAATGAGAAAAAAAAATTGCTGTTTCTCGTATACAAATTCTAAAACGGAGAGACCATGATCAGCAAACATACGAGTGATGTCTAACGAAATCAAAATTGCAACGTCTTACCATGGACAATCAGTTGCTCTCATAATATGCCCCTTAGAATTCCACGCTATTCGACGTGTTTGTAGTTCTAAACCGCCCGCCAAAGTACGGCAAACTCAATCGTTGCACAGTGGTATTATATAGGTAAACAAATGTCTTCGAGATCCTATGGTGCCTAACAACCAATGCCGGAAAGCACTTCTGAGGCATGAAGATGCCGAAGAAGCCAAAGGATTTTCCACTTGGATAGATGTAAATTTTATGATGCTTGGACAAATTTGTCTAAAGCAGACGTATCCAAAGCTGGGAACTCCTTCACAGCGGCAAGCACAACATTTCCAAGTAACACGGCACCGCTGTTGCTCGGTGCCTGCAGTGTAAAGATTTGTATCAGTTTCAGTACAATAAGACATGATTGCATATACACACGCAGAACAAACACCTAAAAGAGGATAAACGTACACAGTAACATAACCTCCTTTAAGATCTGGATGACTTTGATTGATCTTCAATCTCAACTCCACTGAAATTTCTGGTTCCTCAAGACCTTCTAAAAGACCGGTCAAAACTTTACTGCCGCCACTCTGCCCCGAAGCGCGTGCTGAAGCAAGTTTATTTAAAATTTTGACCTGGAAAAGATAAAGAAAGTTAAGCAAATTTCACAAATCACGAGCCGTATGTCAATCAATGGACAATTAACCTAAAGTGTAGAGAGACCCTGCTGCAGTGTTAAATCAAAAGCCTACCATGAGGTATGCGCCATCATCAAGCCAGTGGTTTTCCTTGAGAGCTCCATGGCCACTTGTCTCAATAGCCAGATGTGATTCCTCACCGGTTGACAAGAAAAAGAAGATGCACAATTAAACAAGAATTATTAACACAATGCTGGCTAGAAAGAAAGATATAACTGTTTATTTCACGGGCATGTTTATGTAGAATTTTTCAGGTCGACAGCCGAGGGCCCACTCTAAGGCCATCTCCAACCGAGGGCTGGCCAGAGGGTTGGCCATAGGGCTCGTTTTAGCCCTCTGGACCTCCAAGATATTAATATTTCAATGAATATTTCAGGGCAATATTTGCCTCCGTCTCCAACCAAGGGCCATAGGGCTCGTTTTAGCCCAGTCACAAAAAACTGTCTCCAACCGAGGGTCAAAGGACCAAACATAATTTATTATTTAAATTTAAAAACTA
>JAOTRO020000036.1:2246585-2258281 GCA_028566515.2 Pyracantha coccinea | reverse complement strand
CACTGTGTATGTAAACATCAGACCACAAAGAAAAACAAATCAAGTCGATAATTCCAAAAACTGTCATGTGCCGAGAAAGTTGGAAACATTTTAACTTCAAGACTACTCTATGGTGGCATCTTTTGTTACCTGCCATTTTGAAGCTTTGAAAGATCAATTTTGTCAAGATTTGGCACTGCAGTGGTAGATGGAGCAGCTGCAAGAAAATCCCAAATGAATATCATACATAATCCAAAAAGGTAACAGTTAATAGGACCATAATGAATAAGTTGACAAGAGATGCAAAATTTAATAATTTGAAACCTAGGCCATCCAAACAACCCAAATAAAAACTCGCCCATGCCAAAGAAAAGATTTTTATGACGAGCTGAAATAGAAGAGTACGTATTTTAAGGAAGCGTAGAACACTAATTTTAAATCTGATATCGACCTTGATAATGAGAGTCTAGAACAGACCGTTGCACTGAACAGTTCTTCGGTTTATGCAACTGCTCTGGTGTTTTGATAAGTTGCGCAATTGCATGGATGGAATGGAAGTACATGCTAACTTCCCTCGCTGGAGGGGAAGCATGTTGCGCAAAAAAGGGGCAAAATTGTCCCTTTGATATTGGGTGTCAAACTTCCTACTTAGTTGGTAGCACTGAGACACAGAAACATTTTGGACAATCTTCCCTGACATTGCTGCATAGAAGTTTGGCAATTTTATCAGATCTCATGGTCATAAAATATTAATCAAGAGAGTTGTTCATCAACGGTTTTTGTGAGTCTTGAAACCCATCTCCAAATTTCACCAGTTATTTGTGAGCTAAGACGGGTCAATTCTACACAACAGTGCAATCTTTTGGAATTTCGAATTACAACATCGGAGAACTGACATTCTGAGTAGAAGAGGGTTTCATCTAAATTTATTTCGGTAATGCCATACAATGTGATAACTACTTGATCAAAACTTGCATCATATCAACAAAGCACATAACAGATAATAGACAGAATTAGGATTCAATCCTCGTATCGTCGTCAGCAAAACACAGTTCACAATCTAAACAACGATTCAATGCGTATTTTCGTTATCCTTCATCAACATATTCTACTTATTAAGAACAATTCCATTCACCATTAATCCAAACCAACTTAGGAATCAAATTAAAAAATACAAATAAAATAATCACCAGTTTCATGTTCAGTAATCTAGCTGCTAGGATTGAACTTCAAAGTATGAACCGACAACTAAATTAATTAACAAAGAACCCAAATTTATATTCTCTAATTACGCACATCCCGAACGAAGTAACCAGATTTTATGCATTAAAAATCGTCACTTTCGTAAAGCAAATCGACAGAGCAAATAACAACTTACCAAAAAGAACAAATCTTTATCTAATGGGAAAGCTAGGAGGGTTGGTATTAGTTCAAATTTCAGAAAAAGAAGCAGAATTTTACCTTCCATCTTGTAAACCGATCGGCGTTTGTGGAGAGAGAGGTAGGCGGAGAAGCCGATAGATGCAAGAAGGAGACGGTGGTGGCAGAAGAGGGTAGGTGGATGAAATATTGAAGGGCACGGACACCTGGCTATTTCTACGTATTTTATTTGCCTACAGGTTTCCGTCACTCAAATATATTTGTCGAATCAAGGAAAACACCATCAACCAACAGTAACTCTATCTGCTACGGTACTACCTACCAAGTTCTAACACTCCTTCTGGTACCTTCTATTCATATGACCAACAAAAAGAAGGCAATCTTTAGCACGGACATGATCATACAAAGCTCTCATTTTCTTTTATACGTACAGAATACTTGAAGCTAACGAAAAATTCAGTGTAAAATCGAGGGCGCTTGCATTGTAAGATGTATATATATATATATAGTCGATCTCATTTAGTAGAATAAGGTTTTGTTGTTTTTTGTGATTTAGTCATGCCTTTTTTTTTTGAAGAAAACTAATGAAAATAGCTTGAAAAGTTTTAGTTTTAATAAAAAATCATGTTATAAGTTTTGTTTAATGGTTAGTACAAGGTCCGTATTGGAGCAGTTCAACTAAAAATGGCCAAACTATAATAAATTATGATTTGTTGATTTTACCCCTAACTTTTTAGGTTGAGTTGTTTTAAATTTGTTCAATTCGATTTTCTTGTTAAGCTCTTTTTTGCCATGGTTGGTTGAAGGCTCTGAGAACTAGACTTTTGAATTCTTTGCAAAAGTTTTCCTTTTGATTTTGGGTTTCTTGATTACCTGTATTTGTAAAAATGAATAGAGCTTAAGAATTATAATTAACTTTTTAAGAAGAACAAACAGAACATGGATTGAAGAAAACAGATAGTCAACAGTCAAGTTTTTACACAAATCAAACTGTTTACGGATTCAAATCATAGTAAGGCACTTTGTGTTTGGAAAAGTACCAAAAAATCATTGTTTTTGGATCTAGTGTTTGTTTTTTGTTTGATTTTTCCAAAAACAGTGTTATGTTTTGGTTTTTTCTTTCTAGATACAGTGTTTGTTTGTACACAAATAAAACATGAACATTGTATATGATTTTTTTTTTCCAAAAGTAGTGTTATATTTTGGTTCTTTTCTTACCAAATACATTGTTTGTTTGTACACAAATAAAACATGAACATTGTATCTTTCTTTTTTTCCAGAAACAATGTTATGTTTTGATTTTTTCTCTTTCTAGATACAGTGTTTGTTTATACACAAATAAAACAAACATTATATCTGATTTTTTTTCTCCAAAAATAGTGTTATTTTTTTGTTTTCCATAAAGTGTTATATTTTGGTTCTTTTCTTTTCAGATATTGTGTTTGTTACTGTATCTGATTTTTTTTTCTTTCTAGAAACAATGTTATGTTTTGGTTTTTTCAGAAACATTTTTATGTTTTGGTTCTTTTTTTTTTCATAAACAGTGTTAATTTTTGCACAAGGGAGCAAACAGGTTATGGATTCAAATCATAATAGATCGCATTGTTTTCTGAAAAAGTGGCAAAACAATGATACTATGTTTTTTCTAGAAATGTTTAACTTTAAGAAGCGCATGAGAATTTATAATTTAACAGGGATAAGATTATTACTTCTTTTTCGCCGGTTTGTTCCGACGGTGGTTCTGATGTGTTTTGTACTTTTTTTTCTCCGGTTTGTTCCGACTGAGGTTTTGGTAAGTTTTGCACCACTTTTTCGCCGGTTTGTTTCAACGGAGTTTATGTCATTGAACGTCTTTGAACGTGTTTCGGCGGCTTTATTCCGATGAATACTTCATTTTTCAACTTTGATTTGGTGGTTTTTGAAATGAGGGATTTCGATTTGATAGGAAGACAAGGAGTTATTATGGCGATTTCGTGCTGGGGTTGAAGTTGGTGAAGAGTCAGGACAATATCGAATCATTCAGGAGTATTTACGGAAGTGTAGATTTGTAGTGGGTTGGGCTTGTAAGTTTGGTCCGTGGACAATAGTTTTGAATGGTTTTTTTTATTAAACTTTGAGCTCTTTTGATTAAATAACATTTTAGGATGATTTTTGGTTAAATATTTGTTGGCCCAAACCCTTTTCATTAAAGCTCCTTTTTTTCTTCTTCTTATGTATCGATAAATATAAAGGAAATGAAAAATCAAAATAATTTCAATACTCATGTGTTAGTAAACACATAAGAATTCAAGACAGAATAGTTTAGTTTTCAATTTAAATTAGTAAACACGTTATTTGTTAAGAGTATATGTTGAGTTTAAATCTTAGTAATAGGAAAATGTATCAAGTTTAAATCTCATAAACGAAAGTTGTTGGATAAAACAATCTTTTATCATGTTTCAATTTATGACCACATGTGAAGTGGAAGATAAACCACCCAACTAGACCGGTCGACATCAGCAGAAGAAGATGAAGATAGGAACGAAAGTTGGATTAACCCAGAAAATGTGTCCACAGAAAGAATGGGCTCAACTACACAAATTGGACTAAATATCTAATGGGCTCATCTGTTTGCTAATTTTTCTGACCCAACGATTTAGAACAACTTTCCATTTTATTACAAATACCACACTTCATAATCATACGTTGACGAAATGTGTCATAAATAGAATTAGGATTAAATCGTACATAAATCTTACTTGTAGCAATTAAGCAACTTGATCACTTGTAGCAATTAAGCAACTTGATCCATAAACGTTGTACAAATAAGTGCAATAGGCTTTTTCGTGTCGGAAAACTTTTACGGTTCGTTATCTCATTGTGTATAAAATTGTAAAATAAACTTTGAATACGTGCAATCGCTTGCAAACAACACGTATCAAATAAATTTACGCGACTCTAATAAAAACCCAGTAATTTTATACTCACCGTTTTGTTTCTTTAGTTTGACTGTTAGAATATAATTCTCATTTCCGAATTCTCCTTATTAGCTAACGTTTCTTGTATATCAAGTAAACACAACCCTATATATTGTAATCATTGTACATTAATTAATACAAAAAAAAAAAACACATATTTCTTCGTTGACTCTACAACTACACGTGGTTAGAAATGAATGTAACATGTTTACTGTCTAAATAAAACATAATGTCACATGCTCAGCCTCAACATTTGCTTCGTCGTGTTCTTTGTGTTGACTTTGAGATTAATCAATGTCTCAACTTAATTATATTTTATGGTCTCATGCATGCAATGCGTGCAGGTGATTAGAAAAGGCAAAATTAATTAAGATTCAAATGGAAACACAGGTTGGAGTTTGTTTGCAAAAACCTATGTCGGAAATCCGGTCGATACAATTGACTAATAAGGGGAGTAGGGACGCAAACTATGGAAATCTTGGATCTTGGTCAATAAAATAAACACATAATATTGAGAAACACATCATCGTTGTAAATTTGTTAAACAAAAAACGAGTTCTTTTCAAGCCACGTTATCCACCCCTTTCGGATCCATAGAGGTTATGGAAAATTTTGACCTGGGCTTGAGCCACAGTCAAGCAGACTCACCAACTTGTAGCATCTAACCCGGGACATTGCATATTTTCTGTCTTTTTTGGAAGCCGCAGTCTGTGCCCTTACCTTTGGGCCACTTACTGTTGTTACAAAAACCGAGTTCCAATTTTCAATTTTTGTCTAATTTTATAGTCAACCAACCTGGATTTCTTTGAAACTTGGTTGTACATGTTAAGATTTTACAGTGATTGTTGGTCCAGTACTAATCACATTAATATTGTGCTATTACAAATTATAGCTACAAATAGAAGTAAAACTTTTTAATATAAGTTATAATGTGTTTCGTAAAATAGTCGATTCGAGACTTTTAACATTATTTGACAACACACTACTTTAATTTGTCAAATGAAGATCCAAAATCCACGCAGAAATGGTGTGATATCTCCATCTTTTGCTGTCTTTTTAAGAATTTGGGTTGTCTCTTGGGTTGGTCCAGCTTGTGAGATTTGCTAAATGTCAACTTGCAATCTTAATTTTATAGTTGAAAAATAATAATATTGGTGTAGAGTTACCTGTCTCACGAATCTTTGTCGGTTTAATTTTTTATGATCTCAAGCTTTTTAAGTAAAATAGTTCAAATCCCAAAACCTACATTTGTGGCAAAATAGTAGATCAAAATGGTTGGGATTCTGGAACTTGTCTTGCTAACAGTCATCAAAACTCCAAGGGCTTTTTAGGGTTCATGATTTCCAATGCCTCAAAACACGGATTAGTGGTTCAACTCATCTAAACAAGAAATCCTTAGAGATCTTTTAATGAGATAATAGAAAAGAAAATATAGTTAAAAACTAAAATCGACACTGGTTACTGGTTTTCTTCTCTCTCTTCATGTTTAGTTGCAAATTACAATTTGAAAGATATAACTAATGTACGATTACAGTATTATAGTATCATGTGATATAATTAATTTACGTGTTATAATATAATAGTATTACTTCATAAATATCCATTTTCAAGGATAAAACCATGAATTCGTATGCATAATCTAACTAATGAAACAATCACACTAATATCCATTTTCAAGTATTACTTCATAGTGTTATAATATGATAGTATTTCTTCTCTCTCTTCTTGTTTCTTTTCTCGTTAAATGTGAGGATGAGATGAAAATTTGCATTACTTAAAGTATCGAAAGACTTCAGATAATATCACATAATACATGCAATTTTTTCACCACACTTGCGACTTTATTTGAGTTAAAATATTGGAAGAAAAGAAAACGAGAAAATTAAGCTCTCAAAGAATACACAATTTAGTACGGTGGGAGTTACCCAAAATTTGAAACAATAGAAAATGAAACTCTAAACAAGGATCAAGAAAAAGCAACTGTACAAGTTTCTCATTTGAGTCTTCGAGTATGGATTATACCATTGAAGTTTAGTTTATTACTTCTATGGAATCTTCAAGATCCATTGGTGCATCTTCAAGATCCATTGGTGCAAAGGCAAACACGAAGAATCACCGTTTTAGCCGTTAGGCCATATAAAGTCTTTTTGCTGTCTTCAAAAACTCACTGCCAAAACAAACAATACAATTGTAAGTATTGCTCGTATACATAATGCATAGCTTAGAAAAAATATGCGCATTCAAGTAAATGATTTCAAGGGAATAAAACATGTGTGAGATTACCAGAATGGCTCGTCTCCCGTGTGTTTAACAACACCTGATGCATCTCGGTAGAGCACATTTCTTAACTTCTTTGAACTTTCTTTGCCAAACATATTGGCCAGCTTTCCATACAATTCTTGGTATGATCTAAGGACAGAGAGATCAAGGGTCCCCACGTCCCCTGAATCAATAAACACTTTGCAATAACCAGTCTCCAAACTAAGCTCACTTTTATGGTAATCTGTCTTCCAAGGAGACCCTCCATCAGAACAGTTTTCCACTGAACCATGACCATGTGATGTAGAACCAGAGCCACCAGAACAATTTGTTGTTTTCTTTGAATGTCCATCTGATGAACTATCATCCCCAGATGAGCTCTTAGATATCTGTTCTCCTGTAAAAATTAGCTGACCAAATAATAATATGTGAGGTGTCTTTATCTCATCATTATCCTTCGAACTCTGGGTGGGAATTCCCTTTTTCAGACAAGAAGAGATATTATCATTGCTTTCAGCCTTGCGCATGAAGCTGCCCCCAATGGTTTCAAGAGGCGCAAAGTGACCATGTTGTTGAAAACCAATTGGAAACAAACCCGATTGTAGTTTGTTGAAGAAGAGCTCCGATGATGACAGTCCAAACTGAGCATGCCTGGCTCCCTGTATGCCTGCAGATAGGTTGTCTGATACATTACATAAGAGGTTGCTCGAATTTAGGGAGTTGCCACAAACTGATGGCACGGGAAGTTGTCCAACAAGGGAATAGTCTGGGATATGTTGATGCCGCAACTTCTTTCTTGGAGGCGAGAAGGGGGAGAGATGGATGGCTGGTATGCTCGCTACCAATTCAACCAACCATGGGCTAACACGTTTCACATTTTGGAGCAGATCTGGTTCATCCCATGAAACCTAAAAAACAATCTTTTGTTTAATGACTAACAAATGATAATTTCGTATTTCTGTTCTACCAACACTTGTAGTATAATAGATATCAGTCGTGAATGTATAAATACAATCTACTCACAAACTTACAGAATTTTACTTGCTAAAAAAGGTATCTATTGAATACCACAGATGCACATTTATGTTCTAGGATGACGATTTAGCAATAGTTTGGGAAGTAGTAGTGAAGATGAATTACATGCAAGATTTGGAAGGTTAAACTCAATATGATAAAAACTATGGTGTAGGTACGTAACCAACCTGTAGAAGACGCCATGGAGACTCGGGCCAACAGATGGGATCTGCAACCTGAACAGAAGATATGGTTCCCATGAACCAGCTTATCCGAGAAGAATCCTCAGTTTCAAAGGGCATTTTGAACCTCATTCCTGAGCACCACCGTATTTGCATTGCAGCTCTTACAGCTGAGGCCTTAACACAAAACTCCGGTGTGCTTGCACGGGGATAGTACGCAACCTCAAAGGGCTGGCCACTGGCAGCAAGAGTTGCAGCTTCTATAACATATTCAGCCCTGATTTTTCCCTTCGCATCACCACTAGAAGTCTTTTCCATCACTTTATTGCCATTCTCCCTTGAAGAGCTTGAATAAACCCCATATTCAGAGCCAGAATTTCCAGATGCGTATTCAGGTCCACCGCCAATTCCCCTCTTAGCCCTTCTAATCCCAACACAAAGATCCCCATTTTCCGCTCTGAAAAACACAATTGAATCCCCAGCAACAAGCTTCTTCTGGTTCACAAAATTACTCCACCCCGTTGTCAAAAGGTGACGCCGAGGAGTACCTCTATAAATATGCCTAAAATTCCAAATCTCTCCGTGCACATCCTTTGCAAGAATGTTCTGAACTGGTGGCTCAGCCGAGTAATCCAAGCGCGGGAAGATGGTCTCCGCACAGTAACGAGGCACAGAGAAGCCTCCCCCATTGTTAGCATCTGATTGGGTCAATGTCTTTGCAAAAGATGTGGGTTTCTCAGGATTCTCAACTGTACCATTGTTTCCCACAAACCCATCATCCTCAAGATCAAAACCACTCTCTCTCACCGGAATCAGCCTCATTTTCGCAAAAACCTCATCTGTTTCGGGATCTGCCATGTATCTAATGGCAGATATCTTGGAGAGAATGAGTGGTGGAATTCCAGAATTCCCAAAATCTACTCTCCCATGGGCGTACTCAGCATGGCCCTGAGGAAAGTAGAAGACTTTCGTGTTAATGGGCGGCAATTGAACCATGCCGCCGGCACAAGCATGCCAGAATTGAGAATCCAACCATTTCTCTGAGTTGCTCCTCAAAGGTTCTCTCACAGAATCCATAACTGTAATCATTGTGTCAAACAACCGACGAGTCTATGACCCTCCAAAGCATAAAAATAATTCCTTTTATGTCTTATTGCTTTCCTCAATAAAATGCACCTGTTAACACATACAATTTACAGAAAAACAATAATCAAGTCAGATATATTACTGCCAAGGGAAAACCCAAACATTTTCTTCACCAAAATTCTGAAAACTTGAAATTACAAAACACAACTGACAACTACAGAAGAAAAGTTTCAACCTTGATTTAGTCATCAATGAAAAACCCAGGTCGTTTATAAGTATAATTTCTGGGATTATGAATAAACACCAAAAAGATGAACAGTTTCAGAAACAAAAGCAGCAAATTTAGATCAAAGAGAGACGACAAGTGCATATAACTGACCTGTTTTTCAGAACAAGCTGAGATATGAGAGACAAAGAGTCCAACAGGATTTGGAATTCCCCTGAAATACCAAGAGGGTTGGTGTGGCTCCTGTGACTTTGTGAGTGTGAACTGTAAAGGGCCGGTCTCTCTCTCTCTCTCTCTCTCTCTCTCTCTCAAGAAAACTGAACTGGGTTTTCTCAGACACACACAACAACAACAACAACAACAGTGAACGCAGAAGAAGGGTGAAAAAGAGGCAGTTGTTGCTGTTGGAAGGTGCCGAGGCTGAAGCTTCGTTGCCGACCAGAGCAGACCGCTGGGAGTGAGTGTAAAGAGAGGAGAGATTTAGACGACAAGAGACACATTCCGAAACGCAAAAGCCACCGTTTTTATATTTGATTTTTTAATATTTCGGTGTCGCGGGGGCCGGAGATTTGCGTAATCTTTTCGATGGTTTCGGATCGCAAAAGTCCAACTGGCTTCGCCGAATTTCAGGTGAACGCCCTTTCTCTTTCTTTCTCTTTCTTTATTATTTTTGTTTCTTTCATAATTTCAGTGCCCATGATTTTTTCAAATTTGTTCTAATTTTATTTCTAAGAAGTTTTTTAGCGTGGCCGGACATTCTATCAAGTGATGTTACTAATTAATGTTCCATATAATGAGATGATGATCGAATCAATGTAAATATGTCATGAATTTATAATGTAAAATCAATTAATAAACTGATTACATCATTTAACGATTACAAAAATATATTACGCTCTTCTTTTATATGTATGTTGATGATACATGTGCAAATAAAAATCAATCTTGCTTGGAAGGCACAAGGCTCGTGGCCATGCATTAAACAAAGTAAGCCAATTAAGTGGCACTAAGCATTCCAATTATTTTAAGTTCATGCATTAAGAGAAGGCTTCCCCACAAAAATCAAGGCCATTTATTTTATGTCTAGGTCACAAAACACAATTCGAAAGGCATGAAAAACTCAAGTCAAAGTTGAGAGAAACTGAACAAATATTTTTTCCTTATTAATTATCAGTGTGTTTTTAGATTTCTTTGGTCACAAAATCTCCATAACACATGAGAGAATATGTGTCATCAATCCATTCATAATTCGGTAAAATCTGCGGAATTAAGTAGTACAATATCCGGAAAAATCGTTCTTCGTTTTGACAATGTTATTTCACCAAATTGTTGGTCAAGTTTGTGCGCAAAAGGATAGGAAAAGTTGGACTGTTGGAGTAAAAGTAATAAGTGTTTACTTCTACCAACTCTTTTTCCCAACGTACATGACCAGAAAAATTGCTAAAAACCAACATTGTTGCGAGAGTCCCGGGCAAATTTGAAGAAAAAAAAATCGAGTAATGGATGAATAAATTTAGAAAAAAATATTTACTAATTAATTTAAATGTGCTTAGAAATTGAGTTTGCGCATATGTCTCAAAATTGTTAAAACACATTGCGAGTTTCATGCACAACTCTGAAATCAAGGCAATGGTTTTAACCAAATTATGTGGACTATAATCAAGTTTATTTTGTCCGATGCCCTAACTCTTTGGGCTTAACCATGGTTAACAAACTAACTACAGTTTAGTTTGTACAACAAACCATATGTTCTTCATGATCAGTAGTTCATAGTCAACTCCCAACAGTATTCACTGGTTGTTATTTGTGTTCCTTTTTTTGCTCCTAGGCATGATGATCTTGTCGTACTATTTGATTCTAAAGATAAGAACATGATAAACAATTTTTGGAAAATGGATTTGTATAAAAAAAAAAAGAAAGGAAAATCAAACTCTTATTGGATATGCATGTTACTGTTGAAATAGAAGTCACTTGGTACGGTCTAGTAGTATTACTCCCCATTTGTAAGTGAGATGTTTTACGTTCGATTCTCGTCAAAGACGAATTTGAACGACATTAGTGCAGATAATATTGTTCGTTAAAAAAATGGTGAGAATGACGGATAAGAGTTGAGATTAAGTTAAATAAGATGGAGTTGCCCCAATATTTTAGGGTATTTCACCAACAGTTCGTCTCACTCAATTTACCCCCAAAATAAATGTCTAAACTCTTATGGATTTTTTTTTTTTTATTTGTGGGGAAAAGTTTAAAAGTAGGGAAGGTTATCACATCCCAGGGCATGCCATAGACCTCTTTGAAGACTTGCAGGGAGTCTTAGCCTTTTTTTTTTGGTTTTCACAAATCGGGCAGGTCACCATGAGAAATTGTGGGCAACACGACTCGAACCTAGGCCTTAATCTAGGGAAAAGGATAATCCTTACCAACTCAACCAACCCCTCGCTAGCAAACTGTTATAGATATTGCGTCCACATCCTGAAATGTCTTTGTTTAAGGTTTAGTGCTTTATATATACAATACTAGCAAATATACTATTGACTTGTTTGCTAGAAACTGTATATATCATATATAATTACGAGAAAACGAGATTGACTTGTTTGCTATAAACTTTATATA
>JAOTRO020000036.1:2208541-2220013 GCA_028566515.2 Pyracantha coccinea | reverse complement strand
GAACATAGGTTTGCCGAATCGGTATCAACTATAAGGACAAAGATACTCAAAGGAGATAAGTGTCTTTATTGTAAAAATAGTATGGTCTTATGCGTGTTGAACTCTAAATTGACTTGAGATATACGATCATAAAACACTTCACTTTGCCGAGAATGCTGATGAAGGGATCTCTTTCGACAAAAGAATCAAAGATTCTTTGTCGGATAAGACTTGATAAATAGTTAGTCACATTTTGGGGAGAATGCCCGTCTATCCAATCAGTGAAAACTCCTAAGGAAAATTCTACAAGTTTGGCCCCGTTTATCCAATCGGAATTTGTGTTGACGATTAGTGAAGCATTTAGTTTTCATAAAAAGTGTGAGAGGTTTCGCATAAAGCATTGATTTGTGAGTTGAGTTGAAGAAGATATGTTGCAAATCTTCTTGTATTTATAGGGACAATTTTCTTTTTATGCTCAAGTAGTAGAGTTGTGATAATACTACAGTTCCTCGCATCATCTGGATATTCATGGAATTATCCTCATCGATCCTCCCACCGAAACTCTTTCAATGGCAGGGCTCCGTTTCTTGGACTTGAACTAAGATTCTGAATTTGGTCGCATCATGTGATGAATTCATGCCTTATCAAAAGACCAATCCTAATCCTTGGGTGATTAATTCAAATGTTATCAGAAACCCATCTTGATCCTTAGACAATCATACTTCGCCTAGGACTTGCGGCCCTTTTCTAGGCTATCAACTAACTTGACCCAAATTCAGGATTTCAGAAGACATAGTAAGTAACTAACAAGAACACAACAAATTTTTACAGCTTAAAAAAGCCTAGATTGGCAGTTGCTTGGCGTTGTTTACAAGACCCTAAGCATATTTTCCATTCGGCTTTGAAAACCTTTTTGATTTGATGTTGTACACACTATATAACCAACAGGTCCAGCGGTTCCAACACTACTTATCGTACGATCGTTGGCATAGCTGCAATATCTGCAATTCGGTTCACATCCTCAAAACGCAGAAGCCTGTACAAATACGAGGAAAGAGATTTTCTCACGTTTTGTGTCAATTACACGACATCATGCATAAGTTTATTTCTACATGACACATGACGTCGTTTCATTCATGTGAAACACCAAAGTGACTATTTGTTCTGCATAAGTTGCTCTCTTTCTCAATGTGCTCTGTAACGAAAACATGTGAGAGACTGCAGCTTGGTGGTTCCATGTATCCACATTCTAGGCTATCAGGATGAGCTTCAAGTCTTCTGTCAAGTTATCCAAAAAGG
The DNA here is from genome assembly GCA_028566515.2 of Pyracantha coccinea. Lineage (NCBI taxonomy): Eukaryota > Viridiplantae > Streptophyta > Magnoliopsida > Rosales > Rosaceae > Pyracantha > Pyracantha coccinea. The sequence goes on along the minus strand of JAOTRO020000036.1, from coordinate 2,218,735 downwards.
ATATTTAACAAAGTATTTTCACTAACGAAGCACATATGAATCCTTGTGTATCAAAAACTACGTCATTCATATAACCCCCACTTTGGGAGAGGGAAGCTTACATCCAGCTATATAAAGTGAGAGGGTCAACGCGCAACAAAATATTCCTCATGGTAGCCTACATTATATAAGGAAGTTTTGAATTTTAGAACCCAAAATGGCGCTGGCAACGTTCACGCTCAACAGTCCTGGCTCCTCTCCTCCACTTATCGATCTACAAGTCAACAGTTTCACCAGATAAGCTACAGAACATGGTTTTGAATAAATTATTTTCAACAGGTGTGTAATTCCAGGTTGTAGAAACGTACCTTTGTGAATCAAGATGATTTGCATATGGAAAAATCTATGTGTAGGTAAGCTACACTAGCCATGAAAACGAAGAAAAAAGTAGACACCAACATCAGTGGCTCTGCCAGCATAAAGATTGGGTTGAAGGTATAGTAAACCTGCCAAATAAAGCAAAGGAGAGAGATAGGTTCAGCCACTAATATACATATTATTTGAAGGTTGTGCACAGGATACACATGTATGGGGACAAAAGAATACGAACCTAGGAAATTCAATTCCGTCACAATACAGTACTTCAATACTTAGTTGATCAACCGATAGTATCATTGTATGAACATTTCACAAGTGAACGCATATATGCTATGACCCATTCCATAACCTTGCAGTGCGAAACTAAAATACATGCTAATCTTTGAGGCATATTTCCATCATGGGATACTATTAGGTGAGCATAACTGATCCTAGATATGCTCCCACAAATGACACAGAATTTAAAGGAGCAGAAGTTCTCCAAGTGGTAAGATAAACCTCATCAAATCTCATAGGCAACATGTGGGAGCAAAAATCCTAACTGTAGGGTTCAGAGTAGGGTAAAATCCAACCACTGTTAGTGATAGATTAGTCACCTGGAAACGAGAGTTGTGCTCTGGAACTACGTTCCTCTTTTCGAGAATGACCACTGTCCTTCCAGCAACGTCAAGGTATGAATATTTGGTCTGCAGGTATAACAATGAAAATATATGCACAGTACCATTATACATATATAAATAAAATTCTTGGCAATGAAAAATAGAGTTAAGATTGCTTCTATGCACTTTACAATTAATCAGATGTATAGAGAATGTTGAGAATATCATACAAAGGTGTTTGTCCATATGAATAAAGCGCTACATTAAGTTTACCTCTAGATGTTGCTCAACCGAAAAAGGAACCACAGCAGAAGGATCTTTTGATCCCTCTGGTAGCACAACCTGAAATATAACAGTGCCTGAATCAGTAAATTAATATTCCCACGTCTAGGGGCAAACAAAATGAAGAAAGAGCTGACAGAACTGAAAAATATAGAAATATTGAAGCAAAAACATAGTACTAAACCCACTTTTACAGTTAACTTGTCTACCACCGTCTCAGCGAGAGGACAACCAAAAGTGAAATTGAGGTATCGCCTGCCATCAGGTGACTCAAAAAGGAAATCTTCCAATGGTAACCCATACCCAATCACAAATGTAGCTTTCCAACCTCCAAATAAAGGATAGCGTGGTTCAATTTCAAGATCCGACTGAAAGAAAAAAAAGTATTGAAAAAGTCATGATTAATAGAACCAAAATCAGAGTTGTCTATGCACAAAATGGATATTATTCTGCATTGTTTTTGCAAGTGATCTTCCCCGTCTATTTGCTATAATCTTGTTATTGTGTTTCCAATGCACAAATAAAGAGAGATTCTACGAAGATGGCAACGAGCAAGCAAAACATAAGTACAAGGATAACTTCCTTGATTATATAAATGTTAAATTGCCAGGGAGAAAAGTTACCCATAGATAATCCGTACGTAAATGCGATGACGAGATGTTCCCAATTTCATCCCGGTAGTAGACAGAATGGACCCTAGGAGGTAGTCTGGCTAGAAGATGTTTGAATGAAGAGACACCACCAGCATGTGGCCTAGATTGATAGTCTACCCTGCCAAAATTAGAAAGCCTTGTATTAAGAATGAAGCTGTCTTAACCTTGGTCAAGCATTACACAAAGTAATTGATATCTTTAGCATTCATCCAACTCAGCTGTGCAGTTCACCTTTTAAGTAGCTTATTCATAACTTTAAAACCATTCACATAGTGTTACGTCTTCCAGCAATTAAACGAGGATGATTTTCTAGTATGAGACTGGTTATCTAGTAAGAGGGCCCATTTCGGTTTGTCTTAGGCCCCAAAAAGCTCAAGATCAACCTTGACCGTATATTGGAGACTCAGTTTTCTTTTAAGTAGGGTGTTTGTATTTATTTATATCAACGTTATATATAGATGCACCTACTTGCAAATAGCAGGATTTGCGATATCATCATATTATGAACAAATATAAACATTTTATGATCAATTTATCCTACAAAAGTTTTACTGCATTCAATTTTATTATATCAAACTCTTTTCACTGACTACAACCTATTACTTTAAATACACAAGATAATACCAGCAGCAGAGGTTACCTCGAAAATATTCCTTTGTGTCGAGCACCAGCATGTGCCAACTTGTAATGCTCTGTGATCTGAAGATTGCCCCAGTGAGATACTTCGACTTCGCGTACAAGCTCCTCAACAACAGCAAAGGGATTATTATTCTCAAAATGAACAATTATTGGAGAATAAGAGTATGTTGGGCGATCCTTGTATGGCCCATACTTTATTTCGGAACCAGCACGGTTAGTGGACTCTACTCTTGTAAATGATTCCACCCTAGTACTAGGCGTTCTTATAAAAGTTGTCTGCTGCTTGATATAGTACGGAGACAATATGATTGCACTATCACGGTAGTAGACCAACTGAGACTCTGATTGGCTTATCTCCGCTGGGAAAGGCTCCAGAGAATGTGTCAATATGTAAAGCACCTCTAGTGTTGCAGTTTCACCAGCATTTAGTGGGTTGAGCAACGAGATAGAAAACGATTTAGCCCCATTTGGTGCATCAGGTAGCTCAGTGGGATTGACTTCCAGGGGCACATAACTTTTCTTTTTCTTTTTTCCAACAGTGATAGCTGCTTTGAGTGATGCTAGGTTATCAACCTGTGTGGGTGGAAAAGCAAGGAGTACTTCCGAAACAGGAGATGTACCAGTGTTTTCGACCTGAAAGACAACTCCATCAATTTAATAAACGATAAACATCCCAGTAGAGTAGAATGAGAAATATTACTTTGAAAATGACTAATCTTGCTTGATCATAAAGTATGCTTGTCTACATGTCATGTTGGTCATCATTTCAAGCATAGTGTCCCGCCTTTGCACAGCCAACTCGCAGGTCGCATGCCAATGTATAAATACTAAAATTTCAAAAATCTCTGATATTGTGATTCTATTATCCACATTATTCCCGATTTGGGCCAAAAACGATGGAGTGGAGATCAAACCTTAATTTGTCACGAAAACGAAGCTTCCTAAGACCATGGTTTATAAAGCCACTACATCAAAAACTGAACCTAAGCTCAACTTTCAAATGACTAATGCCATTGCTATATTACTAACAAAGTACGATTGTCTATTGTACCATGATGTTGTTCATCGTAACAAGTGTAGCGTGCCAATTTGTAAATATGACAACCAGTATTTCCAGTATTCAACATAAAAAGTAGTTCACTGATCCACATTATGCCAGATTTGGGCCGAAAACGATACAGTGTAGCATGAAAACTCAAATCAAAGACTGAACCTAACCTCAAGTATCCACATTCATGCCGAAAATGATAAACGAAAGACATGTATGAAATCTCAAACCGTGATAAAGATTTAAAATTTATTCGCAACCCACCAAGGTTTTGAAATTTTTACAAAACTGGGTTCATTTTACTACACAGAAAATCCAACAAAACAGAAAAATCCACACCTTTAACGTCAAGAAAACCTTCACAATATGAGAGGTCAAGTCAATCTGCAACACAGTAAATTAATCAGATCAAACGTAATTAGATATAACCAAATCAAATTAGAGTATTGATGAAGAGGAAATGGAAGGAAGAGGCTTACTCTGCGCTCTGCGTTGATGATCTGGAGATCCTGAGTGGAAGATGAGTACGCGAGCAGGGAGAGATGGGAGAAGATCGACAAGGCTAGGACTAGTTGACCTAAGCTTCGCAGAGCTTCCATGGCTTCCGGTGAAAGAGTGTGTGGTAGATTAGCTTGACCTCCTGCGACGACTGATCTGGAAAAAGGCTTTGGCTGGGCTATTCCATGGTATTCAAGCTTTGACCTTTGTGCTTCGTGGGTTTTGGGCTTAGATGGACCATTTTTCGGCTGGCTCATTTTTTTATATAACGATAAATTTATATACAGATAAGTATCGAATTCTCGTAATTTATGAGATTTAAATATTTATATTAAGTAGTAGTTGACTGGCTCATCTTATTTATTTGAGTACTTTGATTGAGACGAATAAGATTGCAAGTATGAAGAGAACATAATCGGTTTGTATCGAACGATGTTTCTTAATTCTTTTATCATCATATGTCACACGAAACATTATTTGTATACAACGGGAGCGATAGTTTGGTACATAATTATGTGTTCATTTTCGTCAATATACATCTCATGATGTATGATTGTTTATATTTATGAGTAATGACAAACTATGTATTTATTTCTATTATCACATATCACGTTATACATAATTATATACAACTGGCAGCATAGATGTTTTTGCCATCAATAAGATAAGAATTGTGCTCAATGTCCAATTGAATGGTAGAAAATTGCTCCAATATCGCTAATATCATTTTTTTTCCACCTTACATTCAAAGTAAATTTTTACAAATTTATATGTTACATTCAACTAAATAAAACACAATATTACAAGGTTCGGCAAATGTGTCTATATTTTTGGAACAACAGTAGTACTTTATTCTATTTTCTGAAATAATAGGAGTACAAAATAACTCTCACTATTTTTTCTCCCTTTCTCTAGCCTTGGTATATATCTACCTGATATTTTTCTTCTGCATTCCCTTTCGTCTTTCCTTCCTCTTCTCTTGCAGTGTTTTCTCTTCTCTTGCTTGAATGATTGTTTTATAGGCAAAGTGTCTTTCAAGTTTCAACTTAACAAACCTACTAAGACACTTTCTCTAACAATTTTATAAATGTATAGGTCGTCCACTCAAACCAAATAATATATAGAAGACACGTGACTATCTATATTTACAACACTTCCAATCTTTGGTATTTATTTATTTTATGTTATTGCCAACATTTACACCGAAATCAAAACTTAAATTCTTGTTATTTACTAACTTGCTAAGTCTATATCTTATTTAGACTTCTAAATATGGATAACAACCGTAACCTTTTATAAAATAGTACACAAGGGAAAATAATTTTTATTTATTATTTGATGAACACAGTACCGTGTATGCACACAGGAGAATTTGAAGCAGTTTAGACAATATTTAATGACTTCAATAAAGTCGTACATTCCTATATACCACTGTTCCTCCAACGTTGCAAGTTACGAAAAAAATACATTAAAAAAGGGCAATGTGTTCTAGAGAGTGATGCACCAAAAACTGCCCTTTTCCCGTAACGGCAGCAACTGAGCTGAATTCTCTCTCTCTTAGATTAGATCCTCCCCTTTGGACTCGGGACCATCTCCAGCCTGCCCTTCCCCCTAAAGGCTCAGAAAAATAAGATTTTAGAGAGAGAGTCACTGACGTTGTCATCATTGTTATCACATTTTTGTATGAGCGGCCTCGTTTGGTACGTCGGACTGTTTCGAGTGATATTAGAGAGAGAAGAGAGGGATTACTGAATCAGACATGGCGTGCGTGAAGCTGGGATCCAAATCTGAAGTCTTCTTCCTTGATGGCAAAACTTGGTACGTTCTTTTCCATATATTGCTACCACATTTCTTTTAACATGGTGATTTCAGACTGCTGGGTTTGGCTTTTTCATATATTCATAGATACCACTGAAAATATTTCAATTTATGGTTTCTGGGATTTCTCATTCCTGTTAGTTTCTTGTAGAGAATTGATCAGTTGGGTTTTGTTCTTATTGTCAATGATTTATGAATTAATCAAACGTTATGAGTTGAATTACTGACTTATGCTAATACTGAGGATGATTAGTTAATGGTTAATTTCGTTTAGCAATACTCTTGATTTGCTAAGGTGTGTATTTTTTACTGTTTCATCGATCCCATACTGTGGACTGTGAGCATCAGTGTGTGTGTGTGACTCTGCAGTCTGCACACATTGTACGCGTAAATTGTGTGTTCTGATGCATTTACCTATGATTAATCATAAGAATGTCTTCATTTTTGAGTTTTCTTGTAGTAATGCCTTCCTTAATCTTTTCCCGGCATTGTCAAAAAATTTCACTCCTTTGTGCATTGTTATTTTTCTGTCAAGTCACTCAAGGGATCTGTCATATGTAATCCGGGATCTGCGAAAACTTGTTTTCATGTGAAAATGTTTGAAAATTTACCAGTCGTCACAGGGTGAATTGATATGGTTTAAGCATATTGCACAACTTCAATGATACAAGGATTAGGAGAAGATGCATTAATTCAGTTCATAGAGAGATTTAGAAGCGTAAATATTTTGCTTTATAAATTGTTTGGTGTTTGGGAGAGAAAAGCAACGCATGGAATTGGTCTTATGAACCGCGCAGAACTGTATGAATTTCCACGTCGAGACTTGTATCATTGTGACCGGGAACTGTCTTTTTACAAGAAATGCTTTATGTACTTACTTTCATCTGTTTCAATCTTCTCTGAAAATTGTTGACTTAAGTAATATCAGAAAGTGTATGACTTAACCTTGCTAGTTTTTTGCCAATGCTTTCTCGCCAACGGTTTTTTATGTGGTTTTGGACTGAAGTTGAACTTTTGTAATTCTTTTGTCACAATTTTGTGCCCTCTGCTGTTAAAACTCCATCCTTGATCCTTTTGGGGTCACTGGCCTGGTTGCAACCTGTCGCATCCCTCAACGAATTTTTTTTGAAGATAAAAGATAAGTTTCAGATAGCAGTTGAGTTGAATGGTGCGATCGATGTACAATCTCCTCAGTTGAAAAAAGTAAACCTAACTAGTAATATGTACCGGTTATGCCTTTGTTAATCAATTCGACCTCTATGTCCTTGTCTTCTTTACTGGAGAATAAGTATTCTCTTTGGCAGGCTTTGCTCAACTGGACTTGCTAGTGACGTCATAGTTGAAGTTGGAGAAACGTCTTTCCATCTCCACAAGGTGAACTTTACTTGGTCAAGCTTAAAATTATGTTCTTCTTTCGTTTCTCGTTATGAACTCTACATGATGTATTAGTACTACGATTTTGTTTCGGAAATCAGAAGCCTATTCTCTGCCTTGCATCTCAAAACTTTTGCAGATTTTATCAAATGTTTATGTATGTGTTTTCTTTCACGCCTGTGCTCATGAGCTGTAATTTTTCTACCTTTGTTCGATATGTCCACCAGTTTCCATTGCTATCCAGAAGCGGATTACTGGACAACATTATTGGAGAACTTCGTAGCGAAGATGAGCAAAAAGGCATAGTGCACTTGCATGACATTCCAGGTGGAGCCAAAATTTTCTTGCTGGTAGCCAAATTTTGTTACGGTGTAAGAATAGAACTCAACGCATTGAATGTAGTAAGTGTGAGGTGCGCTGCTGAGTATCTTCGTATGAGTGAAGAATGCAGTGAGGGAAACCTCATCACACAAGCGGAGGATTTTCTAAACGAAATCTTCAGCAATTGGAGCGACTCAATTAAAGCACTTGAAACCTGCGAAGAGGTCTTGCCTCATGCAGAAGAGCTTCATCTTGTTTCGAGATGCATCAGTTCATTGGCAATGAAAGCGAGTGCCGATCCAGGTTTATTCAGTTGGCCTGTGCCGGGAAATGATGCCGTGCAGAGCTCAGAGGGTGTGGCGTTTTGGAATGGAATATGCACGACAGCAAAGCCACACCCGGTCAGCGAAGATTGGTGGTATGAAGATGTCTCATTCCTGAAGTATCCATTTTTCAAAAGGCTGATTCGAGCAGTTGAGATAGGAGGCATGAAGCCAGAGAGGAAGGCTGGCTCCATAATGCACTATGCAAAGAGGCATCTATCCTTGTTGGGCAGGCAATCGAGTTTCCATAACGGAAACCGTGTTGCCCCGTTATCAACTGTTCCTGCTGCATCTGATGGAGACCAAAGGACTCTCCTTGAGGAGATTGTGGAATTACTTCCTGATCAGAAGGGCGTTACGCCAACCAACTTCTTGCTTAGGCTTCTCCGAACATCTATGATTTTGCAAGCTAGTGCATCATGTCTCGAGAGCTTAGAGAAACGAGTTGGTGCTCAATTGGATCATGCAGCACTTGAAGATCTTCTGATACCAAACATGGGGTACTCAGTGGAGACCCTATATGATATTGACTGCGTTCAGCGGATTCTTGACCACTTCATGCTCATGGACCGCGATTCAATTAATTATACTTCTAGCTCTATTGTTGATGAGGGCCAGCCGATCGGTGCTTCTCAACCGCTGACTGCAATTACCTCGGTGGCTAACCTGGTGGATGGATATCTTGCTGAAGTTGCACCGGATGTTAACTTAAAACTGCAGAAATTTCAGTCACTAGCTGCTGCTATCCCGGAATATGCCAGACCATTAGATGATGGAATTTATCGTGCTATCGATGTATACCTCAAGGTAAAGGTCCTCTAAATTCTGTTCATACTCAAGATTATTTCATAATTTCAATAGCGCTAAAACGAGCTTTTGGTTCCTGTAATTTTGCTATTGAAAAATAAAGGAACGAAAGTGGAAACTTTGCGATACTACAGGGACTCGAAAACATGCTTTCGCTTTTGAATATTGCATCCGTTAAAATGTTCATTTTCATTACTTCTTCAACATATATTTAATGTCTGTTTGATAACCTTTTCTGACTTAGCATTCCAATGCTTACATTTTTCTCAAGTTCAGGCCCATCCTTGGCTGACAGACTCCGAGAAGGAACAAATCTGCCGGCTTATGAACTGCCAGAAGCTCTCGTTGGAAGCCAGCACGCACGCAGCGCAAAATGAGAGGCTACCACTTCGCGTCATTGTCCAAGTTCTATTCTTCGAACAGCTTCGCCTGCGCACATCAATTGCTGGCTGGTTCTTTGCATCTGACACCCTCGAGAACTCACAAAACCAAAGTGGAAATCTTGCGCTTGCTCGAACTGAGGCACCTGCTCAAGCTGGCACTACGCGTGATCATGTTGCAACAGTTGACATGAGAGAACGAGTTTCGGAGCTGGAGAAAGAGTGTTTGAGCATGAAGGAAGAGATTGGGAAGCTGGTGAAGACAAAGGGGAGTTGGAACACATACTTGAAGAGGTTTGGCTTGAGGCTCAAGTCAAAATCTAATGCAAAAAAAGCACCCAAACCCTGCAAACAAAATTCTGAATATAATCGATTAAGAGATTGAGATAAAAACGCAAATTTTAATGGAACTTGTTTTTTCTGTTTTTTGGGATAATTTTCTATTCATTTTTCTCTAGTTAATTAATAATTAGTTTATCTTAGCACCCAGCAGCAGTCTTTTTTTTTTGAACTTTTAGCGAAACATTTCCGATATTTTTCATTTTTAACGATGAATCATATTTTTACCTTTTCATTGTACTATTCACTACACATTTATTTGTTCTTTTTTCTTTAAAACTAATTTTTTTTTTTTAATTTTTCGTTAGTTTTTTTTTGGGGAATCTTAACCGCAGGTGGGAGGACATGGAAATGAACTGTTTGGCTCGAGTGTTCATGCGAGTCCGACGCTCCTCCTTTTCATCCCGTTCGTGTGCAAATCCTGGGACCGTACCAGTTGTACCGACCAAAAAGGAAGAAATAAAAGATTGGACTTTTTGTTTTAATATTACTCAATTTGTTAGTTTAATATACGAATTTCCGCAAACGTGAGTTGGACTGGTTGGTTGGTCACAATAGTGTGTTCACGACAGTAATGCTCATCTAGAGTTTTCATTTTGAGAAGATGTGAGGTCATCTTTCATTTTAACCTTTAGATTAAACGGACTGTGAATTAATCAGTAACCTTATATTATCCTAATTACACCATAACAAAATAATAATCTTGATTAAAAAGAAAGTTCATGCGTGAAACTTCTCCGTCTCCTTCCCCTACCC
>JAOTRO020000036.1:2168043-2186716 GCA_028566515.2 Pyracantha coccinea | reverse complement strand
TGTGTGCATTTCTACTATTAAAACATGCATTTTTGAAGGGGTCCACTCACCGTACACCGTTAGAGCAAAGCCGTACCGAACAGAATAACGGAAAACACCGCTAGTAATCACACCTAATCACATAAAGAGTACATTCAGTCAAACTCTGCTTAAACGATTGAATTTGGGAAAACGGACTATAGAAACGGGTCCAGAACGTCGGAATTAGCTTAGGAGAGGTCTTGAACGAAAACCCCAAAAAATCAAAGTTGACCGTTGACCGAATCAACGGTCAAAGTCAACGCTGGATGTTGATCAAGTCAACGGTCAACCCAGGTCAAAGTCAACGGATCAACGGATCTAGGTCGGACCGAGTCAACCAGGTCCGTCAAACCGGGTCAACCATTTAGGGTTTGGGTTTGGGTCGGTTTGGGCTTTAGTGTTTTGGGTTTATGGGTTATGGGCTATCTGGGCTTGGCCCAGATTCACACGGCACGAGGGCGAGGTTAAAAGGGTTTTGGGTTGGGTTAATGGGCCGAAGTCCCTAATGGGAACGGCCCAAAGGCCTTTTGGGTTTTTAAAATAATTAAACTAAAATTAAAAACTGAACGGGCTTGGGATTTGGGCTGAGACGAAACGGGCTGAAGGCCCGTGAGTTTTGGAAACAGCCTGAGAGGCCTGGTGCGAATCAAAGAAGAACACCAGAGATTCTACAGCTCCGGCCGACTGAAAACAAGAGTTCTAGACCCCGATCTAGGTACCAAAATGAAGAGAAAGGAGAAAAGAGTAAGATTATACCCTTGGTTTGCCGTAAAACGGTTGGAGGTGTTCGGAAAGCTCCTCGACAGTAGCTGGTGCGCCCGAGACGGATGTGCCTTCCACTAAACCGATCTCGTTCCAAAACCTTGGAAAAACACGAGATACATCTAAATAAATCACATCCGAGCATCAACTACGATAAATGAGGTTAAAACCGAGGCTTACCTAACCGGAGAAACGAAGAAGTTCGCTGGGGTTTTCCTAGGTTCTCGTCGTCCCTGCTGCGACAGAAAAGAGAGAGGGAGAAGGAAGAGGTTTCGATGGTGCTGATGGCACCTTCCTTGCAGGTAGTGCAGGATGTGTGTGTGGTCACAGCGACAGAGAAAGAAAGGGATAAGAGGGTTTCGAGAGAAAGATAAGAGAGTGCAGAGAAAGAGAGCTGAAAGAGAGAGAGAGAAGGATCTCGGGTAGGGGACAGAAAGTGAAAAGAGAGGAGAGTTGGGGTACTGGCACGTGTCAGTTGGAAAATGACAACAAATCCTACAGGTAGATCCGGATTGAGTGGAAACAAAATGGACTAAATTGATAGTTTCATAAACATTTTGGGGAACAACGAAATTAGCGGTCTTAGTAAACCGATCCACAATTACCCAAATGCCGTCAAATCTCGACTGTGTCCTCGGCAAACCATACACAAAATCCATAGTGATGTTTTCCCATTTCCACTCAGGTATCGGAAGATTATGCATCAGTCCCCCAGGTCTCTGTCTCTCGGCCTTCACCTGTTGACAAACGATGCATCTACTCACATACTTTGCCATATCCCGCTTCATTCCCAACCAATAATAGAACAGACGGATAGTGTGATATAGTTTGGTGTTTCCCGGATGCATGGCATATGCTGAAAGATGCGCCTCATCCAGGATTTCCTTCTTCAGTGCTTAATTATTCTGAGGCACGTACAACCTGTTTTCAAACATCAAAGCTCCATCCTTTCGGATATTAAATTCTTCCATTTTTCTTTTCGAAACCAAGCTCTGTATGGCGTCACATTCCGGATCCAGTTCTTTCGAAACCAAACTCTTTATGGCATCACATTCCAGATCCAGTTCCTGAGCTTCTATGACCATATCCACCAAGACAGGTCTAACTTGGAATTGTGCCAACCAAACTCCCTGATCACCCGGTTCCACTGTAACGCCCGTTTCTCGAAGAGAAAATATTAGCGGAACATGGATAGCTCTAAGGGAAGCAAGCTGTCCATGATATTTCCGATCCACCACATCATTGGCATGCCCGGGAAGATATTCAATCGTACAGTCATAGTCACTGATAAATTCCGTCCATCTTCTTTGCCTCAAATTCAAGTCTCTCTGGGTAAAGATATCCTTGAGGCTCTTATGATCCGTGAAAAAGCAACACTTCTCACCATACAGGTAATGTCTCCAGATCTTCAGAGCAAACACCACTGCACCGAGTTCCAAATCATGAATGGGATAGTTTCTCTCGTGGGGCTTGAGTTGTCTGGAAGCATAAGCAATGACCTTTTCATGATGCATCAGTACACAACCAAAACCCGACAAAGATGCATCCGTGTAGATCTCAAACTCACCACCATCGTCCGGAAGAGTAAGAACAGAAGCTTGAGTAAGACGCTGTTTCAATTCCTAAAAGCTCCGCTAACAGTCTTCATCCCACTTAAACTCCACTTCTTTCCGAGTCAACTTAGTTAAAGGCAGGGCAATTGCTGAGAAATCCTGAATAAAACGTCGGTAATAGCCAGCCAGACTTAGAAAACTCCTCACCTCTGTAACATTTCTCGGCTGCTCCCATGTAGTTATTGCCAACACCTTTTGAGGATCCACACTAATCCCCTCAGCAGATGCTACATGTCCGAGAAAACTGATTTGGTTTAGCCAAAACTAACACTTACTAAACTTAGCATACAGCTGCTGACTTCTCAACCTTTCCAAAACCAACCTCAAATTCTTCTTATGTTCGTTAACACTCTTCAAATAGATCAGGATATCATCTATGAACACAATCACAAACCAGTCCAGATACGATCTGAAGACTCTATTCATCATATCCATGAACGCTGCAGGAGCATTCGTCAATCCAAAAGGCATGACACGAAATTCAAAGTGTCCATACCTAGTGCGAAAAGTAGTCTTCGGTACATCCTCCTCCCGAATTAGCAACTGATGATAACCTGAGCAAAGATCGATCTTAGAAAACACCTGAGCACCTTTCAGCTGGTCAAATAGGTCATCGATCTGAGGCAGAAGATAACGGTTTTTCACCGTCACCCTGTTCAGCTACCGGTAATCGATGCAAAGTCACATTGATCCATCCTTCTTTTTAACAAACAAAACATGAACGCCCTAGGGAGACATACTGGGTTGAATGTAACCTTTATCCACTAACTCATGAAGTTGAATCTTCAATTCCCTTAATTCGGCTGGTGTCATTCGATAAGGTGGTAAAGAAATAGGGTCTGTACCTGGAAGTAAATCGATGGTAAATTCGATTTCTCTTGCACGCGGTAACCTTGGTAAATCCTCCGAAAAAACATCGGTGAAATGCTTCACCACCAGTACATCCTTAGGACTCAACGAAGGTTTACCCCTCGTCACTACGTGGGCTAGAAATCCCACACATCCCTTATTCAACAACTTATATGCCTGGATAGTAGAAATAATACTATTAGGAAGGATTCGTCGCTCACCTTGAAATGTGATCGACGGTCATCCAGGCCGATTGAACGTCACGGATTTCTCCCAGCATGCGACATTAGCACGATGTCTGGATAGCCAATCCATCCCCAGAATAACATCGAACTCCGCCAAATTGAAAGGAACCAGATTAGCCTCCATCATTTCTCCTTCTACTACTACCGGGCAACTTTTATACTCCCACTGAGCACAAAACAGATCTCCATGCGACATTTGTACAAGCATATCATAGCCAAGCGGTGCAGGTTGTGAATTTAAATTCGGTGTAAATGATGAAGACACAAATGAAAAAGTAGCACCCGAATCAATTAGGATTCTCGCCCAAGTACCACAAATAAGTAACATACCAGTAATGACTTGAGGATCCTGGTCAGCCTCCTGCTAAGTCATAGCATTGATACGTCCATGGAACTGACGTCATGCACCCATGCTACGACCGCCTCAAGCTCTAAACCTCTGGTTGTTACGGCCTCCCTGATTTCCTTGAGTGCGGCTACTCGAAGCTGCACCATACTGCTGCGGCTGTCTCTGTCCAGAAAACTTCTGCGGCTGTCTCTGTCCAGAAAACTGTTGCGGCTGTCTTTGTGAAGAAAATTGAGTATTCTGACTGCCACTTCCGTCATAGTTCTGATTATAATTGCCGCTATATCTAGAACCCGAGTTACCACCTTCACCATCACTCGGAACTGAGGCATAACTCTCGGCTGGCTATGCCGAAGGGCAATATCTGGCAATATGTCCCGTGCCTCTACACTTGTGACACGTGACTGCTGATCTGAAGTGACTGAATGATCACCTCCCAAATTCATTGCCTGATCCCTCGCTAGAAGAACCAGAGCTCTGACCCTGACGTTTGAAGGATTGAGAGTGTCTAAGGCCAAATGAGTTAGAAGAGCTACCAGCTTCCCTCATACTCCTGGATCGAAAGTCACGACCCCTCTGATTTTAATACCTAGGTCGATCCTGAAACCTGGGCGGTGCTTGAAACTGTGGTTCTTGAAATTGTGCCTGCTCCTGATGTTGAGTCTCCCACCTAGACTGTTCGATCCTCAAGCAAGTCTCGATCATCTCTTCATAAGTTCTATGCCTGATGGCTGCCACTCGTTCACGATAATCTGGATTTAAACATACCAGTAACTGAGTCATCATTTCTTCCGGGTTGTCATAAGTCATTGCATAATGTCTTGCCAAAAGTTGGAAAGTATTATCAACCTCAATGATACTTAGATCGCCCTGGCGAAACTCCAGAAATTGTTGTCTCATCCTTAACTGGTAACTGGGGCTCAGAAAATGTGTGTTGAAAGATCTTCGAAACGCAGCCCAAGTCATCGCAGTACCCGGTGGACGAAACCTTTTCACTAATTTCCATTAAATCTTAGCTTTCCCCTGAATGAAATAAGCCGCGGTCTCTGCCCATTCATTTGGTGGGCATCTCATACTTTCCAAAGTATCCTACACATGTTCTAACCATTCATCAACCTCAGCACAGGCTCCCACTACTCGAAGATCCGGAATACCATGACTACGAGCAATCTCAATATAGGTGTGATTTGACCTATTACCACCAGTAAAGGCATTCCGTAAAACATTGGTCAATTGTTGGATTCCTCCCCCTAGACCAGAATGAGCTCGACGAGGTACATTCCCGCCAGTTGGTTCCATAATTCTGAGAAAAGACAAGCAAGATTTAGAACAACTGAAGATTAAGGATATGATAAGAATGATGATTACCAAATGGCATAATGAAATCCTAAGTATGCTTTGACCTAACCATGCTCTGATACCAATCTGACATGCCCCGATCCCGATATTCCTCAAATACCAAGATAGGCACTTGCTAGCCGACACCCAAGGTGATGAAAGCCATTTATTTAATGCACTAATAAAGAATATACAAAAAGCAAACCAAAATGAAACCAACCGTCCTAAATGGACTAATAACATAACACTAAAGTTCAACTGCTAATCATAACATATCATGATAATTCGTACATATTCAGAGCATACGTCTAATACAAAATTACAAACAGAATTTAAGATAGAGAAGTGCTATTACAATAACTACCGAAGCAGAGAAAGTATAGCACGAAATCATTGGTAGGGAAATTCCTCGTAGTCCAACTCGTAATCCTCGTTATAAGGTCCTAAGGGGGCGCAAAACAAACGTGAGTGAATCAAGTTGATATATATATCCAGTAAAATAGTTATCAACGTACTAACCCCCAGGTTTTATGAAAACACATATATAATGATAAAATAAGTTTTCCGAACTTAGCATGCCGTGAAACGTCTCAAATCATAACTTGTATATATAATAGTCACTAGTGAATATCCAATATAACCCCCACACCCCATGCCGGCTCCCCGTCCCTGAGCAGACAGCAGAGGAAATAACAATACAGGCCCCTTGCCGGCTCCCCATCCCTGTGCTAAATAGCCAGAGGAAACACACTCCAGGCCCTATGCCAACACCAAACCGTCGCCCGGGATAGACCGAAATCTATCCCTACATCCCCGTAGCGGAATAAGGACACTAGGTTAGTACAAAACTAGTCAACATATGTATTGAAAAGCAACTTCATAGTATAAAGTCATCCATCATCTATACTATAAAAAGGTGTTCAAAACATGTTTTCAATATCCTATCGTCATCCATCAGATAGTCTATGAAAACACGGGTTATAGGAAAAGTAGTAGTAATTCAAACTAGCCTCTGTAAGCATGTTATCTCAAAAGTGTTTCATAGAACATAATAATTAAATCATGCTTTTCATGTATGCATTTCTATTATCAAAACATGCATTTTTGAAGGGGTCCACTCACCGTACACCTTTAGAGCAAAGCCGTGCCAAACGGAATAACAGAATCACTGCTAGGAATTGCACCTAATCACATAAAGAGTACATTCAGTCAAACTCTACTTAAAAGATTGAATTTGGGAAAACGGACTTCAAAAACGGGTCCAGGACGTCGGAATTAGCTTAGGAGAGGTCCCGAACGAAAACTCGAAAGTCAACGGTCAAAGTCAACGTTGACCGTTAACCGTCGACCGAGTCAACAGTCAACCCGAGTCAAAGTCAATGGGTTCGGGTCAAATGGGTTGGACCGAGTCAACCCGTTTAGGGTTTGGGTTTGGGTCAGTTTGGGCTTAAGGGTTTTGGGCTTAGGTTTTTAGGGTTTTGGGTTGGGTCAAGGGGCCAAAGGCCCTAAAAGAAACGGCCCGGAGGCCTTTTTGGGTTAAAAAAAAACAATTAAGATAAAATAAAAACAGTACGGGCTAGGGTATTGGGCTTGGTCCAGAAACGGGCTTAAGGCCTGCTAGTTGAGAAACGGCATGAAGGGCCTGGTGCGAACCAGAGAAGAACGCCGGAGCTTCTACAACTCCGGCCGACTACAAACGGGGGTTTTAGACTCCGATCTAGGTACCAAAATGAAGATGAAGACAAGAGGAGTAAGATTATACTCTTGGTTCGCCGTGAAACGGCCGGAGATGCTCGAAAAACCCCTCGACAGTCGCGGGTGTGCTGGAGATAGGTGTGCCTTCTACCGAGCCGATCTCGTTCCAAAACCTTGGAAAATCACGAGATACAACTAAATAATTCACATCCAAACATCATTTACGACAAATGAAGCTAAATCCGAAGCTTACCTTACCGGAGAAATGGAGAAAACTCGCCGGAGTTCCTTGGGTTCCACTGTCCGAGTTGCGACAAGAGAAAGAGAAGGAATGACGAGGTTTTGATGGTGCACTCCTCCTCGAGCAGGTAGTGCAGGATGTGTGTGTGTGTGTTCACGGCAGAAGAGAAAGAGAGGGATAAGAGGGTTTCGAGAGAGATAAGAGAGAGTGCAGAAAAAGAAAGAGAGAAGAAGAGGGTACGGGTAAGGGACAGAAAGAGGAAAGAGAGGAGAGTTGGGGTGCTGCCACGTGGCAGTTTGAGAGTGAAACCAAATCTCACAAATAGATCTAGATTGGGTAAAGCAAAAATGACCTAATTGATAATTTTATAGATAATTTGGGGAAAAACGAAATTATACATATAATTGGGGTTTGGGTTGTAACAATAGGCCACTGTTCCAATGCGCTCTCGGACTTGGAAAAGACCATAATATTTAGGTGCAAGTTTGTTAAATGGCCGAGTAACCACCAATTGTTGGCGATAAGGTTGAAGCTTGAGGTATACCTAATCACCCACATCAAAAATGCGCTATGTTCGCCCTTTATCATATATCTGTTTCATGCGATTCTGGGCCATTTGAAAATTAGCACGCAGTAGGCGGATGAGTTTGTCTCGGTCTTGTAAATCCTGATCAACAGAGTGCACTGCAGTGGTGCCTGGTAGGTAGGATTGAACTGATGGTGGAGGAACACCGTACACTGCCCGGAAGGGTGACATTTGAATGGCCCATTGGAACTTGGTATTGTACCATCATTCAGCCCAGGGAAGAAGTGTAGCCCATTTGTGAGGTTGATCAGCCATGAAGCAGTGTAGAAAATGTTCCAAGGTTCTATTAAGTACCTCATATTGGCCGTCGGACTGAGGGTGGTAAGCTGTGCTGCGGCAAAGTTTAGTGCCCTGGAGATTAACAAACTCTTGCCCAAATTGACTAAGGAAAGTTGGGTCGCGATCCGAGACAATTGATTTTGGCATGCCGTGTAGGCGGAAGACTTCCTGGATGAAAGTGTTTGCAATAGAGGCAGTCGTATATAGGTGTTTAATTAGGATGAAATGGCCATATTTTGTTAGTCTGTCCACAACAACCAAAATTACTGTGTGACCATTGGAGGATGGTAGACCTTCAATGAAATCGAGTGCAATATCATGCCAGATGCCCTCGGGAATTGGTAGTTGCAGTAGTAAACCAGGAGGATGAATATGCTCATTGTTTTGTCGTTGACATTCATGGCAAGTGGAGACAAAGTTCTTGACATATTTTCTAATGCCTGGCCACAGGAAACTACGAGATATGCGGTGGTAAGTGCGGAGGAATCCGGAATGGACCCCTTGGAGTGAGGAGTGAAATTCCTCCAATATCTTGGGACACCATTGGGATGTTTTAGGGACAAAGACTCATTGTTTGTAGTAGAGTAGACCATTAACGAGAGTGAAACCCCGAACACTTGTGTTTGATGCCTGAAGTAATGAAGGCCAGATTCTTGGACTTGGGGATCAGTAACATATGAGTTTTGCAGGTCTGGAATACAATCGAAAACCAGTGTCGACAAACCCATTAAAGGTAGGAGCTCATGTTTGCGTGACAAGGCATCTGGAGCACTATTTTGAGCACCTGGCCAATACTTTACCGTGTTGTTGTACCCAAGAAGCTTAACGAGCCATCCCTACTGTTGATGGGTCGTAATACGCTGCTCCAAAAAATACTTAATTGGTTTGTGATCAGTTACGATATGGAAGTGGTGTCCAAGTAAGGTCTCCAAGATTGCACCGCGAATATGATGGCCAGCATTTCCTTGTCATAAGTGGGAATATCGAGGTTGCGACTCGATAAAGCCTTGCTGAAGAATGTAATTGGGTGACCCTCTGGACATAAAACAACACATATACCTGTGCCAGATGCATCTGTTTCCACTCCAAACTCATTAAAGAAATTTGGGAGAGCAAGGACCAGTGTTATGACCAGTGCGTCCTTGAGGCTGGTGAATGCCGTGAGGGAGTCAGTTGTCCAGAAGAAGTTTCCTTGCTTTAGAATGTTGGTCAAAGGCTTTGCTATTAGTCCGTAATTACAAACGAATTTTCGATAATAGCCTGTCAAGCCTAAGAATCCCCAGAGAATCTTGAGGGATGTTGGTTGAGGCCAATCAGTTATAGCTTGTATCTTGGAACTGTCGATTGCCACGCCGTGCCCCGATATAGAGTGACCCAGGTAGTCAATTGTGGTTTGCCCAAAGGAACATTTGCTAAGCTTAACCCTCAAGCTGTTGGTGGACAAAATTTGAAAATATAGTCTACAAATGGGAGAAGTGACTAGTCAAAGATAACTATACACAAGGATATCATATATAAAAAAAAAAAAAGCAAGAACGAACTTACTTAAGTAAGGCCGAAAAATGGAGTTCATCAGAGCTTGGAAAATGGATGGTGCATTGGAGAGGCCAAAGGGCATAACCCAGAATTCATAGTGACCATCATGTGTGCGAAATGCCGTTTTTTAGATATCGTCTGTGCTCATTCGGATTTGATGGTGTCCTGACCTCAGGTCCATTTTAGAGAAAATGGTTGCACCGTGCAACTCATCTAGCAGCTCGTCTACCACAGGGATAGGAAAATGATCATTGATGGTTGTTGCATTCAAGGCTCTATAATCAATGCAAAGACGCCAGGTGTCATTTTTTTTTCACGAGGATAACCGGAAAGGAGAATAGACTGCTGCTGTTTCTGATGACCCTTAAGTTAAGAAGGTTCTGAACTTGCCTTGCTATTTCAGCTTTTTTAGAGTAGGGATATATATAGGGCTGCACGTTAATAAGGTTAGTGTTTGGGAATAGGGGAATTGTATGGTCTATGTGCCGTTAAGGTGGAAGGCCATATGGTATGGAGAAAATGTGTTGGTATTTGGTCAACAATGATGTGATGGTTGGGTGAATATTAGGTGGTGGGGAAAAGGTTGAATCGATGGATGGGGGTATGGAGAAAAGAGAGTGGGTGGTATGCGGTGTAGACTGGATCAAGTGGGCTGGTTGCAGAGTAGGTTGAGCAGTTACTAGGCCTTGTAAAGTGTGGGTCTTACCCTGGCTATTAAATAGCATGATTTTGTTCTTGAAGTGCCAACCAATGAATCCAAGTGACTCCAACCATTCGAAAGCCAAAATGAGGTCATAACCGGGTATATTCAGGAAGAGGAATGAACTGCTAAGAGTATATCCTTGCATTTGCACATCAACATTGTGAACGCGCGAGGTAGACGAAACCTGTCTATGAGTGGCCGTGGTGAAGTGAACTTGAGGAGTGGACTCCGTGGGTAAGCCTAGGTGGTGTGCAACATCGATGTAGAGCAAGTTACAAGCAGCTCCGGAATCAATGAGGACCATAATATGTTTTGATTTGATGAAACCTTGTAGACACATTGGTTGACCCATGCTATAACCAGAAATGGCAAAAAGCTCCAACATATGACAAGTCGAATCGGGAATGAGCTCTTCCTCCGTTGGGCATTCATGGAATTATGTGGGTTCATCCTCTAAGTTCAACACGTCCAGTAAGACAATCATTGAGGCCTTGCATTTATGACCTGGAGCATAGGGTTCAGAGCAATGGAAACATTCGAGTTTGTGAATCTTCTCTTGGACCTCAGCCGGAGTTAGCCTTTTAAATGGACCGAGATGAAGATGTGGAGGCTTGGGAACTGGAAGGGCTGTGGTGGTGGTGGTTGAAGGTCTCGGAAAGCTGGGTGGGGTGTATTGCCGAGGAAATGAAGGGCGAGTCAAACATTTAGCCTGGTTCTTAGTTTCAAAAAAAATTGCTAATTTCTGAGCTTGGTGTAGGGAGTCTGGTTCTAATGCTAGAACATCATGATGAATGTCCTCCTTTAAACTCCCAAAAACACATGCTTCAGTTGGTTTTCGGTCGAATCGGTTACCCGGCATTAAAGTTTGGTGAACTGGGCGATATACTTATCTACTGTGCCTACTTGTTGGATGTGGGTAAGTTGGGATTCTATATTAGCCCTATCTCCTCCCCCGAAATGTTGGAGCAATAATTCCACAAAGAAACCCCAATTATCGCGTCCATAACGTTGTTCAAATCCCCTCATCCAAATAGAAGCATCTGCCCCAAAATTACACGCTGCTACAAGGACCCATTGGTGAGGAGGGACCTCATAATAGTCAAGGTAAGGCTCAACCATAGCCAGCCAACCATAAGGGTCTTCCCCGTTGAAACGCGGGAGTTCCATTTTGATGGTTTTAAAGTTATTGGGTTGGGGATGGTATGTATGTGGGGTTGGATGGGTGTGGGAAGTAAAAGCTGGGGTGGGAGAATGGGTGATGTGGAAGGAATGAGAAAGGGATGAAAATGGGGTGTAAGGTTGAGGTGAAAAAAAGAGCAAAGAAGATTATTGCAGTTGGGAATGGATAGGCCTACTGATAATAGTGGTGAGTGATGGGGTGGGCCAAGTTGAATGGATGGAAGTAGGGAGTTAGCCTAAAGTGGGATGTGGGGTAAAGGATCAGGGTGAGGGGGGGTTAGAAAGGCCCAAACCTGAATATGCGGTTGTGGGCGGCGAAAAGAGTGAACGGAACGAAGGTTGCAGGTTAGGCGTAGATGGACGGGTGTGGGTAGGGATGGTTGTGGGTGGGATGGTGGTGGGTGGGGTGGGCGTAAAGGCAGATTTGAGGAGGCGAAGCTCATCAAGCATCATAGACTGGAAGGCTGTGAACTGAGATGTCATGGTGCTTTGGAAGGCTGAGTTGGAATCGTTCAGTTGGTCGAGCGATTTTTGGAAGAAGGTTTGTTGATTTTCCATGGCAGAAATGGAATCACAGACATCATCGACCTGGGTATGGAGGTGTTCATGGCGGACGTCCACCGTCGCTGCGATAGCATCAGGATCAGGGTTCGGTGAAGGGGTGTTTTTGCCCATGGAGTCGATGGCCTCTGATACCAATTGGTACACCCAATCGGTTGAAGAGCTAAAAATGGAAATAACTGAAAACTATGCAAGAGAATTTAACAGAGAAAATGAGATAAAGCAAGGCAAAAAGGGGAAGAAAAGGCATTTCATTCATAGCTTGGTCCCGTCGGCCAGATAACTACATATTTATACCCAGTCAAAAAAGAGAAACCTTAGCTAAGTGGTAAACGCCAGCAATGCTGTGTCGTTCCAAAAGTTTGAGGGCTTGGGCCTGTCAACCAGGCAGGGCAATTATTTACATAATAAGTAGGTGTTGAGAGATGAGTGTTAGGCCCAATGTGTATGTTCTAACAAAATTCCCCTTCTAAGGTTTTCCTACTGCCTTCCACCACAATTTGAGGCGCATAAGTATTTGTTACATTTTGGAAACGATATAGAGGGTAAGTTGGGTGTAGAGAGATGTAATATGAATTTAAACAAAATTTAAGAATCAAACTTTGTAATCAATTTTTCTTCTTCTTCTTCATACTTTGATTTGTTAACATGTTCTTGTCGTATCGTATATTCAGTAGAAGTGGTATTTTTATCTCATGATTCTGACGTTTTCAAAACTCATTAGTTTGGTTTCTTACTTTCAAAATATATCAATGTTGTCATCCACATTTATCCCACACCTCTGCTGTCCAAATTCAACAAAATTTATGTTATGCGTTGACGTAGCACGCGTGTGGGTCCCACAACTCGAATTCGAAGGCACGACGTGGATTATACAAAAATTAGTTTTTAAATATTGTTTAAGAATTTACACCATAGAACTTTTGGGAGTTGGGGGCTTTGGCGTCATTCAGTTGGGCAGGCTTGCCCCCATTCCAGCTGCCATCCCCACTGTTTGAATAAAAGAAAATGTGACTTGGACTTGGTCTGGTCTAAAGCTTGCAGAGGGGTCTAACCCAAGCTCAATCCCTTACCAACTGGCCTGGTCTAGCCAGCACAATTGAAATTGGGCTTTAATTTGAAAAAGAGTAAGCTTCCAGCCCAGCTCTAACTCAAAGCAAAATCAACAAAATCATCCAATTCCAAATCAGTAAGGGATTGCTTTGCACTTTACTGATGAAAACTTTGCTTTAGCTTGATTGGTGTTATCCACGCTTATTTTTACTTCTTGCACATTGCTCTCCATTTCCGGCCGTCGGATCCAATGAATTGAAAAAGATTAATGACAAATTAACAAGAGTATGTGAGACGTAAAAATGAGTATGTGAATAGCACTACCCCTTTAGCTTTAAGGTTGCTTCATAACTGTCAACCTGTACAAGATTGGTTGATAAGATACTAATTCACCATAATCTACTTCAAAATTATTGGGATGTAAAAAGAAATGTTAAACCAATTTGCCCTATCCCTATAAATGACTACTCTAAAAATTGAAAAAATCAAAACAATGTATGAGATCCAAGAATCTCTGGCCCTCTCCTCTTCTCTTCCATTCAAACGCGTAAATCATCGGTCGGAACAATTGGAAATGTCAGTTGAGACTTGAGATCACTTGCAACTCATTGTTTTCTAATCCCATGTCTTCAAGCCTTTGTCCAACTTAGCTCTACATGTATCCTTCCATTTTGGGAGTCAATCAAATGGTACTTATGGTTGATACGGCCATTGTGTACCACATCGGCGAGATTAATTTCCACGTATCCCAGTGATTCCTACACATGATGAGATGATACAGAATCTGAGCACTGTGAAGCATGTGGAGAAGAGTGGGGCATAGAGAAAAATAAGGGAACAATGGTGTTTTTCATACCTTGGCTCGGATTAGGGCTCTGCCTTTGCTCTTGACCTCAATAAGAATCTTGTCATTCAAAGGAGGCTCATCGAGCATAAATTGAAAATCTTCGTTCCAAAGTGGATTACGAGATTTCTTAATCATCTGCCAATGAGAAAAAAAAACTTAAGAAAATACGTAAACAAAACCACGAGAATGCTTACAAAATTTTACTGTCACAAAAAATTGTGTAGAACATGATTAAAATGAAATAAATAGGTAAACGGAGCCACGAGATTGATTACTAGATCTTTTCATTGAATTTGTGGTTCATGCCTATGTTAGCAAAATGTTGTTGATGATTAAAAGGAGCTGATAGTTGTCAAAGTGAAGGTTCACCTTAGTTTTCTTCTCTTCTCCTCTAAAGCAAAGCAAAGCATAAGGATTGTTGTGATGCTCCCCTTCTACATCCTCGGCTCCCTGGATCAAAACGGATAGTACACCAGCTCCACTGAGGGACTCATCACTCTCCGATGACCTTCCACTTTCGCTTTTCCCATAACCATTACTTGATCCATTAGGCTTACTGCTTTCTGATTTGAAAGGAACAAAAGCAAGCTCCACCACAATTTGCCCCCTACGCTTCTTGTTTTGAGGATCATTGATATTTGTGTTCTTGACCAAATCTAGCACAAATTCCTTTGTCACACCGGGTGTTAGTACTTTTAAAGGAACTAACTGCATTCCCAATTTGTCATGTCTGCCAACCTGTGAACACAAAAGACGATCAAAACCTGAAATTGAACCTTGTTCACATATTCAGAAACTAATAAACAGAATCTTTCGTCTAAACCTTACCTCAGACTCAGAGCAGATTTAAGAATAAATTATGGAGACACTAGTGCTAATGACCAATAACAACGGAGAAAAGGCATTAATTTTAGTCAACGACCAATTTAGCAAGAACTAGTATAATGAACTCTGATGATATTGGGAACTATTGTTCCATGAATATGCTTTCAACACACGTTTGAGACCACAAGAGCTTGAGAACCAGTACTGATATAAACACAAGACATCCCTTCTGATTCCCTTTTATCAAAGAACACCAATACTGATATAAACACAAGACATCCCTTCTGAATCCCTTTTATCAAAGGACATACGGCAACATCATTAACAAATTAGCAGTTAGCATTAAGCAGAGATCAACGCTAATGAGGGTTCACACACTATTGCAGAAAAATTGCAAGTATTAACAAAATCAAACGGATTAAATATTAAAATTTAGTATTTGAGCCAAAAGAAACAGCTGAGGGAAAAACCTTGTCCCAGTCATAGAGTTGTAACTCAAGAGCTTGAGTTTGAGGGTCCTTCACAAGAAGCTTGAACTTCTCATTCCACTCAGGATTCAACTTATTCATCTTGATACTGGTTTGCTTTGCTGGCAACCTATCTTCAGTGAGGGTTAGTTTGACGTAAGGATCGGAACTTCCCAAGATGTCCATCTTCAAAAGCTTCAGAGCTCGAATAACCTTTACATGAAGGATCCCTACAGGCTTCTTGGCCACTCTGTTGAAATATTTAAAGGGAAAATCATTTTGTGAAACAAAAAGATATTTGAAATAGATATAAAATAGATATAAGTAAAACAAAATATACAATCAATAAATTTTAGGTGAAAAGAATGAGCTAGATGTGCCAAGGCCAGCTGCACCATCTCATAGTTACTCACGTTGAAGCATCAAGAACAGGTATTTCCAGTGTTTGAGGCCATAGATAGAGGCCCTCGACTTGTTTTTTTATGGTCTCCTGCAAACACATAGACGGTTAGTTAAATCAAATCAAACCAACATCCGCACATGCATAAATCATCTACACAGCTATCCAAAACTCATCTAATGTATAATCACAATTCTTCCCAGAAAAGAATTACTGGGTGAAGCACCTGAACAAACCAATAAAGGCCTGGTATGGCCATGATGTCCCCTCCTAATACCTTGATTCCAAAATCGACATGTGGCTGCAAATAAATTGAAGAAAAAAAAAACCATCTGATCAATGCAAACTAACTAAACCAGTGAGAAAAAAAAAAAGCAATCCAAAATAAAAAGTGAAAAAAATAAAAGAAAAGTTAGCTCTTCTGAGACCTTCTCCAATAAAGACACCACAATGCTTGCAAAACACGGAAAAATCGACACTAGAGGTTTCAGAGTTACCCGTGGTGCTGCAAATACTTGCAAATCCACTAACTGAGAATAACAATAATCAGTATTCTGAAAACAATGCATCAAGCATAGCATCATATAAATATACTTATTCTTCTCCTAAAGGATTTTGCTTTGATTTGTTACCTGAACTGTAATTCTTAGAGACAACAACTTCAACACCAGAACTATGTTAGGATTGCCAGCCCATCTAAATGCCGGTTCCATGACTAATTCATTCTCATTAGTCTCATAAACTTTTAGACCTGTAAGATTCAAAAGAAACCAAAATATTGCTTTAAATTTTAACCATGATTTGCACACGTTATGCGCATATCCTTTTAGTTCTGCGTTGACTGATGTGAGATAAACAGAAATATGCATACAAAACAAGGAAGAACTGTCACTTATGAGTCAATGGAAGTGATGCCCTAAACTTCTGTAGACTCATCATCATCGCATTTCAAATTTAACGAAGAGCATTAAAAAGTGCTAGATAAGAAAATCAAAATGCCTTTTGCACTCGGAAAATAATAAGCATTTATGATTAAGCTATCAAAGTGAGTAGGCTAACCATAAATTATGGGTGGCAGATTTCCAAGACTCAACTTGTCAAATTCAATATCCTCAATGTGATACTTCCCTATGTACTCAGCGAAGATAGGTTTTGCCATGCTTCTTATCGTAGAACAAATTGCCTGCACAATAAATAACCAGTCTCTCAAAAAGCAGTGCAAACAAATACAACTGTTAACCAGATTATCACCTTGTCAAGGTACGGCCACATGTCAACGACAAACTTGTTTAACCAGTCAACCTGCACAGTGATGCGTATCATCAACATAGAGGTGAGGTGTTAGCAGGAGTGAGAGAAAGAAAGGGCAAAGGCTCAATGTAATAAGATTGAGAGGAGATACTAACTCGTTCATAGTCGGAAAATTTAACCCACATTGGTATTTCAGGTAGAAGACCTTGCAAAGTACTAGAATCTAATTCGTGCAGCGGCCTGATAATTGGATCCTGCAACATTAAGTACGTTGAGCACTATACACGCTTAACACTTCACAGTACTTTTGTTTAGCAGTGCTCGATGTTCATCGACTCAAAAGTCATACATCAACCTCTTAGTTACAATCAAAGATTCAAGAGGGGAAAGCTGGGGAGGTGAAGTTAATTTTGGTTAAATGAAGGATGAAAAGTTCATGTGATGGCTTATTGGTTGCAGAAGAAAGAACAAAAGGGTAAACTTTACCAATGAGTTTTCTTTTGAATCAGCATAAACTCTCTCAATAATTGAAGACATAAGCTCAAAATTCAAAAATAACATAAAAATTGGAATTGAAGATTTCCCAGTTTCTTCTGAAATTCAGAAATTCATAAGAGATGCAGGTGATACTGATGCAATCAAATCCATGCAAGACTGGCAAATTAAACCATTTGTTTGATCCAAAATCTCTAAACACAAAATGCTCAATTAATTAAGCAAACACCTTGAGCAACAAAAAAAAGCCCAGAAATCAAAAGCTTCCAAAAATCAAAAGCTTCAAATAGTAAAAGATTTTACCTTCACTTCCTCAGGCTCTGCATAGATGAAAAGATAGAAACCCACCAAGAGTCCCACCAGACTTCCAATGCCAAACCCGATGAATCCCAAGAAAGTGCTTAAAACTCCCATCTTTTTCCTCAGCTACTTCAGGAAGCTGCAGAACCAAAAGAAGAACTGTAATCCATTTTAATATCCAATAAGATTTAAAAGCGATGGGTTGTTTTTTAAGTGAAAACTACAGTGTCTGAGAGTGAGAAGAGCGCCAAAAGAAACAGAGAGTCACGCGCGGTGTTGTTTCACCTTCAATTACTCTGGCTTTCTTGTCCAGAGTTTGAAACTTTGAATTTGTTTTGTTTCTTTCTTTGCCTCGAAGGAAACGGCCCCTCGCCCGATCACCAGCGCCTCTCAGTAGTCGCTACGTGTACATGTAACTCCTGACTATAACATGATTACTGACTTTTACGTTCCCACCCTTGCCAATTCATAATTTGTACAGTGGAAAGCGAGCAAAGGTTTAAAACTCCTAACTTAAGTTCGAATTCAAACTCTCACATATGCATTTTCGGGCATCACAGAGTTGGTAATTAGACAAAAGGTTGTTTCTATAGTAGAGCAACAGTACGCTAAAGTAGATCACCCGCCAAAGTAGATTTAATGGTCCCAAGAAATGCATTAGTGATAATTTGAACTCAGGTTAGAAGTCAGTTTCCATTAAATCAACTCATTGGTTTATTTTCTATTAGATCAACTCGTTGACGATAATGTGGGAGATATTTTTAAATGGGATGAGCTATCCTTTTTAATTAGGCATGATTAAAATATCTGGTATTCTATCAACCTAACTAAACAACTTGTCCTCCATATGATGAAAGCTTGTGACCCAAAAAAGACCCAATTTTATGTGTAATAGGAAGGTTTATATTATTTCCTGAATAACTTAAAAGGATATTTTTCATACTTCAAAGGAAAATAGATAAAAATATCGCCATAAAAATGATATAATATGTATGTATTTATTTAGGATATAAAAACCACTAAATACAAGTGTTTTGGGACCATATGGTCATTTGCTTAGTGCTATGGATTAAGTACAACT
>JAOTRO020000036.1:2087815-2100568 GCA_028566515.2 Pyracantha coccinea | reverse complement strand
AATTTATTGGAAACAATAAAATGCAAAAGGAAAGTTATCTATTTTTTATCCAAGTGAGTTGCAACCTAGGCAGGTGTCTAGGTGGGTCTGGGAGGGCTAGGCGGGTGCCTAGGCGGTCTAGGAGGGCGCCTCAGCAGGTCTGGGCTAGCTAGGCGGGTGCCTAGGTGGTCTAGGCATTAATCGGGGCGGTGATCAGCCGCCTAACGCCTAGGTGCGGGGATTTTTAGAACAGTGGTTGTGGGTGTACAAAAATGAAAAAACCACTGACAAAAATGTGAACTGTATTTTCTAAGGCCCGTTTAGTGAGCCTCAGCTACTTTGTTGGGCCTTTGTTCCAAAGTCCAAAATTAGATATTGGCACCCAGTCCATCATTATATTACTTTATCATGTTAACTATACAAACATCCGCTGACATTTATCGAGTTTTCACAAAAAAATTTTACGTTTAAGACATTACACAAACACTCGTTGAGCGACTTTTTCTGAATCTGTTGCTTATAGTGATAAGTCAGTTTTGTCTCGGATCGGCTTGACTGAGAATCAAAATTATATTATGCGCACGAATTTGCATGATTTATTTATTTTAAATTTAGGGTCAAAAGGATCCCAGTCCTCTGGCTGGCTACCTTCCTCAATTTAAATGGTCCGGGTACGAGTCTCCTTGCTTGTAGAGTTAAGAGGGCCCACTACACAGTTGTACCGTACAACCTTATCTAATGTATTTGTCAAGCAAAACT
The DNA here is from genome assembly GCA_028566515.2 of Pyracantha coccinea. NCBI lineage: Eukaryota > Viridiplantae > Streptophyta > Magnoliopsida > Rosales > Rosaceae > Pyracantha > Pyracantha coccinea. The sequence continues at coordinate 2,099,830 of JAOTRO020000036.1, read as the reverse complement.
GATCATACAAATTCGTGATTAATGTCTCGTAACACAAAGATACTCTGGATCTTAGTAGTTTTTTAAGTTTGGAATAACTACGTAATATCTAAATTTTGTTTTTGCTCTAGTTCTTACAATTTCAGGAGAGAGGATCTTCGTTGGATCCTCTTTGTGAGAATTCGGGGATCCTCATTGTACATTGTGCGATCAGTTTTTATCAGGTACTGTTTATATTTAATTTTAAATAAAAAAATTTACAATGATTTCTAACCGTACGATGTACAATGAACATATGTAATTTGAGAATCCCCAAAATCCTCACTCCAATTTCAGCTACCTAAAACAAGTTCATGGCAAATTGATAAAAACAGAAGCTGAAATGTGTCCACAATATTTGATAACCTTGTCTAACTGGTTTTGCTGTGTTATCAAATCAAGAGAAAAACTTACATGTGATGGGAGTTTATTCTATGGATTATATTAGTTTCACTCATAATGCTCATTCCATGAGAAAAAGTTTGATGAGATATATTCTTGTTTCAATTTCACTCGTGTAATTTGACAACTCGTTACGTGATAACTGAGATAAAAACGGATAATGCATAAATATTGCATATTCTCTCTAATTTGAGAATTGTCAATGGTACTCTCGCGAAAGTAAGATTCTCCATAAACTCCTCATTTTTTAAGTGTTTTATAATATGAATACAAAAATTGACATTAAATTATAATGTAACAAAAAGTCTATTAAAAGTCTCATTTTTTTAAAAGACCCCTCATCATATGTTCTAATTTATATTTAAACTATCGGTAACTTTTGGATTGTTTATGGTTTAAGCTACCCCACAAAATCATCAAATGTTGGGGTGTGGTTTCCAACTTGCAACAACCTCCATTGTAAAATACAGCACAAATATGTGTGTATGTGTGTGTGTGTGTGTGTATATTATATAAATACATACAGTCACATATATATATATATATATATATTATAAATACATAGAGTCATATAATATATATATATGTATATGCAGATAAAACACTGTGCAGAACATGACTGGTTCTTCATGTTTTTTGCTTTGGCAGCATATCATGACTCGTTCTTTGGCAGAAAACCACCTTAAGGTATAAAGTGTAAACCTTTATCTTTAAAACAAAGCTATCCATCCATCACTCCAACTCTCAATCTTCTCACTCGGTCTTCGCTTCGCTTTCACACGCACAAAATATTAAAAGTTCTTTACTTTCCTCGTCCTCCAAATACAAAAACAAAACAACATCATACTTTTGTAAATTATTATTTGGGTTTCTCTTGCTCTCTCTCCCCTTTGCCAATATTTCTGTCTCTTCCTCTTTCTCTCTCTCTCTCTCTCTCTCTCTCTCTCTCACTTAATTTTTATTTATTTATTTATTTTGGTGTGTCTCCGGGGGTTCTGAGTTGTTGAGCTGTTGAGCTGAGCTATACCCAAGCTGTCTTGTATTGACTTGCCTTAGATCGTGGGGAGCTCGTTGTTTCCTTGGATGCTCCTAAATTTTTCTGCAGGATATCTGGTCTCCCTTTAGCAACACCCGAAAGCTACAAGGATCTGTTTGCATAGGTTGCCAGATTTTTCCTGCAGTGATATATGAGAGGTAAGTTTTTTCTTTTCTTTCCAAGTGAATTGAATTTTCTAGTTTTTTTTTTGTTTTTTTTCTTGTGCATGCCAATGAATTTAACTGTTGTCATAATTCAAGTGACTGGAATTGGGATTCTGGGGTTTCAAAATTTTGGTGGTTTCTTCAAGAATTTGAAACCTTGGATTTGTATGTGAATTGGTTTGACTTTTGTGTTCTTGTGTCTTAATGTTTTGCCTGAGTGAATTGGTTTCTGCAAATTTGACCAGCGTTGAAACATGAATGCTTAGAAGTCAAAGGTATGAGGGCGAGTGGTGGATTGTCTTAGAGCCTTCCTCGTCAGCCCACTATATCCTGTGTTCGAACCCTCCGCCTCTAGTTTAGAGTAGAAATATCGCTTGTAGTAAAAATAAAAGCATCAAGGTTTGAGGAAGTTTCCGGTACATCAGATGAAAATTTAGGTTGTGTTTGTATCAATTTAAATAGATTTTTGGTCTCCTTGAGACTTGAGAGATGGAATTTTTCGGGATATATCGAAAAAGAGAAAAGTTTTGTGAGCAATCTAAAATGAAAACTTGTGCATAAGCTCTCTCTGGTAGGTCTAGTTTTAGGTTTGAGATATGACTGGTTGCTAGAAGAGGGATTTTCGGAATAAATCACCTGAGTTTTGATTAAAATGCAAGATTTTTGTTTTTATATCCGAAATTCTTAAGATCTGATAAAAATTTTGTTTAACTATTGCAGTGAGGTCATTGCTTTCTGCCGGCAATGAATTGTTTTTATAAATTCTCCAACAGAGATAAGGATGATGAACCAAAGGCTACTAAGTCTATCTCTACTCGTTCAGCTTCCTCATTCTTTTCACTAGATCGCGACCCAAGAAAATCAAGTTCTGAGTTCAATTCCCAGAATGCCACTGCAGAACTTAGCACAACATCGTCCACTAAGTCATTTGCAGCATTGTCTCAGAGACAGAGTAATAATCTCAGAGAATTCACTTGCTCGGAGTTAAAAGCAGCAACAAAGAACTTTAGTCTCTCCCTCATGCTTGGAGAGGGTGGGTTCGGCGGTGTGTATAGGGGTAATATCCGAAGTGCAGAAGATCAACATAAAAGAACAGATGTCGCTGTTAAACAACTCAGTAAACGGGGATTTCAGGCAAGTCTTCTTCCTCTATGATGGTATATATGCATAAGATATACACTAATCTGATGATAATAGTATGGTAATAATTGCCGGAGTTATTGGAACCAAATTAATAGCAGCATTGCGGTGAAACTTAGGTGGATTATGTATTGTTAAGAATGCGACGCATTTTTAAACTTTTGACAACTACTGCAGAATTTCACACAAGAATGAGTATGTTCTCATAAAAACCTAGCATACGACACTCAAATAACAAACTATGAAATTATAATAACTTGTAAATTATCTTGCTCAAATGATAATAACTTGCAAAGTTAGGTTGCTCAAAGCTCGGAAAAATGTTATTTATTGTGTTCGGAAGTCTACAAACAAAACAATGCTGAGTGTAAACAAAAAGTGGGTGCGTATGCAACCCATTTCTTCAAGGTGTTTGATATTTTCAATTTTGTTACCTCCTTTCATATAACAGGGCCATAAAGAGTGGGTGACTGAAGTCAATGTTTTAGGGGTTGTTGTACATCCAAATCTTGTCAAGCTGTTAGGCTACTGTGCTGAGGATGATGAAAGAGGGATTCAACTGCTCCTGGTTTACGAATATATGCCCAACAGAAGTGTGCAAGACCACTTATCAAGCCGATTTCAGATAGCTCTTCCATGGGGCACAAGAATGAAAATAGCCCAGGATGCTGCCCGCGGCTTAGCATACCTCCATGAGGGGATGGAATTTCAGGTAATTTCTAGTTCCCCCAGCCCTTAGTGCTACAGATCTCAATAAGATGCTCATGGTTATTCTCCCGAATGAGTGTCCATTCTGCTTTAACTTATTCTTTACTGTCATTTCTAAATTGTTATCTCTGTGGCAGATTATCTTTAGGGATTTCAAGTCTTCAAACATACTTTTGGATGAACAATGGAATGCCAAGTTATCGGACTTTGGATTGGCCAGACTTGGGCCTTCAGACGGATTGAGTCACGTCTCTACCGCGGTATGCATAATTCATTCATATACTTTAGACTCTATTCTCAAATTGGTACTAATTAGACACGTCAATAGGCAAAAAAGATGTCTGACTTAACAATGCAGAGTTGACTGAGCAATCAAAAACCATGTAACAGTTTCCAATAAGTTATATGTATTCAGTTTTCCATTGTAATGATTTTGTACATTAAAGAACTTTCTGCGGTTCCTTTCTAGCTTTCCCAAAATCACTTTCCGATTGGTCATTCTACAGGTTGTTGGAACAGTTGGATATGCAGCTCCTGAATACATACAAACTGGGCATCTCACAACGAAAAGTGATGTGTTTAGTTATGGAATTTTCCTTTTAGAACTCATCACAGGCAGACGACCTCTGGATAGAAACCGACCCAAGAACGAGCAGAAACTCTTGGAATGGGTGAGGCCACACCTCTCTTCAGACCTAAAAAAGTTCCAGGTGATTTTGGATGCAAGGCTCGAAGGAAAGTACTCCCTCAAGGCAGCCCAAAAACTAGCAGCTGTAGCCAGCCGGTGCTTGGTGCGACAACCTAGATCGCGCCCCAAAATGAGTGAAGTCTTGGAGATGTTGAACCGAATCATGGAGACGACAGACATGGGAAGCCCGGAACTCCCTCTGCAGAGTGTGGACTCCAAAGAAAACTATTTTGCGGAATCCAAAAGAGAGTATTTGATGAGGAAGTTTGTGGATCCATTCATCGGGGAGAACGGTTGCTTAAATTGGCCAATAGGGAGACCAAAGATTGTAAATCCATGTTGAAAGAAGTTGAGGAGCATACTGGGAATTGGCAGAATTGCTAATTTTGATCAGGTGATGGCCTCATTAGGTGACAATGTTGCTTCTTTTTTGTTTTGCTCATGTGATGGAAAATCTGCTGTATGGTATACTTATTGGGAAATGGAAGTGTAAAGTTGTACTGATCTCATATATGTATGTGTGTGTGTGTGTATATATATAGATAGGTACTTGAACTATTCTGATTGGCCTCCCAGAGGCGTTTGGCGCCATCGGAAGAATAACGCTTCAGTGAAACTGTCATTTCGAATACATACCAACTGAGAACACATGTACGGACATGTGTTCTCGGTTATTTGGTACCGCTAAGGCTGACGTTATGAAAGTGTGACAATCGAGCCCTTCTGTTGTTGCACTGTTTCCAAAATTTGTGAAGTGATCTTGTAATGGCAATCTGCTCTATTGTTGTTGCTCAAGTCACACCCCCGGCAGAGATAATGTCCAGATCGACAACAGTTTATATGGTCAAGTTCCAACAAATATAGCATGCTCATAGAATGGTATAATTTGTTGTGTATGTACATAAAAGAGTTTCTACTATTGTATAAACTTTGTATTTAGGGACAAAAGGTTTCCAATGGGCTGGCGAAAAAGTCCCTAGAAAGGTATGGGGACTCGTCGGAGTTCTATAAAAATCCTCAAATATAAGGATACGAATGGAGAATAATACTTGGGTACTTAGCTTATATACTTACATTTTAGATTTGACCCAATATTTTTTAGCACACGTTTTATTGCTTTAAAAAATAGTGCACATCTTATTTAATTTTTCTTGGATTTTTGAAAGCAAGAAACACATCTCATACTTTGATTGGCCAAATCAGAAAGTAAGTACATATGACACTCACTAATGATTACATAAGTATTATTTGGATATAGAAACTCTAAACGGTGGGACCCATTTTGAAAATTTGGAAAAAAGTGGGCTTGAACCCACGTGAATGCTGAAGTAGCAAAGCACAGCGTCAATGCGGGCCCCACCACGTACTCGCTATATTTACCTTTCATTTTTTGCTTTGTCAAAATCAACAGATTGGATTGTTTCTTATGATTTTCTTTATTTATCGTTGGAGATCAAACAACTACTTTTCGAACTCTCAATCTATTTTCTTTTCCTTTTATTTATTTATTTGGGAATTCTACAATAGGGACTTCTCCATTGGAGAAAATATTCTTTTAGGGACCCGAATATTCTTGCTGAGTCCCTAAAAAGGTCCTTAACACTGGTGGTGGAGACTCTACAATATCCTTCTCCCCACGTAGAGCAATTAGAAGGGGGTCGGGCCATGGAAGAAACCCCATGCTTGTCCCCTATGACCACGAGTCATGATAATCCAAACAGGTGTTAACAGGGTTACAATACTCAAATAAAGCATCTTAACGAAAACCTAGAGGTTCCTTAAACCAAAACGTTTCACGTGAGTGATATCTTGTAATCAACCAGAAGATGAAAATTTTCACGAACTTGCATTTAATGTAGTGGAACGTGGTAAAATACTATTACAATTTGAAAAAACTAAGTTACACATGAACATGTAACTCTATCTTGGACCTTAAAATCCTCGAACACCCTCCCTCCTCCTCCTCCTCCTCCTCCTCCTCCTCCTCTCTCTCTGTGAACTCATGCCACTCGATTTGCTACCAAGTGTTAATAATTACACACATCTTATAATATACATAACTCACCAAGCGCAAAAAAGATTATCAAAATAATGATGTAATCATTTCTCCAACATGCTTTGCAGTCATCATTACAAAATTCTCATGCTTGCAGCCATCGTTATAGAATTTTCAACACATATTCTATTATTTTTTATATTTTATAATATTGATACGAAAATAAACACTAAGTTATAAGATGCATGGAAGAAAATCTTTCTCCTTACCATTAATCCACGTCACTAAAACAGATTGGAACGTCATTTGATACCCTAAATTATTCGATTTTCAGGATGATTGTTAGAAGGGTCAAAGATTTTGGCTACATTTGTTCCTCCCTTGTCTCAAATATATTCTCAACTGCTATTACTAGGCCCAAGGACGAACTCCCCAAACCACCCTTAACAACCAACACGTGGCATAGTCACTGGGACCGGGAGATCCCGTTGACTAAAGCCCGCGTGACAGATCATCATGGGGTCGGTTCGTTTCCCTCTGTTTCAGGTTACCACTTCAAAAAGCCAGCCGTGTATAAACCCCAACGGGATCTTTCCATTTTCTACAAAACACGCAAATCCCAAGGCGGTTTCTAATTTCAACAAAACACTTTCTTATCTTCCTCCCCCCCAGGTGGCGCGTGCATTCACGACCCCTTCCCGTTTGGCTCCCTGGATTCTTCCGACCCCAATACCGTAATTTGGACTCAAAGGTGGCTTGTTTTTTTTCCTTTTTTTTCAGTTTGCTGGGTACGTTGTAAATTCAAAGTTTGCAGCTTTTCTGGATTCGATTTGAACAATTTGGATTCTTTGGGATTAGGGTTTTGTGATTCATGTTCTGCTCTGTGGAATTTGAGTCTTCTGGACTTGATGGGCAATATATTTGTTTCTACTTTTGGGTTTTGCTGTTGGGTTAATATAAAGTTCCGATTTTTGATTGAAATTGTGGATAGATTCTGAGGAAATCGATTATATGATTGTGAACTTAGTTTAATAGATTGCAAATGATGTTGTTTCTAGTGTTGTGTTTATACCCTTTTCGAGTTTTTTTCGGTTATTGAAATTTAATGGGGTTGCTAGGTACTTGAGGCGCAGAGGTAGTGTTGCTCTATAGATGTTACACAAGCAGATGACAACATATAATCTCGATCCCGACGTGGTCCGATGGGGTCTCCATCTCTTGGATGTTTGCACGATGTCGAATGATAATTCTCATAGTACTGTTATGCGATACGACCAGGATTTTAGTCAAGTAGAGTATGTTAGAGAAGGTTATGTTGAGCCTTGTAACGTGGAGAATGATGAGATTATAGCTCAAGCTTATCAAGAAGAGTTGTCGAGGCTCACTTCTGTAGAAAAGTCAGGAGCTTCTGGTTATGGAGATGGGCAGTTGGAAGCGTCAATTCTTGCGCAGGATTGGCTTGGTCCTTCAACTAGGCACAATGGTACTGGTATGGGACACTGCAAATTGACATTCTTGTGTTGTTCTCTGATTTGTGTTTCTGTATTTGTTCTCCTTATTGTGATGAAATGTTGGAAATCTGTAGGGCTTGAAAACGTTCAGGATGCAGTAAATTACTTTGGCAGAAATATGGATGCCGATGTTTATACAAATAAGCAACATGAGGTGCATGATCCAAGGAGAATTGGAAACGAGGTAGCAAATGATCACTGCGAAGGAGACTACTTAATTAATGGGGAAGACTTTTTGCACTTGCTGGACATAACAGATGAATCTTCTCTTGATGGTGAAGTAGGGAGAAGATTGAATCAGATGGCTTCTGTACCTGTAAGTATAACTTTTATGGCGTCTTGCGGCTGCCATTTAAATATCGAAAGATTATGCATATCATCTGCTAGCCATCTATCCGAATATATATTTCAGTGCTTTTGGTTATTATGTCCTGCCATATTGTTTCTGTTTTGAATTGGGTAAATTGCTATCTTTATCTCTCTCTGAGAAAAACACAACAGAACATAAGTATAAAACAATTGCATGCATTCACACCAAGTTGTGAGCTAGGGTTATACAAACTAAACGAAAATCTGTTTTCATCTTGCCGAAAAGAATAACTTTATGTATAATATGTACTTGTACTCAGGACACACATCCTGTGAGCAGACCGCTCAGTGTTTGGAACTTTCTTCTGCAGTCATGATACACTGAGCACGGGCAATTTTAAATTGGCAGAAATTAGTTTCTTGTATTTTTATTTTGGGGATGGTGTGAGAATAGATCAGATATCCATTGTCATTCATAACATTATCTTAGAAGAACTGAGGAAATGAAATCTTGAAGAACTGAAGAAACGAAATCTTCAGGAAGAAGAAAATGAATTTCTGTATTTTTCTGTAAGTTTTTGCAGTTACAATATTCGTTAATAGGAAAATAATAAGAACGGGTATTTATACTTTCTATAGTGCTTACAACTGAAGCTACTCTACAAAACTAACTGCTGACATGGTACTGTGAATTGGGGTAACTTAGTTTAAGTTTAAGATTTAAAATGTCGAAGGAAATCAGAACCATGAAGTGATTTTGTCAAGACATCTGTAACCTGCTCTTGTAGGAACATATTGAACTTCCAAATATCCCTTCTGTACTCGCTCTCGGACAAAATGGAAATCAGTTTCCAAATGTTTTATCCTGGAATGTTGAACAGGATTCAGACGTAGAATTGGTGGTGTAGGCAACGCAGCATGCACATCTCTTTTTGTTTTTTGTTAGCAATCTTGATTGCAGCCTGCCAATACAAAATTTTAATTTTCCTTTTCTTGCAAAATGGGATTCACACTATAATCATTCTTTTGGCAGCATATTCCTAAAACGAATGAGAAATTACCCTCAGAGGATGAAGAGATATCAGATCATCAGAGGCTTTTAGAAAGGTATTTTATGTTATTTCCCCTGTATTATATACTTAAGTTGCATGAGTAATCAATTGTCGCCAGGGATGTTTTGTCAAAGTCTATTTCGGTCTCTGATTTTTTCATAGATTGACTTGTCTTTTTCTTATATTATAAAAAGGGATACAATTCAAGTATAGCTGTAGCATGATAGTGAACTAGGTCCTGTATATTGCAGCTGATTCTCATGATGGTCAACCCTTACCAATTAAAATTGCGCTTGTCAAAACTGTGGAAGGGTTCCTGTACTGGCCATTAGATTATTGTGATTGGCGTGCAATCAGAGTCAACTTGAAAAGTTAAAAACATATTGATATCACTCCAAACACATAATGTTTGTGTGTCCTGGGAGCTATAGTGTCATTGCCTCCAATTACATTTTTCCAGATTATATTCTGTCATTTTTTTTTTATGTTCAGTCTTTGTGTGCGTGCTTCTTTTTTTTTTTTTTGTTAACCCTGTTGGTGTAATTTTATTAAATATGAAATTGGTACTGAGTGTTTCACTTGGGGTGTCTGATCTTTTCCTTTTTTTTTTTTTTAACAGACTGCAGTTGTATGATTTGGTGGAGTCTAAGGTCCAGGGAGATGGTAACTGTCAGGTTGGTGTTATTTTACTTTTAATTTCTCATACTTGAAAATCGTGAAGTATGTTGCATAGTTTACATGTTTTGCCTCATTGTTGTTAGACATAAACGATTGGTCAATCATTTTTCCTTTAATTTTGAAATGATAAACAAGAATTTACCAAGCTTCCAATTTTTGTTGAAGTACATCAATGGCGTGTTCACAATGAATAATCTGATGCAATCTAGAGTGAGACAACTTTTTCCCCATTTCTACACTCATTCGATACTTCTTTCTTTCTAAATTGTAAATGTACTGCTCAAATGTATATATGTTTTTACATGTAGTTTGACATATACAACTGTATGCTATCTTTGTTATGACTTGTAATATTGCAGAGTCCTCTTCTCAGTTAAGTTGATAGTTTCTCACTATTGTCTTATTTTCCCAGTTTCGTGCTTTATCTGATCAACTATATCGTTCTCCTGAATACCATGGCGTTGTAAGAGACCAAATTATTCAACAGGTTGGTTGGCATTTCAGTAGGTGGATCTTTAGTAGTTAAATTTAAGTTATTCTTGTGATGGTGTTGCAGAGGACATCTAGTATTTTAACTCTTTTTACTCATCTTTTTAATGTCTCAGCTGAAGAGTCACCCCGAAATGTACGAGGGTTATGTTCCTATGGGTTATGCTGATTATCTAAAGAAGATGAGCAAGTATTGTGCTAATCTCCTTTTCCATGATTTTCTATCCTAAAGCTCACATCTTTTTCTTGCTTATTTACTAATACTTATCGACATGGATGAAATAGGAATGGTGAATGGGGTGATCATGTCACATTGCAGGCGGCTGCAGATTCGGTATAAGACTTGATCTATTGCTTTTATGTGAGTGTTCGTCAGGTCGCAGAGAAACTTATTCATTTGTCGACTGACAGATCGACTATTTTATTGCAGTATGGTGTAAAGATATTTGTAATAACTTCCTACCGGGATACATGTTACATTGAGATCCTTCCACACGTTGAAAAATCCAACAGAGGTAACGTTTTTAGAAGTTTATATGTTTCCTTCCTTCATCCCCCCTTTAATCGTCACTACATTCGGTCATGTTTGCTTATATTTCACTTGTGCAGTTATCTGCTTGAGCTTTTGGGCTGAGGTGCATTACAATTCAATTTATCCCGAAGGAGGTAAACGAAAATAATCGTTTTTGACATGCATCTACTGGGATTAAAAAGGACAAATGAAATGATAATACTGGTGTTAACATTTGTTATCTTTCCATTGTATTTGTTATCGTGTTCAGAACTTCCTCCCCCGAGCTTAAAGAAAAAGAAGAAATGGTGGAAACTTTGAAACCAGGAATCGACATTTGCAACGAGTTTTAGTTTTCGGTTGAGGAAGCTTCAGTTTCGTGTTGACGTGGTCTATATTGGCTCCTTGGAGCGGGGGCAGAATGGCGTTCCCTTGCTTGTTTCTGCTCTTCTGCATTTGCACCGAAAGATGATTCTTCACTGAGTTCATGTACATGTTACATATTCTTTGATTTAGATTGTTTTTTTTTTTTTAACATACCTTTGATATAGGGGATTTGTCATTCCTTAATGTAAATAAATTCATCGTTTTTATTCCCAAATATAGTAAATCTTTCTTTCCATTCAATTTTGTACCTTCGCGTAATGTTCAGAAATGTTATAAGAAATTGGAGAAAATTGGAACAAGACTTGATGCAAAACTAAGCGTAGTAGTGTTCTAATATTTCTATAACCGAACCTACTTAGTTAAACAAGGCTTTGTTGTTTTGGACAAAATCAGAATACTTCAAAAACTTTTAAAACGAGAGGGGAATATATTTCCGCTCGTATGCTAGAATCTCCCATAGCACCATGAGAATGGACATGTGATCATTTGGTTATGGTGGTTTGATATTTTGAAATTTATAGAAAAAAAAAATGGATCATTTGTGATTGGTACTGATTTTTCTTCTGGAATTTGAAGAAATAAAAATTTGTGGCGCTAAAAAATCCAGGAGGATCTTCTGGATTCTCAAATCGTGTTCGCTCATCGCATATCGTGCGATCAGTTTTCTTCAAATCCTATTCATATTTAATTTAAAATAATTTCTAGCCGCACAATGTACGATAAATTGATGCGATTTGAGAATCCTCAGAATAGGATCCGAAGAGGATCCTCATTCCTAAAAAAATGTTAGGGTAAATGACAAAAAACTACCTCAACTATTGGTGTCATAACACTTTCATACCTGATTTTTTAAAAGTGACAATGTCATACCCTATCTTACGAGTTTGTGCTAATGTCATACATCTGTCAGTTTGTCTGTTAATTTC
>JAOTRO020000036.1:2076149-2087715 GCA_028566515.2 Pyracantha coccinea | reverse complement strand
AAAAAAAAAATTTAGTCTGATATACAACTAATTTAACTAAAAATTTCTTATTTAAAGGGTCCATAGCTCAATGGTAGAACATTCGACTGTAGATCAAGTGGAACCCGTTTGGGCCCTCACTTAATTTTACCTTTTTTTGTTTCTATTTATAACATAGAAACCTATAAAATTGGAGTCTCTTGGAATTCTTCAATTACATCTGTTCATCGTATATCATGTGATTAGTTTTGTCAAATACTGTTTATATTCAATTTTAAATAAAAAATTTATAATAATTTCTGATTGCACAATATACAATAAACAAATATAATTTGAGGTCGCCGGATCCTCCCGGATAAAATCGAGCTTGACGGAAACTTCCTACAAAAGGCCGCCATTGCAGCAACCTCTCAGTTTATCTTTCTGAAATCCTCCACAGATTTTTCTGATTGTCCCCTAAACCCCTATACATGTTACTCAAGAAACCCACCTCCAAAACCCTAAAAATCCTAACTTTCCCCTCTTTAAACCCAGCCTTTTCCTTCCTGCACCTCCCCCAAAACCCTCCTCACACCCACACCCAGAAATCCACCTACGTCGATGTGTACATGAAATGGAAGAAAGACCCTTACTTTGATTCACTCGATCAAATCCACAAGTCCATTGTTCTTAAACCCATCATTTCCCTCAAGAATTTGATTGCCCAAAACCCCAATGGCTGCATCCCAATCTCTGATGTCTCCAAAAGGGGGATTCAATTGGAGGTCCCCATGAAGGTTGCAAGGTTTCTGAGGCTGTACCCTTCGATTTTCGAGGAGTTTACCGGCCCGAAACACAATCTTCCATGGTTTAGATTGACCCCAGAAGCTGATGAGATTGATAGGGAGGAGAAAAGGGCTTGTGAGGAATGTAGGGAGGATTTGAGGGATAGGTTGAAAAGGTTGATTCTGATGAGTGAAAAAAAGATCTTGCCTTTGAAGATTGTTCAGGGAATGCAGTGGTATTTGGGTTTGCCTGATGATTTCGTGCGAAACCCGGATGCCAATTTGGATGAGAGTTTTAGACTTGTGGAGATGGAAGATGGGTTGCAGGGGTTGGCTGTTGAGAGTAGTGAGAAGGTGTTGTCTCTGGTGCAGAGGAATGCAATGAAAAGAGGGGTTTATTTCGGAGCTCCGATGGAGGCAGTTGAGTTCCCACTTTTCCCTTCTAAGGGTTTGAGGCTGAGGAGGAAGATTGTGGGTTGGTTGGAGGAGTTTCAGAAGCTTCCCTACGTTTCGCCTTACGAGGATTTTTGTCATCTGGATCCGGACAGTGATGTATCGGAGAAGCGCGTGGTGGGGCTTCTTCATGAGTTGCTGAGTCTGTTTGTTGAGCATTCAGCAGAGAGGAAGAAGCTTCTGTGTCTTAAGAAACATATGGGGATGCCGCAGAAAGTGCACAAGGCGTTTGAGAGGCATCCCCATATGTTTTACTTGTCTCTGAGGAACAAGACTTGCACTGCAATCCTCAAAGAGGCTTACTGTGATGAGTCTGCTATTGGGAGGCATCCGCTTTCGGGGGTGAGGATGAAGTACATTGATTTGATGAGGGAGTCGGCTGCGATCTTGAAGAATAGGAGGGTGAAAAACAGGTTTGTTGATCGATTGGATTCGCATACAGAAATTGAAGATGGAAAGGAGATTGCAGAGTGTTCTTACTTGTCTGACAGAGGAGTTCAAAATTAGAAATGAAATTGGAAGCTTAAGCTTTGGAAAATTACACGTTCTTTGCCATTTGGCTGTGGATAAGATTTTTTTGACGCGACAATGAAGGAGAAGTGCAAAATTACATGTTATTTTGCGAAACTCCACTATGTTCACCGGTTCATTGGACTGCTAGATTTGCATGGCTGAATCTTTAACCTGTTCAAACGCGTGCATCTCGTACACCGGGTGTATTGTAGAAAAACCGATTCCTTCCCTGTTGTTGAATTTTGTGGGTGCTCTTTCACTCATTTCTATTGTAACAATTTGAATTAATTTCTTTTAGAACCTGTACAATTCGAGTTTTACTCGCGATATGCATACTTGTAATGCGAGAAGTCATGAAGAGGAAAATGAAGGAACAAAGGAACGAACAAGATATCTGCAAAAGACAAGTAATTTATATATATATCTCCTCGAGAAAATTGCAGTGTATTTACACAAAAGTAGTTCTCAAAGTCGAAAGCCCCACCATGTATGAACACTCCCTATTTACCCTCTCTTTCAAATTGCAATTAACCATTTACACTCGAGACTGTAAAATAGACAACGAACCTTGTACCGGTAAATTCTCGAGCCCAAGGACTGACCCTCTTCCATGCCGAGTTTTCCTGGTCAGATTAGAACCGGCGAGCCAAAATATATACTAGGAGGGGGATAGACAAAAACATCATATCGCAGGGGGCTCCAGATTCCATGCTTATTTACAACTATAGCTTCTCTGTGTATTTATACGAACAACTGAACGAACTTGCTAAGGTCACTGTCCATGTTAGCTGTACAAGGTGCATACTTATTCATGGTGGCAACAGGAAAAATGCCTTCTGCTCGCTCCAGATTGGGTGCCTCAAGAAGAACACGAGGCTGACAACCCTATGCGCCTTTCTGCATATCATAGATCAAAATCTGTTAGAGGTCTTTTACTCTGCAAGTCTGTACAAGAAATATGTAGGAAAAGGCTCACCTCCAGTTGTGATGAGTTTCTCGACACGAGAAACGATATGTTTGCCGTAGGTATACTTCTTCAGGGCAGTCAAATGAACCTTAATGCGAGAAAGAATCAACTCAAGACTCTGATCATCACAAGTCTCAAGAACCTTCTGCACAACGTAGTTTCCAAAGGGATCTTTCATCATGGCCTGCACATTTGCATTTGAAAATTTTGGTCATGCATCAAAAACTCATGACCTTTTGAAGCATCACATATTTTGTTATGTATGCGTGACCATGTGGATTTTCAATTGTGGCAGTGCGAAGTGTGAACTTAGTAGACCGGCAGCAGTCGGTAGCGTTAATTTCATTGTACAGTCAAATGTGATCATGACTTTGATTTGTGTACAATGTGCTAAATTCATGTAAGAATTTCCAAAGCTAGAATAGACTATCTTGAAAGTATATATTATCTTCTGTATGGAAAACGTTAATTTTAGACCTGTAAGGGCTCATTTTCATCAGTTGAACCCAGCATCTCATTCACTAAAAACTGGCGCTCATCAGCATTCCCAAAAGTTAAGCACTTCTCCACAACATTAGAAGCAAACTTCTGCTGACTCATCTTCACAATTTGTCCTGCAAGCTTGTGGATAATTGCAGTCCGTTCGTGCGGTTTACCATGTTCAAGGACGTGCTACCAAACAATAGTATTTATATCAGATACGCACAGTTGATGATATGTATATGAGTATTTCCATCACATATATATACTTGATGACGCTAGATATCACGTATAGCATAGGGTCTCAAAGCAAAAGACAAAGCATGACCACTATCGGTTGTGAAAACAAAAGTGAGAACACACTATAAACAGCATCGGCTTTTCAATCAAAGAAAAAGACAGACTGAAAAAGACAATCAAGTACCTTGGCATCCAGTTTTGTCTCAATGCTCAGATGAATCACAAAAATGACATCACAGGAGGCATATCATGAATAGTATAAGCTACAAGGCATACGATCTACCAATGAAAACAAAAATATAAAGTGGCATCCAGTTCTGTACACATGCTCAGAATAATCTTAAACAAGTTTAATTCTGGTTATCAGGTTCAATGATATTTGCCAAGCAAACAAATTGTCATAGTGCTAGGCCAATATGTCCTCTCATGCCCAAAGATCCAATGTTCTTTTTCCTTTTTGTGGAAAAGCATTTGCATCCAAAACAATGCATATTTTCTGGAACATAACTCATTTAACAGAATAGAAGAAATCCATGGCTATTTATGGAAAAATAAATATAACACAGCAGCTCAACCATATATATACTGAGTATTGAATACCTGAATGACGTAATTTCCATATTGATCTTGTGCCAAAATGCATACAGATTGCATGATTTCATCCATGATTATTTGTTGTGTGTTTGAATCATTGCAATGTTCCAGAACCCTCTGTAAGCACCAAAAGGGATCACACAAGTAAATATAAAGAATCCCCACACAGGGAAAGAAGATGCAAACAACTAACCTGTATAACACGGCATCCATAAGGATGAGTGGATAGTGTGACAACTTGCCCATAGAAGGATGAAATTATAAATTGAATTTTATCTTGAGGGATACATTCTATACACTTCTGAATGACATGATTCCCATTCTGATCACGGACGCATTTCATGATTGAACCATCAAGCTCCGACACCATCTGTGCCTGCTGATTCCCATCAACCACTTCCAAAGCCTGAGGTAAAATTTAGAGCATTAATTCTTATTTTCCAAGTACGATTCATCTCATACCATACTTAAACAACTCTTAAACAATATGACGATCGGGTTATTATTTTTCTAAATGTGGTGCCATAGTGTCTTTTCCATAATGGAGGACGGAAGCATAGTAACATATATAGTTATCTGTCACAATGAAGAGGTCATACAAGACGGGAGCATTGTGTTTTTACATAACATGTGGACGACATCTTTCTTAGATTTTTCCAAAACACCCTTTTCATTTACAATTGTCTTGTTTTCCAACCTAATAAGAACATCACATGAAGCTACTGCTAGCCAAATGCAATATAGTACATTATTTTCTCGTAGCAATGAAGCATGTAAGTGGCACGAATAACACCAAACGCCATGATAGAAAGAGTTCTGCAAAGTAAAAAATGGAGAAAAGGAATTCGTATCCATGCTATGCAAATTTTGAGGCAGATCAAAGGTATAAAGCTAACACATAGAAAGGCATTGGTAGATCAAGACTTTGAGGATCAGGAAATCACCTTCTGAATCACTCTACAACCATACATTTGAAGACTGAGAGGCAAAACATGGCCAGTAAGTTGGTTGGTTAACTCTTTTCTTTGGCTTTCTGTACCATGCTCAAAAAACTGCAATTTCACGAGGAACTAAATTAATAACTTTAAACAGAAAGGAAGGAATTTGCAAGCATTTGAAATACAGAGATTATACTTTCTGTATGACATAATTTCCGAATACATCAGTCATCAAGGCGCGAGCATGAGGAATAATCTCTGGAAATATCTTCATTTTTTCTTCCACAGTGGCTGTTTCTAGTTTCTGCTGAATAAAGCGACTTCCATACTGGTCGGTACTACAATTTTGCTCAGAAGAAACTGAAGTCAGAATTGCAGCCAAAGCAACCTAAGAAGAATATACACTGAAGAAAAACACTATACATACCTGAATTCAATTACGTGTTCAACAATGTCTGCAAATTCAAAAGACTTGTTCTTATTGTTCTTGAATTCATCTAATAATGATGATGCATGTCGTCCTTCTAGGTTGTTTCCAATATCTGAGTTCCAGGAGCTAACCCCTCCCATTGAACTTCTCAACATAGAATTAAAGCGGGCAATCTTCTCACTCTCAAACATTGGACTACCATACCCAATAGAAGGATGAAGCGAATTTGCCATCGGATTTCCTGGATACATCCCAAGCCCATATGGTGGGTTCCCATAATAACCATGATTAAAACCGCCAGATTTACCTAAAACTGACAACTCATACTGTTGCTTCCTTTGAGCAAGCAATGCCTCAAGATATGCCTTCTGAAGCCCCTCTAAGTCTCCATGCAAAGTGCCAAAGTGGTTTTTGCTCAGAGGATAACCACTTGGACTAGTTACATTACGTGCCGCATAATCAGTTCTTTGCAAAAACTGAATATAAGATGGGTCCATAACAGAAGAATGAAGACCAGGCCCTACTGTGTTTCCCAGTCTGTTCAGACTTTGTTCATCACCACCAGCTACTGCACCCAGAAAAGAAAAGGAGGGAGGGGGAGAGAGAGAGAGAGAGAGAGAGAAACATTGTCAATGCTAAGTGCTGACTGACTATTCAACCAAGGTACTCTGCTGATTTTAAAAATAAAAAAGTTATTGCAGATGAAAAACTTCATAATTACCTGCACCAAGATGATTATCACTTGTCATATTCAACTTCGGAATTACAGGATAGGCCCCGGCAACATGGCCATCAAAGTCCATACCTGCTGGATTTGCTTCTTGGTAATGAACATTAGATCCTTCCAAAGCTCCAAAGCCTGAAGAACTCCCTTTTGAGTAGAGACTGGGAGAAGAAGTTCTTCTTGAAAAATTAGCTTGTCCATTGGATGTAGTACGGTTTGTTATGATTCCATTTTTCTTTGCTAGATGAGCATAATTAGTAGGAACAGAAAAAATTTCAGCATTTGCCTTCTCTAACAGTTCCTGCTGCAGCCTCTGATGCCCATTTGGCATCTTAAACAGAAAATCACGCTGATTATCAAGATCCACATGAAGCTGCGACTGAATACGTCTATCATCATCTATAGGTCTAATTTTTGATAGGCTTAAGCCAGAAAAATTGGCTGAAATATCCGCCAGATCATTCATGCTGGAAGAACGATCATTTTGAATATCTGGACTAACAACATTCTTCCTCTCGGTAGGGAATACTCTACTCCCTACAGGGCGGAGACCAGAACTGGTGGACCTCCCAAATAGTTGTTCAGGAGTTCTGCTTCTTGGCAAAGAAGGACCCACAGCAGATGCAAAGGAATGAGAAGCTGTTAGGCCATGGCTCTGAACTCCCACCAGGCCACGTGAAGCTGGTCCATTATGCATACCCTCTGCAGACTCCACTCCATTAGTTAACCCCACTGGATGGGGATCAGCCATGCCTGTGGAATCCATGATATCACCAAAAGCGTTACGACTTGATGGCCTTGACAGGGGACCTGACAAGGATGCAGTTTGATCAAGTCCTTCCTGCAGAACATGTCAGTTATTAATTTACAGGACACCAAAATAAGAAACAAGAAATAGCAGCTAAGCACTTCATCCCAAACCAAATTGTTTGAATTTACTCGGAGAAGTGCAGGTACAAGCATATCAATTTAAAGAATATGAATAATGAAAACTTTCTGCATTAAATATGGAAGAACTAATAAACATCTGCACCTTTCTGAATATTTGAAAAGGAAGAGGAAAAAAACCTTCATGAAAATGGAAATGAGAACTTAGACGGTGATAAATAAAGTACAGCGTGATGCATTCAACATGTCATGTGCATATAATACAACAGCTAGCAAGATGGAAAGGTTCCAATAGAAGCCACCACAGATAGTTGCAACAGTAATTCAAGAGCAGGATCATGCTCTTGGCTACATCCTTGCTCTGCATCCCCATGTGAAGGGTGTACCTGCCCTTATGGAAAATGAGTGATCTCGTGTAGTATGCAATAAATATCAAATGTAAACTAAAAGCTATGCATAATGCAAGCTTCAAACAGCCATCTAACTGAAAATATAAATCAAAAGGGGGCAGGTAGCATCAAAATACTCAAGCATACAAAACTTGTGAAAGAAACAATTGTCAAGACAAAGGGAAACAAAAAAACAAATAAAATTGCAGTACGAAAACAATACAATCAAAGTCTAACCAAGGAACTACATAAATAATACAGAATAAAGCCTTCACAATAGATTACCTGTAAAATGTCAGCAAAACTCTTTCTCCTTCCACCAAACCCAGTTGTCGACAAACCAATCAAACCATCTGAGCTTCTATCAAGCCACTCAGATGATGTCTGTTTAGGGAGATTGCTACCTTTAGCATTCCTCAGTCCCATCAACTCATCCTCTGCCTTTTGTAGTCCCAACTGCGTGGAAAACAGCGACAAACTATCACCATCATCAGCCAACTTCTTCCTCCTCCAGTCCCCAATGCCTTCAAAAGAAGACCCGCCACCCTGAAACCTTTGTGCAACACGCCAATCCTCTCTCGACAACAACGGTGGAGGCAATCTCGGGTTAATATTATCATGCGAGTAGTAGTACGAAAGATAAGCAGGATGAGATCGAATCTCATCTTCGGACAAAACCCCATTGTTATTACTAATCCTACTAGTCACATCCCTAAAATCTGAGTTCCTAAAGAGACTACCCACAGCAGTTAGAGAACCCTCAACAGTTGGCGGGGCACTGCCGCTCCTATACATATTCATGTCCCTCTCCCGATGAATGGAATGCTGATTGCGCTGCTCTCTCAGAATCAATTCAAGCTCACTCTGTAAAGCATCTTCTAAATTCCCATTGGATCCCTGCAGATTATTATCTAGGGTTGATAGCATATCTATGTTACTCCCCGTAGCCATCTCCACAACTCTAAATGATCACAAACAACAACAAAAACAAAACGGAAATTCTTCAAATTCAGCTAGTTTTCGCATTCGATCAATCGTAATCATTAAGAAAGGTAACAATTGGCTGACTTTTTTGTGCTGCAAGGGCACAAATGATCAACATCCAATATAACTATAGAATTCAAAGCATAAAATCCTCGAAAAAAGAACAATATTCGGAACGAAAATTTCGTACCTTTAAGCGTGAGCAGAAATCCTCACATCGATCAATACAATCAAATCCCGAACAATTCCTCGGGCGACTGCGAAAATCATGGAAATCACATCAAAATCAGCCAACTCAATTACATGATCAGTGATCACACCAACAAAACAGCATCAAAACATCGAAAGTTTTTAACTTTGTTGTAAATTTCATAAATTGTAACGAAATTGGTACTGATCAAAACCGAGGAAATTATCAAACGAGGGACTTACGTCGCGGAATTGATCGCTGAGGGAGCTCCACTAATAATCCAATTGCTATATGTACAGAAAGAATATAATGCGTATATAAGTGTATATACGTATACACGATTGAATGTACGAGAAGCTGAAGTTTTTCTTGATAGAAAATCTAGGAAAGAATTTCGGAACAATTCCAAGGGTTAGAGAGAAGTTTACAGCGAGAGGGGAGAGAGAGGGAAGCTGAGGTTGGGGATGAGATCGTGTGGGCCTGATATCCTTTCGAAACGGCCGCTTTTTAATTTTTAGAGAGAGAAGGAGGCTGGAGAGAGAGAGAGAGAGAGAGAGAGAGAGAGAGTTTTGGTGGGGGCGAGGCGGGAAGAGAGGAGATGGTGGACCGTCTCATGAGAGGAATGACACCTGCATGGACGAGTCGTAACAAATTTTAGAGCTAGTTTAATATTGTCATGTTTTAAAGAAAAACCGTCTTTATTGTGAGAATGAATATAATTGTAAAATAAAGTTGTTGAGTATTTGTTAATATTTTTTTTTTTGTAAAAGTGCTTTAACAAAAAAAATTGCGTCTAAGTATTTGGTCAACTTTTATATAAATTGCTGTAAATATATTAAATGACTAAAAAAGATATGGTATTTAATGTGATATAATAATTATCAAAGAGAATAATGTAGGGCCAAAAATTGTAGTTTGTAAAATATGTGAGGGTATGTTTGCCATTTGAAGATTTCATTAAATGGGCACTAATCATTATGCTTTGAAAAAAAAAATTCATTCTTCTACTTTTCTATGTTTTTCTACTGTTATTAACAGTAGTTTAAAAGAATAGTGTTATTCCTACTGCATTATCTTATTTTTCTACCCTCCTTAACTTAAAAAGTGAATGGGGCTGATGAGTAATTAATGAGCATCTACCTTGTGTGTTTAGTCATATCATGTGTAAGGATTCGGAATGGGTAGGAGGGTATTGGTGGAAAAGTAGGGCTGGAAAAAAATCCTGAACCATACCTAAAACATCCTGATTCCAAACTGAAAAAATCCTGAACCAAAAATCCTGAAAAATTTAGTACCAATCCCAAACCGATCCCGAACCATTCGGTATGGGAATCGGTCTCACACTTTTCTTTGTTCGAGAATCCCAAACCGATATATATATATATATATATATATATATATAATTTAATCAACCAAGCCGTTCCTCTGAGTCTCTGACCAATGACATCTTTCTTCACCAACTTTTCGTTTTTTTATTCTTTTGAAGGTTGGAGGAAGAGAAAGCTGACTAGAGTAGGGGGTAGGGGGTTGTGTATTGTCTGCCATCTTCACAGACTTCATTCACCATTACTTTCCTTATTTTTATTTCTTGATAACTATTCACACTCCCACAGAGGAACAGATAGCCAAGGCCTCCAAATGCTCTCTCCCTCAACCGACTCCCTCAAATGCAAAAGGAAGCCCAAGGCCTCCAAATGCTTTCTCAATCTTCAAAAGTAGCCACACTCGCAGCCGGCTCTTCCTAACACACCATACCCATTGCAGCCTTCGTCTGAGGAACCCAATCATTCTTCCAAGACATCAGATCTATCGCTTCAAAGCAGAGTAGCCGTCTGTGGCGATTTCGTTCGGCAAGACATGGAAAAGCTCACACATTGACAAGGATCAGTACCCAAATTTGTTCGATGCACTTCGTAAAGCCCTCCGACTCCTGTAGGCAGCAAAGACGAGCCCAGGAATGAGAGGGATAGAGATGGGGGTCGGGAGATTGACAAATTTGGGATAAGGTGTGGCCGTGTGGACTGCCAGGGAAGGTGGGAGGTCAATGAATCCCGAACCATACCGAAATCCCGAAAAAAAGTTCGGGAATCCCGAAATTCGAGAATATCGAAAGATCGGTTTAGTTTTGGTTTCTTAAACCTTGTCTCGAAAAAAATCGGTATGGAATTTGGGATCCCATTTTCGGTTTGGGATTCCATATCGAACCAGCCCTATGGAAAAGCATTGATTGTTTAATGAATTTTGAGGATGTGTTTTTCCCCAGAATCTTTAAAGCAAAAGCAAAAAGTAAAACCAATTTTGCTTGCTTGGTTGCTTTGCTTCGTAGACCATACTCGCTGACTTGTACTCGACAACAAAATTGAATTGGAAGGAAAATACCGGTGGGAAATTGTGGCTTTTTTTCCTTCTCTACCCACCACTACCAGACAATTGTTTACCTATCCGACCGATTGCAAATTCACCTTTATGCAAAAGGACTATAAAGACCTAAAAGGTTAACCAACCAGAGTTCACCACATAAGCATTAGTCATTGTTGACCAACAAAAAATATTACTTATTTTCTTTATAAAAATAAAAAGTTTTTGTAGGCATAATTTACTGAACAATTATGGAGGCCATAGAGAGAGAGGATGCGACATAGAGAGAGAAGAGAGAGATGTGTAATTGTGGGTGTGTTCTATTCCACCCCATTGTGCCTTTATTTATAGTCGTAGGATAGGTAAAAACCTTTCCCTTTAGGATTACAACATTTAATAGGTAATCAACTACTAATAGGAATATAAGAGATATTCCTACATTGACTAGGATTTACACAATCACATTCCTAATCTAATAGGATTTACACCAACAAATGAATTATATATAGTCTTAAATATAGTTTTTTTTATCATTCTTTTATATTTAAAATTCTCATAATTATTTTTTTACTAATTAATAAATTATATATATCAATCTTGTTGTGAAATATGTTCTTATCAATATGTGATTGTGTAAATCCTAAGTAGAGATAAAGTAGGAATCCTTTGGGATAT
>JAOTRO020000036.1:2049704-2070336 GCA_028566515.2 Pyracantha coccinea | reverse complement strand
AGAACAAACGAAATCAACAAACAAGACAGCTCAAACATCTCAGACTGACATTAATATCTAAAGGCCAATCCAAATATGATTCGACACTTTCTCATCCTTAATCCGATCGATGCATTACCTTGAGTCTGGGGCAAAAGGTTTTCCATGGTTTAATATTTAGTACCTGGTACCAGAGTAAGGTGGTACTCTGGATATCGCAATGGAAAACGATGGAAATCATTCTAATACTAAGTTTGGGAGTGACGATTTTCCAAATCAACATCACCAATGGGGCTTTTGAGCTCTGTCCTGGGCTAACAAGCTTACTCATGTTTCACCTCAGTATTCATTACTTTAAAATTAGCTTACTTTGAAAAGATTGACAGATTAAAGCCAAAGATGAAAGGTTGCGAGTGTTTTACTAACAGTCTTAATAACTTGAGTAAAATAAGCTTAGCAATATATTCTAGCTGAGCGCGAACCCACTCAATTTGGGATCAACAAACCTGACGATTATACATCAGTGAAGAGAATTAAAGGTAATTTCTTGTTTTTCATGCACACACGCAACAAACATAAAGTTTCATCATTACATATTCTACAAGCATCGGATCACCACATGAAAAAAAAGACTAAACATTACGTATTCCAACTTACTTTGAAAGGCATGGTCTTTGGATAATTGGTCATGGACTCAACAGCTCCAAACAAAGCTGGATTAAATGAAGCAACGGTGCTACCATCACCCTGTTCTAGGGCAATAAACAAAGTTCAAGCGACTTCACTGGGATGACCATACTTGTTCTGCAAGATATGGCCACAATCAGATCTTTTAACTCTTGGAGTTCCTACAATTTTAAGAGGGTGTCATATTTACTTCTAGGTATATAGGTATCCTCTGGATTCTCTCAAATCAAGTTGAGGGTTTTATCCTAAGAAGATTGAACTCTTGAAGAGACAAGCAAGCAGGACTAGTTGGACTTTGCTGACTCTAGATTAATAAGAAGTTCAAAAGTCATTTCAACGCACATTCCAAAGAAGTTAATCTAGGATGATTCACTCATGGTCTGTTGGTAACTATCCATCTTAGAAGTAGAGCGTTTTCTTAGAAAAATAGTTAGAGGCAATTGTGGAACCATGATTTTCAGCACCCATGACATGTGTTATCTTAAGTGGCAAGAAAGGCTAGAATGCCTATAGCACATGATATTTAGGTGAATAAGCTGAGAGGTCTGATGTGGATCATAACAGGTTACTTTTATAGTTAGATATTTAGGTGAATAAGTTGAGAGGTCTGATGTGGATCATAACAGGTTACTTTTATAGTCAGAGAGGACTAGCCTTAGTCAGATCTGAGTAACCCGAGTCAAATTCAGAGTGGCCCCAGTCAGATTTGAAGTAGCCCTAGTCAAATTCAAAGTAGCCTTAGTCAAACAAAGTCAGAATACCAAGTAAAATCAGGCAGACTAAGCCTAAGCTCATTGAAGATATTACTTGTCTCCCAAGTAAGAAAGCCCTAATTAAAGTCAAATTAGGATATTAGGCAACATAATTAAGATTCTAGAAAGATTGGGTATCTTATCCTAGATATTCTCTTAGATAGTCTCCCGATTTGATGAAGATTACTTTCCGCACAAGGATTATCACGGCCATTTATAAATACACTAACCTAGGTATTACTACTCTCTATAAGAATACCATAGACAAACACGTCTCCCTTTATGTATCGTTCTCTCAAACATATACACACTTATTCTATCTATGCCTAACATAGGCAGCCATTGTCTACACGTAGATACGTCTATGCAGAACCCATCTCTCGATGCCTCACCATTGGCTATTAGTCAATGATGGTTTATACCATTCTTCCTTCTACACCATGGTTTGATTCTCCTCCCGGTGATATATAGGCAGTCATTTTTGGATTCAACCACACCCATCAATCAATCATATTCTCCCATCACTGGTTATCATGGACAATTCCTACTTTGTTCTCGCCTCTGTCCGCAGATGTGCGCGAATTTGGTTTCAACAGAAGGGGATGGGGAGGAAGCCGTAAACGCATTTGAGCGGGCTTAAAAGGTTGATGCCAAATCAGACTTGGCCTTAAAGGCTTGAATCGGTTAGGATCCTAGCCAATGAAATTGGTATAAATTGGTGGATTGTATTATCTTTTCGGGTTGAAAGCTAAATTTTTGTAACAAAGTATTTGTAAGATTTTCTTTTCCAGAAGAAAATGTAGTGAGCTTTCTTTCTCACAATAGAAATTTACTAACCCTAAACCTTAGGCAAGTTGGTTAGAGTACGTCTCCTTTTGCACCTGTGCTTGAAATCTCTTCTTTTATTTCAAAGTTGTTTAAATATCATCTTAGCAAACTTAGATTAGGCAAGTTGGCTAAAGCCTACTCCTCTTGCATCTGAGTTGAATCATCTTCTTGTAGGTTATTGTTTGTATTGATAATTATGAACAAAATTAATAATGAGTCTATTCTGCGATGTTTTCATGACATGAAACCTTGCCGACCACAACTGCAACTTGTTTGTATTGATAATTATGAAAGAAATTAATATTATTTACTATTTAAAAGGATAAAAAAAATTTGAAACCTTTTACCTTTTTAAATTTCGCTCCTCCCCCGATAATTTCTGCCTCGCCACTAGGAGTGGTTTTGCACTAATTTTCACGGCCCTGTATTTTTCTGCACTAAACCGAAGGTTGGTATGCGTGATGGAAGTAAATTGCTTCTGATTTTGTATCATCTTATATTTTACAGGTTCGAAAGATAATTTTCTCAATGGGTATTGTTGAGTCTTCCTAGGATATTGATGAAACTGCTAAAGAACCTTCTTATAAGTTGGTGATTTTTGCTTCTGTGTATTTCTATTTTGGCTTGTTTGATATATGGGTTAGCAAATTTTTGCTGCTAGACGAGTTGTGGGGGTTGAGTTTCAATGCAAGGTGTTTAAATTTAGAACTTGATTGAGTTTTCGAATTTGTTTTTCTATCCTTATTTGACTAGAAACCTAATTGCATTTAGTTTTCTGGGGTAGAAAGTAGAAGCCTAGCTAATGTACCTTATTTTTATTATTCCGAATACTTGAATTTAGACACTGTTTGGAAGAGTAAATGTATAAATAAACGAAGCCTTCTTTCTAGGTGAGAACCTTGGTAATGTTCGTGGTTTACATTACAAATTAGACTCTATTTGCATTCTGTTTAAAAATTCTCATGAACGAGAGTTCATGGCAATTTTTATGGCTATTATCAACCGTTCATATGCTTAAGAGGTAGCAATGAACTCAAAGTAAAAGTGTTTTTTGTTTTTGTAGGGAACAAATCCAAGTTTGGATGTGATGAAAGATACCGGCCTTGGTCATTAACTTGCCAAAACAATTGAAATTATAGTGCTAGCCTTTATCTATGTGACCTTGGGTTCAAAATTTGTGTGTGTGTCCATAATTGGTTGTAAATTGGTAAAAGCAAGCCAGTCTAAATAAAAATTTATTGGACACACACACGACTTGATAAACCCATACATGAATCAATGAAATTTTGTAAATATTGTCATGTATGTAGTTTTATTGAAAATATACAAACTAATTCTACTTCAAGTCTAAAATATCTACTTAAAGTCTAAAATTATACAAACTGATTATACTAAAAATTACACATAACTTATTCTATATGTATTTGAAACCGATTCTGCAAAAATAGTTGATGAGTGAAATGGTTGAGGATTGATTGAACTAATTCTACAAAATGGTCGAAAATGGGTTGAACTGATTTTGCAAAATAGTCGAAGACATGTTGAATTGATTCTGCAAAACATGATCGAGGACTGATTAAACTGATTCTGCAAAAATAGTCGAAGACGGATTGAACTGATTCTACAAAAATGATCGAGGACTGGTTGAACTGATTATGAAAAAATGGTTGATGATTGATGGAACTGATTCTGCGAAAATGATTGAGGACAGGTTGAACTGATTATGCAAAAATGGTCGAAGATTGATTAATCTTATTCTGCAAAAAAATGATCGATGACTGATTGAACTGATTCTGCAAAGATGATTGAAGACGAGTTGAATTGATTCTGCAAAAATGGTCGAAGAGGGGTTGAACTGATTCTGCAAAAATGGTCGATGACTGATTGAATTGATTCTGTGAAAATGGTCGAAGATGGGTTGAACTGATTCTGCAAAAATATCGAGGACATGTTGAACTATTTTTGCAAAAATGGTCAATGATTAATTGAACTGATTCTGCGAAAATGGTCGATGAGAGGTTGAACTGATTCTAGTAATAAAGAATACAAAATGATTGTACATATAATTTCAAAACTAATTCTGCAGAAATAGTTGAGGATGAGTTGAGTTTATGCCACATATTAATTTTGTTGAGTGGTGAAGGCTGGGTTTTATTAACAGCCCTAAAGCCTTAAGGGTATGGTTGATATTTTAAAACATTGTTTTCATGTTTTTAGGCTAGGCTTTAGTTGTTTTTATGTTTTTATCTCTCTTTGACATGTTTAAAAACTAATGGAGTTCTTTGAAATATAGTGAAAGTTTTTGTCTCTATATATAAAGCTCTCTATTTTTTAATAGTTAATGTAATTCTGGGCCCAATAAAATAATAAAATAAATTTTTGACACATCCATTTGAAGAAAAAAAAAAGGAACTCAACACTTGTATTCAATTTACCACATCAGCAATCAAATAAAATTTTGACATCTCCTTATAAGATGCTTTTACAAGTTTGGAGTGAAGTGATATAAGAAAGTCATTGACGTAGGACAAAAAAAAAAGAGCTTGCTTGATGAATTTTGATGAATTTCAACTGCGCCTCCTTTGGCAGCAACACCAATAAGCAAAACTGCTGACCACAAGAAACACGGAATTGACACCAGCGGCCTTATGACTTCGATACCACTTCACCCCCAGAATCAGGAATGTGATTTTTTATTTATTTTTTAATCCTTTATCAAAATAGAGAGATGAATTCGAACTTATAATCTATTTCAACTTTGGAACAAGAATTGCATATATTGATTTCTACATAATTTTAGTTGGTTTTTCTTTTTGGATACCAAAGTTCACCGCTAGTTTTGGGTTTGGATTCTTGTTCTCAATTGGTTACCTGGATTCCACTTTGCTTCCTGGGCCTGGTACATGAAACGGGAACGCTAAGTAAACGGCCTCCCAATCATGCAGCATCATGTGAAAAGTGAAAAACGTGTTGACGAGTGATGGTTTTGAGACACGGGCACCTTGCATCCTCAATTCATGCAAGTCTCTCATTTTCCTTGTTCTGATGTAAATGTTTCACACCAGAACAAGGCAAAGGCATCAGATTAATAGATCTTTAATGCCATAGAAAATAAATCCAAAACGGAAAAGGCTAAAAATTCCAATATATAAATTAAGTAGTTCTCTTCATTACATATCAAATTCTTGAAATATATCAGTAATTATATGTTTTCCATGATAAGTTTTCAGCTGTAAGAGCATAATTACAGGCTTAGAGTGTGTTCAACTACTGAATGGTATCCCCATTCCAAAACACTCCTATACGTATCATTTTTTTCCTTCATCACACTCGGCATCAAAATAAAAAGATCCTCTTCCTTTTTAGTTTCCGCTATGAGAGCTTTTCATCGATCAGAAGTATCGGATGGAGTGGAACGCTGCTCACCATCAAAGTGAAGGGAAATGCCTATTGAGGTTGTAGGGCAGTGAGTAGAACTCTCCACTCCTGGTATCTGTGTTGAAATTCCGAAACTTTTCCCACCAGTGCCTACCACTGTCTCTCCGAGTTGCGCTGTGTCCACGGCTGACAGTTAAGTCCAAGAACAAAGCAACAATGATGGCAACGGTTGCTGGAGACGAGAAAATTACTTCAACGATATTGTTGAACTGCAGTTTCCAATAAGCAACATTAATGAGTTAGCAGAGAGTTGTGTAAGATAACTTTTAAGCTGTGCAGATAAGTTGCAATTAAAACTACTCACCCAAATGGAACGAGTGTGAACAGGACCGCGATCAGAAATCAAGCGGTATTCATGAAAGTATTCTGTCACCGAAAGACCCATGAAGATAGAAAAGCCTACAATGAACTTCGTCCTAAAGCTGTTTAGGTTGCAGAACTGGAGCAAACCAAGACCAGCAGAAACTGCACACCCCGCAATTTATATCACTATCGACATTTCAAAATCTAAATCTAATATGTGAACTGTGAAGGAGTATAGACGCTAAACTGAGATATATTAACTGTTAAGTATTCAGTCCACATAAACTCATAAGCGAAAAATCAACACTACATAGTCATAATTATGATTTAGGAAAGGTATGCATACCAACGTAGGCGAAGAGGACGCAATACAATGCTGCGAAAATTGGCATTGGTATCGAAGCAAGAAAAGCCCCAAATTTTCCTGCATATGACATAATTAATGACACCCTCAGACTAGATAATGCAAACAAAGTTATGAATAGTTTATACTGTTAAATAAGTGAAACGGAATACTCTACCTAATACAGAGAAGAAGAGCATAAAAGCTGCTGATATCTGAATTACTCTCCGACTTCCAACCCGTGTCAGTCCCAGAAGGCCAGCATTTTCACTAGAAAATTAGGGTAGGATCGTTAGATCACAATTGCTCTCTCTTTTTCTTTAGGTTAATGATTATAGTTGCTTTCTTCTTTAGATGAGTTTTCTGTTAACAGAGTTCTACAAGCCTACAACTAAGGTGCCTACGCCCATCAATGCCTAAAACTAAGCAACCATGGGTCACTTGTAATATGGATCGAGAACTGTGATTCATATTATTGTTATTCAGAATTATACCCAGACAAACTGTAAAATCGAGTCAGAGAAGCATAGGTCCTTGTTCCATAATTTTACAACAAAAGACATCATAATTGCATAAGTTAAATATTTACACTGAAGCAGTGGAGCCAGATACTGAGCCAAATATGCCATCCAGAAAAGTGCTTACGCCCTGAAATTTTACAAGACGAAATAAGTTTTTCATTGCCACAATTATAAAGATGTTATTTAACATTAGAATTCAATCGGACCACTTCCTACCAGCCAGCCAATCCCTCTGCTGATAACAGAAGGTGGTATAGGGGTGGCACTCCCATATCTTGACGCCGCAATAAATGTACCTGTAGACTGCCCCAAATGAATGGGTAGTAAAGATATGTCAGCACAAATGAAAGCAATATGTATGCATTTTATAAACCTTTCACTGAGAAACATCAGCTTAAGATAAGAACAGCATATTTATTCTTCATTTACAATGTCGAGAGAGCCATCTATGAAGGCATATTAATACAAGTTTCCTCAAGAAATCTTAATAAAGATGTCTGGTCTACTTTATGTATATATGCAAACTAAACATCTGCCTTCGTAAATTTAGTCTTGAACTATCAAAACTAGAATAGGCAATTCAATAAAGAAACAAGAAAGAAATGTACAAGTCTTACCTCAATAATGGCAACGAAAGCCGCAGCCATCATTGCAAAAGTATCTCCAGCATTAAAATCAGGACGCCCCCATTGAAATGGATAGGGAATCCTTATCCTGAATATGGTGGAAGAGAAAACGTGATGGAATGTCATACTGTTTTATTAAAATCACGAATTACGGTACAATGATCCAGCGTCTAGCAATGCAGGAGTAAACTTCTGGAGCATGACACCAAGAGATAAGAATGGACGTAATTGTTTATGGTGCCTCTCAGCAGTTGCGCTATGATAATTAGGCTTAAGAGTAACTCAAAACAGGAAGTTTTCTTCAGAACATGGAAAACACCCACAACATAATTGTGGAAACACGGTATAACTGGAACAGCTTTCTCTAACAGACAAAGGAAAATAAGATCCCATGACTACTCAAAACAGGAATTGTTCTTCAGAAATATTGAAAAGCACAAACATCATCATTGCAGAGTGCATAACTAGAACATGTTTAATTGTTTCAAATAATCCACCTCCAACAATTTATCTATTGACTGTATCCTGTATTTGGGTTCATATAATTGCACATCTCAATTTTCATTGCAAACAAGTATATCCCGCTGAAGTAAACTGTTATCGACAACTCTCTTACAGAACAATCTATGGGGAAACAAATCCATTACCATTAACCATGAATGGTTGAGCACTAACTCAAAAAACAAAATAAAAAACATGAATGATCGATTGAAAATGTCAGTACAGGTGCTTCTTGCATGAAATGCAAATGCTAGCTAGAAATTGAAGTTTACCAAGGAGCAGCGCTAATCAGCCCTGAACGATCAGTACGGCAACTAATTTGAGTTGCATAAGGTCTTTTCTTATACGCACCAGCTGCTGTCAATATTTCTGCATATGTCCATACAATCGCAACTGAAAACAATATGGCAAATCGACCAAATATAGGCGGTTTTAACTTCATCGTGTACTGCAGTAACAATGGTCAAATATCAGAACAGACTATTAGTAAGAGCAGATATGCATATTTTACATTCTATACATAATATAACTTAAGATATTGAAAATTAAATTGAAGATGTCTGCATGAAAATGATCATTCAGGACATTGCCCACCTGTGATATGAAAACCACAAGGATCAGTGCTGGTAATCCAATTTCAACACATTTTGCCAGCTGCAACCATCAAACAGAAAGAAAACAAATTCAAAACAAAGTAATACCGACATGTAGTTGACAGAGGTCTGAGTTACTTGAGTAATATCAAACCCAAGCTTGAAGTAGTGCCTAAAAGTTCCCGTGATCAAATACTATATTTTTTTCGTAGAAATGACATTTGAGATTTAACATCATGAATTGACCACTAAAGGTTCCAGGAGCTCCTCAATTTCTTTCTTACAAACCAATTATTTGCAGTGAGCAGTAACACAATGATTGGTTCAGAATGTTACCTGAGGGAAACCAAATGAAAAGAACCCAAGTCCAGTAAGCGTTACAAGAGGAACTGCAGAGAGAGGACTAAGATACCTGCATCAAGCCACATCAATAATCAAGTTATTTCTTAGACAAAGTAATAACTACAAAATCACATTAAGAAATTCTAATTTTGGCTTCACCGCCGCTGCAGCTTACCTCCCAAAAATTCTCACAAACCCAAGAAAGCCAAAGATCACCTGCAAGAGAGATGCAATCACGATTGCTCCTTGCACTGCTTGCATGGTTTCCTTAAACCTCTAAAGAAAACATTCACAGATAACAATGAGCACAAGTATGAAAAAAAACTCAAAAACTCAAAAGGTAAACGGTAGCCATTTTTATGTAAACCCTTCTTTACCATCCACAAATTTTGTCCTAGAGTCCAACAGAAAGCTAAAATCCACGAAAAAAGAAAAATGTAAAAATTGTGGGACACCAACCCGGTGGGGGTCTATGTAGACATCGAACCTCCTGGACAAGGCAATGGAGGCAGCAGGGATGATGAAGGCATATGAGGCCCCTATGACCACCGGAAGCCGAGTCCCGAACCAAGTGTGCAAGAGTGTGTTGATCCCAGCAACAAAGAGGATTGTTTCAATCACTTCAGCCTTCTCCACCTATTTACACAAAAAACATAGAAATTTCTGTTAGAAATATAAACACTACGAGCAAATAAATCAGAAGTAGGAAACAAAAAGGTAACAACTTTTTTATTTGTAAATTTGGGGTATAAGGAGGTCTTACATTGCCACCACCCATGAGAGGGACAAGTAATGTGGGGATGAACACAGTGGTCCCAAGCATTACCAGGAAATGCTGGAATCCCAGAAGTATGGCTTCAGCTGCATCAATCAAACAAGTGTTAGCAAATAGTGCAACAAAAAACAATCTTTTTAGCAGGAAACGAAGAAAAAATAGGAGGGAAAATGAAAACAGAATATAAAATACAGGGAATCATATCCAAAAACAAAATGCTTTAATGGGTGATTGGTTTCCCGGAAAATGCATGAAAACGAGAAAAAGAGAAGGGTAAACTGAGAAAATTTTAAGAGATTCTAAAGAAAACACTGAAACACAGAAAGGGTTGAGAAAATTCATGCGATTATCGAGAGGGAAAAAAAATACCATGTTAGCATAAAGGAAGCAACTTTATCAGAGTTTGTTTGATTTTATTTTCTTACACACGCAAACTAATCTCTGGAAAACCATTTTCTTTTCTTACAACCCATTTTTTATTTGGCAACCAAACAAAACTGACATTGCCCAAAAACTCAGAAAATGTAAAAATACCATCATAGAAAAAAATTAAAATTTCTCCTATGATCCATGGTAAATGTAATGTGATGGAAACAAGATAGTTCTCTATGCGTGTGCATGTTAGAGAGAGGGGGGGTACGCCATGGGGGAGAGGAGGTGACACAGAAGTCGACACCGGGAAGCTGGTCCTTGATGGGGTGAGGCTGGAAGTCATCTGTTTTTTGGGGTCCTCCTCCGCCGCTAGCCATGGCTGTTGATGGTGAAGAGGAAGGAAAAAGCTTGAACCTTCGAAGGGGAGGGGGAAGGGGAGCTCAAAAACTCAGAGCCTCCCTCTCTCTCTGTGTGTTTGCTCTGAGCTGTGTGCTGCCCGCTGTTGTCCGTTTCGGTCCTAAAAGCGTGACAAGAGTGTCGATGATCATTAATTCAAGGGAGTTTTAGCACGTAGAGGGAGATGTTAGGCACATACGTTATGACTTTTAATCCAAATCCCAAAACCATTTTTGTCACCAACTTACTTACCAAATTACATTTTCTTTCAAGTTTCAAGACTAACACCAATGTTTTTGTATCTGATTTTACACTAATTACTTGGTTGACTATAGACCCGGTAGTTTCTAACACAACACGGTGACACGACACAAAAATAACGGGTTTCAAGTCAACACGATAACTAATCGGGTCATTATCGGATGACCCCGTTAATAACGTGTTCTTAACAGGTATACACGCTGATAACACGTGGGTAACCCGTTAAGAAAAAAAATTATTTTGATAATTTTAAAGTTTAATAACTAAAAGATTTATTATAAAATACAATAGCCATATCAATATATATAATATATTCTATATTAAATATATAGTTTTGTATTATTATTCTATATAAGTTAAAAAAAAAGTTTTAGTCATTATTTATTTTTATTATGAGAGTTCCTTATTATCATTACTAGGATAAATTTTACTTAACATGTTGTTGTCCAAAATTAAAATAAACTAGTATAGTATTTGTATAGGCAAGAACTAAGAAGACATACATACAAGTATGAAAAATGTGAAAGAATATATAAACACTCGTGATTCATCATTATTCCTCCACGAGTAGATAATGGTTACACTTACATTATCGTTTAGATTTTTAAAATCTTCCAAACCCTCATGAATAATGTTTTTTATTTGAGGGAATAAATAATAATTATTATTGTAGAAGTGTAAAAATGTAAAAAAAATATATACAATCACTCATAGTGACAAGCTTTATAACTTTTATGAAGGGGTTAGCTTCGAAATCCAACACTATAATTCATAAACCTTAAATTTATATTTAGCCGTCGATTGTCACTTTACGCTTTATTCTTCTTACTGAATTTCATTTTTTAAATTTTCTTTTTTAAAAACATGATCATCTGGCAGATGTAAGAAAATGAACGGTTCAGATCTTTGAAATCACGTTTCTATATTTACGGTTAAGCGAAATATAAGTTGATGTCATATAGTTTGTGGAAACTATATAAACATCAAGCAATATTTTCACTAACCGTAAAACTCTGAATATAATATTAACGATCCAAACCGTTCATCTTCCTGCATCCTCTAATAAATCATGCTTTCAAAAAACAAAATCTGAAAAAAACAAAATTTGATGAGAACAATGAAGCGTAAATGTAAACAACAATCAATGGTTAAATTTTGATATATGATTTATATGATTATAGTGGCGAATTTCAAAGTTAAGCTCTTCATGAAAGTTGTAAAGTTTGTCATTATGAGCGTTTATATATTTTTTTACACTTCTACATTAATTAAAAAACTATTAAAGACTTTACTTAAATAATAGCCGTAAGATAAATGAGAGTAAATCTATACCGTTGGATTCCATTTCACTTATATTATTAGAACTTTTTTGGAAGAAAAAACCCCTTCTCTATTCCAATATTTTCCAATTTTACCATTTGAACAAAACAAAAGCCCTAATCCCTTTCTCTCTCCCCACTCCCGTAACCCTCTCTCCCGATCTCGCCTCCTATTTTTCCTAGCCCTTCTCTGCCGCCGTATGTTCAGTTCTTCCGGTAGCCTCTCTCAGTCTCTCTTTTCTCCTCCCTCGTGCAGTGGACAAAATCATCTCTGATTGTCTCTACATCTCCGCAATTTACTTGGCATCTCACTTCACCGTGGAGTTCATCAACGCTGATTCTATACAGGTCTATAGTGGCTTGGATGTTGTTCTCACCAACAAGGTCCCTCTGCACGAAAAAAAAGGTCCTCACCTTCTTCCACCCACTCACTTTTTTATTTTGTTTTTGAAAAAAGAAACTAAATTTGAATTGGGAATTTTGATTGTGGAAATGGGTTGGTACATATAAAATGTAGGAGTGGCTCATCATCTGTTGGGAACTGTAAGCCCGAATGTTGAGTTCACAGCGAAAGAGTTTCGGGACTCTGCCATTCTTGTAAGCAAATCCAATTCTGTTTTTTTGTATTTATGGTGGTTTTTCTGTCGTTTCATGTATGTGTATTTATATACCAGTTATATGTACTTGGATGAAAAATTTACTTTGCCTCTTAATTTGGCTATTTACTTGGATGAAAAATATGTAAGACTTTGGCTATTTCCTGAATAAGTTCAGTTACTGCTTTTTCATTTTAAGTTCCGTTATTGCTTTAATCGATCTCCGCAAGAACAAAGTTTTACTGTACTTAGAATTGCTTGATGATGTTGATTTAGATTCATTATGGGGAGGGAATTTAGAGGTTAAAAAAGGATGAGGATATGCATTTTGGGAAGCCTAGGATGGGGATGTGTATTTATATATCCTGTCGAATTAGGAAGCCTTGGATGAGGATGCGTTTTTATGTTTTGGATGTGACAATATGGTATGCATATACTTATTTAGTATTATGTTTTTCATTTGATTATTTATTGGTTTAAAATATATTTTCCTTAATAGGTAACGGGTCAGGTCATATTACCTGTTAATATTATCGGGTCGATTTCGGATCGGGTCATTTTACCCGTTTATTTTAACGGGTGTTACATGACACGATCCGTTAAGATATTGGGTATGACAAGAAAATGACACGAACACGGAAAACACGACACGAATGTCAGGTCTATTCGATTGGAAGCCAAGATCCAAGGCCCAGAAACACAACAGAGCCCGCTAGTTTGTTAACGAATACCGAATACCAATCTACAATATATTTATTTACATCAACAAAATACCAATCTACAGTATGTTTATTTATATCGACAAATGTTTGATACTTGAAAATATCGATAATGTAGAACAATTCTTTTTTATGTTTACTAACTTAAATTAGGTGAGAAGTCTGAATTGAGGCGCTCAAACTCATACGCCATTGAAGCTGTTTACAAAAAAATTTAGAATTGAAGTTGGAACGACATCAATTCCATAAGTTGTTTATTAATTTATCTGAATCGAAACTAAAACCAATTTATCAAAAATAAAGAGCTAAATTCCTCCAAAATCATATGAAGGTACAATTTTTATGAGGGTTTTTTTCTCAATGAATTAGATTACCACCGCCAACGAAAAGTCAAATTCCTCAAAAATCATGAGTCGAATTTCTAATGTTGTGTGACCAATTTGCGTTTTCATTGACATATGATTAGTGAACACACGAGTAATATGTTTAATTTTGATTATTATCACGAATAATAGTATACAACCATAGAAGCCAAACTCACTCTAATCTTGTCCCTTGACTATCTTTTATTAAAGTATAACCTTTTTCTTTTCTTTTCATATAAATGATAACAAGTGAAGCAGGTTTGAATACATAAGCAAATCCTCTTAACTGCTCGAGTTACAAGCCTATCTTGCATTTATTCTATTTAACACTTATTTTTTTAGAGCAATAAGAGCAATAAGACCAATAGCACACTACTCAAATTGTGGATATATAATAATACTAGCTTATTGACTGGTGTAGCAAAATGTAATATTACTCCAAGTAATATAAACTGGAAAACAAGATAAGGAATGCAGGATGCATATTCAAAGCCAACTCAAAACTGTGAATGAACGCCATGAGATTATAGATACTTCAGCTATGTAGGGCCTCTCAAGTTCTCAACAATTTTCGAAACGGCCGAAAACGTCCCGAAGGCAGACGATACGACGCCTACTGCTATAATTACAACACAAAGTGTTCCCTGGCAATAGCAGAAAAATGCAGATCAGAAACCATGAAAAGCTCCAAGCACGCGTTTGTGTTCGAGTCTGCCAATTCTTGAAAACCAATGCTAACAAGCTACCGTAACACAGACGTACCTGAAATCGAGTTATGCGTCCCCTCAAGATGCTCAGATAACAAGCACAAGGAAGTATCAAAGTCTGCAAGTAATATATTTGTCAGTGTAGTGCGTAGCTGCTTAACTCGTAAATGGATATAAGAAATTTTGGAATTATATTCCTGCAATTACGTGCAAAAGTTACTACCACAAGAACAGAAGTGTAAACGAAAACTTACTACAAGCATTGTGAATAAAGATCCAATCAGCGACATCACGAGACCTGCAATAGTTTAAGATAAGTTCGTAACACTTTTAACTAACACAATATGACAACCAAATGGTTACCGAGAGGCATAAGTGAGGCGAGGGATATGAATATAAAGGGGGAAATGCAAAGAAAGAAAGTTCAAGGGAGACTTACCAAAGAAGGGGATGCAGAGACCGACAACCAGGGTAGAGACAACGAGTGCTGTTCTAATTAAGATTGAGTATATGTAAGACTTATTTGCTGGTACCAGCTCCTCCAGACTCATTGCAACGGGAGACATAGTTAATGCATATGTGGGTCTAATTAAGGAGAGACATATGTAAGTTTTTTCTCGTCGTTTAATTTTGTTTGTGTGAGTGTGTGTAGATGTTGAGCAACAAAGGCATACAATATATTCACATGTGGTTCTAGTTAATGTTTTTCCGAAGACACAAAATAAATTCTAGACTGCATCCATTGTGTGCGCATCTGTCATATATGTATGTGCTTGTGCATCAGATGACATTCATTATTCGCACAATTTGTAGAAAAGGATATTTGGTAAAGGGGTTGACCACCTGTAAAATAACACCGATAATGGTATTAGCAACCAGTTAAAGGAAAGGCTCGCAACATGCATAAAGAACACAAAGTTAAAGTTTGAGGCTAGGGAAACGAAAACTTTGATGAGCGTACCGTAGTCCACAGAGCAATCTTAGACGCGACTAAATTGTGAGGCATGTTGAGAGTGAACTGCGACTGTGTTGATTCTCCAAACATCGTATAACCCATGACAGCAACTCCAGTGTACAAGAAAGCGCAAATACAAAAACTTCATGCATGGATAACAAATCCAAGTGACACAATGGATTAAGAAGTTGCAATTGTTTACAAACTACAAGACTAGACGAAAATTTGAAATTTCACAAGAAAAGGCAGAAAACATTTAAAGATATTTATTAGTAAATTAAATGAAAAGATGGTTAAGCATATCTTACCATGTTAAGAGGATCGCAGGGTATTGGTTTCGCTTTTCCAATGAAGTATAAATGTTTGGGAAAACAGCATGTCCTGAGTAGCAGTAACCATAGAGGCCCACAGCAACAGGAAGTGTTGCAAGGTTCAGGGGTGTTCCTTTGCTCTCAAAGCCAACTCCATCTACTAGACCAACCCAAAAGAGGCAAAGGGAGACCAAGATCGATGCAATGACTCCACCCGCTGGAAGCAAAAAAAGTAATATGTAAGAGTTCCTTGAAAGAGCAGCATGCATTTGGTTAATGAAGTCTTATTGCGATCGAACAGATTTTCTAGCTTCACCACTAACATGGACAAAGAAAATTCATTTCAGACAATTTTCAGATGCATAGGATACATAGATTATATTCAACTTTCTGAACTCACCTGAGATATAGCTAAGAACACTAAGGTCTCGAAGCCATACAGTAGGAAGAACAGCAAGGGTGGTCGCAATTGCAAATAAAAGGTGAGCATCTAATACGAATCCACCCAAACTC
This sequence comes from Pyracantha coccinea, assembly GCA_028566515.2. Classification (NCBI taxonomy): domain Eukaryota; kingdom Viridiplantae; phylum Streptophyta; class Magnoliopsida; order Rosales; family Rosaceae; genus Pyracantha; species Pyracantha coccinea. Next base: position 2,054,134 of record JAOTRO020000036.1, on the reverse strand, counting down.
AGTTGTGCATTTGGAAATAGTGAAGACAAGTTATCACTCTCCAAAATTATATATTCTATGCAACAACCCTGCAGTTAGAGAAATTTAAAGTCCGTGATCTATGGGCTTAGAAAGATAAAAAAAAAAAAAAAAAAAGGCCTGAGATGTGCACAATTTTTATTCAACGTCTCAGAGCAGCAGGACAATGTGATGATGGATATAAGAACCAAAAGAATCCGTTCGACTAGACAAATCGATCATTTGGCTACACAATCATTTAATCTCGGTTCTAAGCTCCTAACAAAATAATTTTTATTTTTCTTCTGTCCAACAATAGCTAATCTGGTCACCATCTGCATTCCAAATTCTAATTCACAAAGTCTGAAGCCCCTAAAAGCTAAGAACCTCAATCAAACATGGATCTCAAGGCAACCTTGAGTAGAGTATTAAAAAGATGTTGTGACAAGGAGATATGTGTTACGCCCCATATCCCACATGTCTCTATCTCAATCGTTGTGATAAGTTACGCGAGGAGTTAGATACAGACATGAAGATATATCTCGGGATAGGTAAGTTTTGAATGATGTACTCAAGAGCCGATTTTCACACACATTTCTTACTGTCGTACACACCCCTCTTTTTTTTGGCTATCAAATTGAATAAAAGAATAAAAAAAAGAAGTCTGAATTAAACAAGGGTGTGTAGGAAGATAAAAAAAAATGTATATTTATCATTTCCTTTTTGGTATATGAACATCAAGGCAAGAACCACCTGCCTCTTGTATGTTTTCAATTTTTATTGAGTACTTACAGACACTTAAGTGCTTTGATCTAGTAGTCCTTGGTTGATTAATTTGAGTATTTGAGTTTTAAAATATGTGTCGGCATTGAGTACATCAACTACTCCGAAAAAAAAAAAAGGGTTTATTTTAGTAATTTCATCCATGGACTAATTTATATAAGTGGTTCACAATATCAGATCTAGATGTGGGACCAGGAATCTAAGGGTGGTCCCCACTGGAATCCAGCTTCTTGTTCTTTTTTAATCATCCCATGGATGTGTTCCATTTCAAACCATAGAGTCATTGACATAGGTAAATGATCACACAAATAATATAAAGGAAAATACTTGCTCAGTCAAGCCAGCTGTACTTACATATAATTCCACGTACAGTACTATCTGCACCCACAAAAACAAAAACAAATCACTTAAACGACAGCAATTGCAGCCATTCAACTCAAATCTGTAAATTCACTTTTCAATTTAATGTCTTATTTTCTTCTATGATTCCTGCTTTTTATAGGGTTCGCTAATACAAGCCGGTCTCGTTTCTATTAAAAATGTGATACATATTTGGTGCTCGTATATAAATACGGTACATAAACTATATGCTAGCTTACCGAGATCGCGATTCTGCCTCCAATACCAAATGCAGCTTGGCCAATGTCCGGGTATGTCTCGAGTCCAGGTTGGCTATCCAAGCAGTAACGCAGGAGCAACCCGGTGTAGAACGAAAGCACTGCAAAAATAAGCAGAACGAAGAGCCCGAGCCATCCTCCTTCCTTGACTGCATATGGCGTCGAAAGGATTCCAACCCCGCAGAGAACGTTAATTCCTGAATCATCGAAAATGGTCAGTCGATTCTGATGGAGCCTTGATGATGTCACGAACAATTTACCCAAGCCAAGCAATATAATTGGTGCCAACGCTTTGTTACTTATTTAGTAGATCTTTTCATGTGCGCCATGTGCAATAGAGACTAACCCTAAGCAACCACATCAGCTCATGGGAAATAAATACAGGATTTGCTTGCTTGGATGCTCATAAATTGAAGATATTAACAGGGCACAAAGCAATGAGGTAATATGCAGACAGACGTTATATAATATTCCTCAGATTTGAAAAAAGTTGGCAACTATATTTTATTCCTCAGATTTGAACAAATTAAAATATGTAGTAAAAAGGAGTTAAAGTAGAGAATGTTTTGACAGGTAGATTCTACTCTATCCTGGTGTATATCTGAGTGTTCTTTCGAGATGTGTACTATAGGAAAACCGCGATATACACCCAGAAACCGGAACGGGAGTCGGACCACTACTGAGTTTAATTGAAAGGATATGCCAGCATATTTTCAACATTACATGACATGACTGGAGTTTGTGGTCCCTGCAATTTGTTTGCTAACATATAGTGAAGCTCAAGTGGTTGTAACTCTAAATTGTGACAACTAATAAACTTCAATGGATTTTCGTTAGGACACACAAAAAAGTCTCATTATATATTGGACATCCTTGAGAACAATAATAGTACGAATCTTTTGAAAGAACTCGAATTTGATGAGTTGTCGAAAGAGACTGAACGGTGACCAAGAAACAATTCCTGGACTTAAAAACAGCGTTATAGCAACCAATTTCGGGCATAATGCAGATGAAGGTGAACCGATATGTACAAACGTATATGTGCGCAAACATTGAAGTTCACACTTACCATTAAACACAGCTTGTGTAAAGGAGCTGTGGCGAGACATCGGATGATGGTCATGAGTAACTCTGGATGCTTTCTCATCTTTTCTAACAGAAGTCCTCCTTGGCAAAGGAGGAAGCAGAGAATGAGAACTGCGTCTCTGTGGCTGCTGTTGTTTTTCCTCATCTGCGAGTGTTGGTAATGGTTTTGGCAAGAAAGGTAATGTTTCGGGAGTGTGCCTTCTTGTTAGGGATGAGGAAAGATACGAACTTCCTAGTCTTGACAATGAAGGAGTGCCCAGAAACCCAATACCAGGGGATGGTACACTACTATACAGATCAATGGATTGCCTGAAAAAGCAATTGCAAGACAATTAAGTTTTAATTTGGAACCGATGATCGATGAATCACAAGAATAAGAGAATCAAACAAATATTTATCACCCGTTTAATTTGTCAATAAACTTCTCCGAAGACAATTAAAAAAATCAATGAGCAAGTCACGAACTAGTTTCACTTCAACTTTACGAGAAATTCATTTAAGCCAATAGCCAAAATCATATCACTCCCTTTTGTTTCAGCAAGTATAAAATGAAAGGATGAAAGAAAAACAAAGAACAAGTACTTTTCAAGTCTGCTCTACCGCCTAACAATCCGAAACTAACGTGTTCTTTTTTTGGCTTAGACAATCCGAAGTGTTATAAGCAGCCAAATATTGATGTTAACTCTAAATTCTAGAGATTCCTAACTTCAGTTTTGGCTCAGCTTCCTTAAATTGTGGCTCTGATTTCTTTTTCTTTGTATAAATTTTTTGTATGTAGAAACAAAAGTTTACCATAACAACAATAAAGTCTTATCCCACTAAGTGGGGTCGGCTATACGAATCTACCGAATTTTATCATTCATGTCTTGATTCCCAGCAGAAACTCACCTATAAAAATAGTAAATTTTGTTAGATCCCACATCGTCCAGAGAAGTGAATCCTCTAGGCCTTATATGTACCCATCTCTTCTTAGCATGAGGCATTTTGGGAGCTCCCGTAGAAACTTTGAAGTTAAGCGAGTACGGGGCCAGAGCATTCCCAGGATGGGTGACTAACTAGGAAGTTCTGCTCGTGTAAGTTCCTATAAACAAAATCATAAGGGCGTGGTCGGTGCCCAAAGCAGATAATATCGTGCTACGGCAGAGTCGAGCCCGAGATCTGCTAGAGCCCGGGATGTAACAAATTTCCTTTACTACATATTACAGTGGTAAAAATTCTAATTGAACAAGAACGAAATCATGGAAAATTATACGGGGGAGAAAGAACCTGTAACTTTGAGGCCATTGAGTGTTGCAAGAACTGGGATTATTCGGCTGCCGATTCTCAGTAAAAGATTCGGCAGAAGAATCCGAGTCGCCTCCGTCTTCAATGCTCTTATTGAAGTCCTTTTCCTCATCATCTTCCTCCTCACTCTCAATGTAAAAACTTCGATCCGAAACCGAGTTATTCATCTTCTTCTTCAAATCTTCTTCTCCCAATCACCTTCTGCAGAAAAAAAAATTGTAATCAGGAAAAAGGGTTTGCAAAATTTAACTGACCCAGTTGAGAAAACCAGTGAAAAATCATGAATCCAAAGAGAACAAAGGAAGTATTATGGCACATATTGCTCCTTTGTTTGATGCTTGGGGCAGAGAGTTAGTGGTTTTCTTTGTTTGGAATTAACACAACGTGAAAGTTGTTTGCAAAACCAGAAATTTATTTAGTTTCCAGCTAATTAGCTTATATGATAGTAACAACTATCCAAAACTTTCATCAAAATACAAAAAAAAAACCAAAACAAATATAAAACATACACAACAGTTTTAGGAAAATAGTATAATTAGATTGGTAATTTGGTAGAGACATAATGCTACACAGATTTTAGCAGAAGTTTTAGGCTCAAGTTTGAAGTTTCAAAGGGAACTTGCACTCTGTTTGGTTTCTGAGATAATAAAAGAGCCGGAAAAA
>JAOTRO020000036.1:2027400-2039331 GCA_028566515.2 Pyracantha coccinea | reverse complement strand
GCCTTTGATGAGAATCGAACTTAAGATCTCTTACTTACAAATGAAGAGAAATATCAATTGACCATAGTATGAAGTGGCTGCCCATGGAAGATCTAAGGCATCAAGAATCGCTACTCTTTTGGATGGTGAAATTGTACATTGACTTTCTTTGATTGCTGATAATGTTGACCACATGATAAATTTTGACAAGTCTTTGTACAATTCTTCTTTCATTCCTTCTAGTATTGATGATGTTTGCAGTGTAATTTCGCTAGACTAGGTGTAATTTTTTTCATCTTCTCTGCCCCCCTCCGAATCTGATCTGATCTCGAACTCCGAAATTAGTCTTTTGGACTCTTTAGAGCATTAGAATGCGTCTTCTGGTCCTCATGTGGGTGATTCCCCAACCTATTGCCTTATGTTAATCTTGCCCGGATATTTTATATTGGAAGAAAGCCTATACTTATATTTTTAGGGGCCACAGTTTATTGCAACTGAACCCTTGACCCAGTTGCTCACCACCACCACCCCCCCTGGCCGTTGCGATCAGGTGAAACTCTCTTTTCTTTAATTTTTTTGGTCAAAGGTTTACTTTATTTATAAAACAACATGTTACATTAGAAAAGGTCCAAATACAATAAACACACAAACAAAAAGATAGACCTCCATCGTAACCCAACATCCCAAAAGATAGTTTTGAGCCATAAACTAAAAAAACACCAAAGCAAACCCTAGCAGCTTCTTACCTCTGCCGCCAACCCGCTTGTCGAACGAACATCACATGCATCCATCTGAAATCAGAATAACTAGAGCCCAAAGCTGGATGAAGAATGAGCCACAGCAGGACCCGAAAACAGAGCCCCAAACTCCTCCACAAAGCACCACAGCAGTAGCCGCCACAAATCAAAGGAAGCCAACGAGAAAAAACCCACTAGCAATAGTGCTAACAAAAGCAACCCAAAGGAAGGAGGTGGTGTGAATACCCGAGGCAAAGCTCTACTCACCTTTCGGAAGAAGCGCAATAAATCGCGTTGAAAAAAAAGTGGGAGCCGATTCGGACTGTGGAGTCAAAGAAGGATGAAGCCGATGCGGCTTGGAGAACGTTGGGGGAAAAGGTCGAAAGAAATAAAGGGGAAAAGGTGGAAAGAAGGGGAAAAGGTGGAAGGAAGACGAAAGGAAACAAAGGGGAAAAGTGGAAGGAAGGAAGAAATGGGAAAAGTTGGAAAAGGGACCGCAGACAAAGAAAGCAGATGCACAGGGGGTTGAGTGGCAAACAGGCCACTGGGCAGGGGAAAACGGAAGATGAAGGAGAAGGAAAGTAAAGGAAAAAAGAGAAAGGAGAAGAGAAGGACTGCCACCCATAGCTAGGGTCGGCAACTGCGGTAAGAACGAAGCGGAGGACACTCACACACCGGTGAGAAAAGCTCTCAGAAGGAGAGAAGAGGACACTCACACACCGGTGAAACTCTCTTGTATTCCCCAGTCTGTATTTGAAATAAATATCCAGTCTCCATTTCATATGTTCAGTCTACAGTGTTGATCTCTATCCTATGGTGCAAGTCGTAGTACTTGCTTATGCATCTAATGAAGCTGATAACCTAACCCTACGTTTATCAAAAAGACTCCAGTCGCTTCTCGCACTGGGTTGCTCTTTTCCAAGTATCTTTTCATAATAAGAGATGACTACGGCGAACATGCTTCGTATCTTTGTGTTCTGACGAATATGCATGAATTTGGACCAACGAACCTGAATTTGAGCGACAGCAGAAAACTCATGAACGATCACGCGGAGTAGGGAAGATGAGTCCATCTTTTAGATGGCCTACTGATGTCGGACATAACCATTTCAGCATACTTGGACCCAAAACCTGATCAAAAGAAAAATGACCTGCAATGTTAGCCTTAGCCACAGATTTTAATAACATATATATTGAAGATACAAAATACACACAGAGGGGGCACAGAAAGAGAGGGATAGATAGAGACCGAAGAGATGTTTTTGTGTACACTAAGATTGTATGGATGTCTGTAACTTTGCCCAGATTTCCCAGCCAACCATGCTGCCCGTATTCCTTCATAATACTGTTAAAGAGATCCATGTTAGCTCTGTATCAATTATTCACAGAAAGAAAAAAAAATTGCTCCAGTTTTGATTACGAAATGTCATAGTTACCTCTATAGTTGTCATATTATTGGTTATGAGGTAGATATGCCAACCTAAAAGAGCTCCAAGCATTACCGTCAAGGAAGCCATCACTAGACCAGACATAACCTGAAAAAACCAGTGAAGATGATTCGTGAGGCAACAAAGGTTTTTAAGTTCAAATGACTTCGAATTGCAATAGAACTTCATTAAAAATTCAACTGATTTAGAATAATAAATCTCTTTCTAAGTAATTGACGAAGCTCAAGTTGTTATAAAGATGAAAAATCTGTTGTAAATGACACTCGCCCACGATAATTAACTGGCTGATTAACCTTCTCAGTAGCAATAGTTCTATCCTAAGTTCCAAATTCAATTCAAAATTTCAGTTGACTCAGTGTTATGGTTCGTTGGCTTAACATTTCATAACTGATCCGAGTATATCATTGGCCTAATGCAAGTTGTTTTTCGATACGTGGTATCAATTACTAAAATGAACTCGTTTGCATGATTGTTACACTAAGCAACTAGTTCTCCAAATTTCTGAGCACTGTACCAATGCTTCACACTGTTGAAATTTGAGCCATAAAAAATCTTTTGTAGTAGAAAGCACTATATCTGCATCTAACTCATTAAGTGTGCATAAAAACAGAAGAGAGAAGAGGCTTAACTAGATTCGTGATCAAACTTACGTACTTAGGAAATTACTCCAAATCAAGAAAACACCAACAGATAAAAATCCTCAGCACCAAAGGAAAAGAGCGAGAGTGTACTAACTCACATAAAAAACCTTGCGACTATCACTTCCAATGAATTCGAAGTCCTTTTGAGATACACACTTTATAATCATAACCTAAACATGTTGAAACCTTCTGTCAGAATTTGAGGCTGCTTGTTATTATAAGATAAAGATTCATAACATGGAAAAGGAAGAACCAGAAAAAACTAACTGTAGAGTACAAGCATCCTAGCGTTGCATATAAAGCGAGCATAAAAAATGCCTTGTAGTTCCAGTAACCAACGCAGTTGTTGATCCACATGCAGTGATGATCCTGCACCCAACTTTGGCATGAAAAATATAAACGAAAAAATCTAATACGTGTGCAAAAGAATCATGAATAATATAACATGGAAATGAGAATGTAATTCAACCTACCATTCTTAAAACACACCTTCTGCAGACCCGGCAATGATGAGTTCTGGGAGGCTTGTATGTAGAACACTTGTCACAGCGAACCTGTCAGAGATCAAGGATCCAAAGTTTCAAAATTAGCTACAGAGACAAGATTCAGCCTTACTAAGGTGCGGCTAGACCCACAACAGGTATGCATAATATACTTGATAATATGAACTCTTCAGAAATTCGTTGAAAGTGGAGAGTGAGAGAGAGAGAGAGAGAACGAAGTACAAATCATTCCAGTGTCACCGATTCAGCTGTTAATGCAACATTTCAATTCATAAGTTCAGAAAAAAATTTCATGCAATTACGGTCTTTGAAGAGTATGTAATGCTACCATAACACCAAGTGCATGGTCTAAGGTTTTATGACTTAATAAACCTCAACCCACTCTTAAACTAACAGCATGTAAAACATCAAACAGAATCCTGAACAGTTATCAGCAATTCCAATCAAAGCACCGAAAAAGCATTCAGCCTCCACCCACTCACCATCCCCTCTTTTTTCTCCTTACTGTTTTGGAGCCTGAAATCAATATTAATTTATACACTGCAGAGTCCCAAAACTCACTTACCTTTCTATCCTATACAAATGAACCCTTAAGAAAAAATTAAAAAAAAAAAAAAACCTTTAGCTGCTGTCAATAACTTTGCTTTTAACTTGCATCGCTATGTCCTGTGTCTATACTCCTAAGGTTGCAATTGTATACGCTTTACTTTCAGTTTCATTTCACAGGTAACCTAATTATCGACATCTCTATCTCTACTATACTAACAAATATCCACCTTGATGAAACAGGTAAAAGAACTGACTCACGTTTGAACGATCTCCGTCAACAAGCAATGCAATCTACTCACTAGTCCCACACTCATATTTTCTTTCGGGCTAAACTCGATAATTCACACGAAAAGCAGATGCAAGAGCCAAAGGGGTGAGAATAACAACTTATCTATATTGCCAAGATTCTAAAACTTATTATTTGACTTGCTTTACAAACAATGAATCCACTCAAATGAGCACAGTAGAATGAGTTTACCAGATTAATTAAACCTTCCACATATCACAAACAATAGTTAATCTAACTAACCCCTAGTCGAAACGAGCATCAAAATCATTCCTCAAATCCGTAATACATTACTAATTATATACAATCTCAACAACCCATTAACATACCACTCAAAATTTACATTCTACTCGACAACCAAACCTAAAGCATTAAAACCAAAACTTCAATTCATTATCTTTCCCTCAATTTTCTCACCAACCAAACATACAATACCAAATAAGCGCCCCAAAATGCTTACATTTTTCTTAGATTCTTGATCGGAGACCACACTATGTTCAACATCAGGGACGTAGGAAGCAGGAACGTGACCTGGGTCGGTGAGAACACAGCAAAAGAAGGAGAAGAGGCAGAGAGATGCCAAGGAAATGAAAACCAGAGCGTTCAAAGAACCAGCGGAGCTCTTCAATCCAACCCAACCGTCGATGAAGATGAAAACCGTGATGTAACACACAGTACCAATTAACAAAATCACCATAAAGATTGGGATTGACAGGAATCTTTCGAACTTCATCGTGGGTTTTGGGGGAGATGGAATCAATAGAAAAGTTTTCCCTTGTTTTTCTGGGAAGTCTATTTCCCGGGAATTCTGAATCCGAGGAAGGTCAGAGCTTTTTCCCTTCCCTTTCCTCTTATGTTTCTAAATGTGCCCAAGAATTTAAGACCAATTCACTTTTGGTCCTGTAGTTTAGTTAATGTTTAATTTTGTCCATGTGGTTTTAGTTGTCTTAATCTTTTTGAGATTTCACTAATGTTAAAGTGGGGCCAGATTGACTTGTGGCATCTAATCAGTGTCCACATAGTCATCATATCATCAGTTAATGACTGACTTAACAGCAACCTTAACAAATGTATGAACTGTCCCAAAATTTTGACTTCAGGTACTACTATGGGATGAAGAAAACTTGATGTATTAAATGTTGAAAACCAAGAAACTTGAAGATAATAAACTGAGATTAACCCAAAATAATTTTACAAACGTTTATATCTTTTTGATTTCTGATTTACCCATCAAGGACGATCTTAAGATGGTTATTCTTGAGTCAAATAGTTGGATCAATAGCAAGTCCACATTTTTTCCTTGGGATCTTCTAAACACATTCTTTCCTCATCTTACAAATTTTTACAATTTCATACCTTCCGTCAGTATGTTTATCAATTCTTCCGTTAAATAGTGACATGGCTTGAGAGGGGACCCACCTTTTATCCCCTCATCCTTCTTCCCCACTCATATCTTCCCCTTGAACCCAAAGCGGCTGAGTCCCCAGCAGACGGTAGCGTTACTTTCCCTTTTTCCCTTGAAATTGGACCAAATCGTGCGGCAAAGGGAGAAAGCAAAGAGCACCGTGAAAGCGAGCCAAAGGCGGAAAGCGTCGAACCCTGACGACGCAGTCCAGAGTAACCAAAACTTGCTTCGAAGGCCAAGGTCGGCTGCCCCAGGCTGCTCATGATGGCTCCGAGCTCGGAAGACGAGATCTTGTCGTCGTCATTGAGGTCAAATTTCTTGAAAACCTGGTCGAGCTCGGTGATCTGGGCGTGCGAGTGGAAGGAAGGGGATCGCGAGTTCATGTGGGTGAAAGGAGGGGTGCGACTGCGGAGGAGGGATTGGATTTCTTTTTTCGAGAGAATAGGGATTTGAAACCTTTCTGGATCAGAAGAAAGGGAAACCAAAACCAATTGGAGGAGCCAAAATTCGAGATTCAGATTTATGGGTTTCTGAATTTGAAAATTGGGGGAATTTGGGATTTGCTTTTGGTTTAGGGGATTTTATATGAAATTGGAGTGAGAAAATGTTTGAGGAGAGAGAAAAATGAGAGAGAGAGAGAGAGTTTGGTTAGGGAGCGGGGAAGATCAAGACCGTTGATGGAGGCTGAGCTGGGTGGGATCTAGTGGGGTGGTTTTGGTTTTGGGTTGGGGGAAGATAGGAGCGGGGAAGAAAGGTGAGGGTTTTTTTTTTTGGATAAGGGGTGGGTCCCTTATGCAAATTTTTTTTTAAATAATTTTTTAATAGAAAATGGGTCCTGTCTCAAGTCACGTCACTATTTAACGGAAGAATTGACAGAAAAAGTGACGGAATGTATGAAATTGTAAAAATTCGTAAGATAACGTATGACATTGAAATTTTTTAAAGATGGGATATGAAACTGTGACTGATCTAATAGTTGAGGTAGTTTTATATAATTTACCCTAAAAAAATAATATAAAAAAACTGAACGAGGTTTTTGTGGTGATATCAGTAAGTGGAAAGGTATATATTCCATCACATTAACAGTCTGAAGATAATTGAAAAATTCACGGTAAGGTCAATAATGATAGGTTGGAATTGAAGCTCCAACATGACCAGCTAGAAATTTTGCACGATTTTCTCCGTGCTTGGCGGCATCGACTATGGACAAAGGGAATAGCTGTAGATGCTTATGTGCGAAGGAAAAAGCCCATCAATTCAACCAGGATGGAGTTAGGGACCTTGGATTTTGAGGTGTTGGAGAAGAAAAACAAGCAAAGGTCGCGGTCGAAGACGGCAAAGGTCTCGTCGATGGAACCAATGGCTAATATCTGGCTAGAGTAGTTCTAGAAGGGCAGGTGGTGCAATTATAGAGCGCCAACAAAGGATTCTCCAAATCCACAATTATTGGAGCTCTGATCTGTGCCCACGACAGTCGGAATAATGGAGGTATTTGGGTCTTGTCGGAGAAGGAAAATGGCAGAGGAGGGGAGAATTCGCAGTGATGGTGGGCTAGTTGGGTCACCATAGAAGGGGAAGCACAAGAGGGATTGCTAAGGATCGGTAATCCTGACCTTTTCGGCAATACTAGGCCATCTTTAACCAACTCAGCCAAAGGGCTATAGGGCTAAAAATTAGGGATAGGCACGGGCCGGGTCGGGCCCAAAATTGCTGAAACCAAACTCGACTCGCTTAAAAATAACACGGGCGGGTCGGATCGGGTAATAAGAAATTTAGAGATGGAACCGGACCTAACCTGATCCGTATGAAACGGGTCGGTTCCTACGGGTCCACACGGGTCCTTTTGTAGAGAACTCGTTCTTCTGTGCAATGAACTCTTATTCTACTGTGCCTGACTTCTGCAGAGACTCGAGTTGTTTTTTCAAGTCTCCAACCATCTTCTCCTTGTTTCGAAACCATAAACTGTTCTACCATCGAAAAATATAAAAAATGAGAATTTGAATCTCACCGTACCATCAATGGTGTTCTTATACTGAAGAACCTTATCGAGAACAATATGATAATGATTTACCAAAACCACAAACCCAAAACCTCTTGGGTGGTCGGAGACCTTATCCCAAATGACCGCCGTATGCAAAATGTCGCCGTAGTTGCTAAAATACTTATAAGCTTATCCTCCGAGGTCTCCCATTAAATCCCACCAAAAGCTTCCCTGATCTGAATCCATGTGGGTTTTCACTGCCTTTCCTTCTCAGTGCTTGTGAGAGTGAAAGCTTCAACCTTTATTAAAAAATTCAGGTGGATTTGGAGGGTTTGGGATTTGGGAGATGAAGGAAGGGTTTGTGACCGACAAGGAGAGGGATAGATTTGGTTGGACTGTGCGATGGAAGAACTCTGCAAATCTCGAATCATACTGTGCCCTGTCCCGTTAATTTTGTGAACCCGTCCCGTTCCGTTCCGACCCGTTTTGACTTTCAAATTTTTGGACTCGTCCGAATTCGTTGTACCCGTCCCAACCCGAGAGTCCAAGACCCGTTTGCCCACCCTACTTTTATATGGTTGGAAACGAAGGAGACGGGGTTGACAATCTTTTCAGATTTGAACCCAACAGAAAATATTTTAAAAAGACGGTATTGTCCTTGTCCTACTACTTTTATACCACCTCCGTCCCTGAGATTCCTTCTGCTACATTCAGGTGCCACTTGTTCCTTTCTTTATCAATAAAAAGGGCACAACCTGTCACTTGCTACCAAAACGGTTAAATCCCGTATATGACGGTGAAAGAGAGGTAAAAAGTACCAAATGTACAACTAAATAAACAAAATCATCGTTCCTTTTTCTTTCTTTTTTTTATATTATAATTCGACCCGAAAATCTTGTAGTTGATGCAAATGATCCTTTATTACAGTGGTGAAGAAGAATATTGTATTTCCATCACGGCATAAATTTAAACTCCGTCGAGTCTTTAACTTAACATTTATCATTTGACAAAAATAAAAATCTTTTAGTTGATGATGAATCCAATAAAATTGACGATTTTTCATGAAGTTACTAATTGTTATTATAATCCATTACCTGTTCAACACAAATAAATGTTAAAACATCTCCATATTAAAAGATTTTTTAAAGTAATTATCCATTATTTGTTCAACACAACTAAATATACTGTCACGTACCGGATAGTTTTCTCAATTTCTCAACCAAAAAATATAAAGAAAAAAAAAAGGAAAAACATAAAATGGGTCATTAATTTTTTATAGAAAAAAAAAATATGAATGTTACTGCTCACCAGCTGGAATTGGACGGTTCTGGAAATTTCGTACATACTTCACATGCCTTACCAGCGCCTCCCCCAACAAACCCTTCCTCATTTGCGGGAGAGATATTCAGTTTGCCGGGACAAGTCCATGCATCAAATGTAATAACACAATTGTGATAAATTTTATTTTTACGATTTTAATTAATTGTATTATACAAATCGTGTTTCCAAGGCATTGAATAATTTATCTATTTATAGAAAAAATATTTTTACTCACCACCTTCACTAGACGATAATGCTCATCATCTTCTTTATCATTGTTAGATAAATTTAAATTTTAAAATATTTACAATAAATACACATATTTTAAAATTTAAATTTATTTAGCAGTAATAAATAAGGTGCGTAAAAATGCACCCATTTGTAGAAGAGTTGGGTGGAGATTCCAAAGCCCTTTACTTTTCCAACTTTTTTTCTTCTTTTTTAATTTTGTAATCAATTTTCCAATTTCTTTGATTTTCCTTTTGGAATCTTTTATTGCATTTTCCTTCTATAAATTGACCTCTCAATTCCATCACAAACCTCTTCCTCTTCTCTTCTCTTCCTCCCTTTTGTCTGCAGATCAATCCGAGAGATTTAATTCTCCTCCTGAGTTCTTTCTTTCTCCTGAGGGCCGAGGCTCTGTTTGGTTTTCTTCCAAGAATTTCTGGGTGTTTTTTTGCTTAATTTTGGGTTTTAATTTCTGGGTTTTTGCTGTTGAATCTTGGGTCTTTGGATTCTGTACCCAAAACCCATATATTTTCTGATCCAATTAGTCTTTGAAGTTGAAATCTGAATTTAATCTTGTGTTTCTGCTGAGATTTGTTTCTCTGTTCCAGAAAATAAAACTCTGGAAAATTAAATGCTGAAAATCTGGATCTTAATGTTTAAGATTCATGTCGCCAGTTCTCAGTGAAATCCTCCGTTCTGGGTTTATGGTAGATTCCTCCCTCCGGCGCAGAACCCACCTCGTCCAATCTTTCTCCGTCGTCTTCCTCTACTGGTTTTATGTTTTCTCATAAATCAGCTCCCCGCACTGCCTAATACCTATATTATATATATAATCGCGCTTAATTATCTGAATAATTAGTATTTGGTTCTTCGTGTTTAGGGTTTAATCTAAGTTTTTATATAAGTTTGCGTATATTTCTATGGCTTCTTCAAGCGGAAATTCCTCTGGTTCCACTCAGCTTCAGAACTCTGGCTCCGAAGGGGATCTGCATCACCTGGTGGATCAAAGAAAGAGAAAACGGATGCAGTCGAACCGCGAATCGGCGCGGCGGTCGCGGATGCGGAAGCAGCAGCACCTGGACGATCTGACGGCGCAGGTCGCCCAGCTGCGGAAGGAGAACAACCAAATCCTGACCAGCATAAACATCACCACCCAGCACCACATGAACGTCGAGTCGGAAAACTCGGTCTTGAAAGCGCAGATGGCGGAGCTCAGCCAGAGACTGGAGTCACTCAACGAGATCCTCGGTTGCATCGATGCCGGCGGCGGTTACGGCGGAGACTTTGAAACCACCCCGGTTGCCGATCATAACAGCTTCATAAACCCTTGGAACATGCTTTATGTTAACCAACCAATCATGGCCACTGCCGACATGCTTCACCAATACTAATAACTAATCAATGGCAACGATGACAACAGAAAATTTTACCTTTAACCAGAATGTCATTGTTTCGGTATTTCAAAACACACTATTATGTATTTTAATTATCTCTTATCTCATTTGGTAAGATGTTATTGGTTATGAACACCGTTACAGTAACGTTCCTGGTGTAAGGTAAGAGGGGGTGATTGGTCAATTCGTTTTGTTGCCTAGTCTTTGGTGTTGGTGGTGTTTGGAATTGCATCATACTCTCAAATGATTGGAGGAGGAAAGAACAACTTGGTTTTGTTTATGTAATCAGATATTAATATTAGGAGAATCCAAAATATGATGATTGTGATGGAAACGGGCAAAATTGAGAGGGACCAGAGAAGTGGGTTCTGGAATTTGTAATGAGTATTACGGTGTGAATGCTAAATTATCATTGTAAATTTCTCTATTAAATTTAAATGTCTTGCCAATTGTTTGTGAATTATTTTTATTTTGACTTAAACAAGTATCAACACACAAAATGTTTATAAAATAGGTCCAATCACATCCGACCTATCAAACGAGCCCCGAAAGTTTTGGTTGCTTTCGTAGAGTTTGCAAGTTGAAACGAAGTAATTAGAACACTTCTACACGTTATTTAGTTTCTCCAATAGTCTATTACTTGAATTTTCAATAATTTAGCATTATGGTGTATTATTATTGGCACTACAAAATCATATTGTTTAGTCTTGATTTATTGGTTAAGGACGTGTAAATTCACAATATATCAATAATATTGTGTTTGTTTATTTATTTAGGTCACAGTTAGAAAACTAAACACTTTTATGATTTGAGTGAGTTTTGCTAGGACCAGATTTCAATGACGACGTAGTTAAAAATGTGGTTAATACCATGATATGGAGTGGTTAAGTCACCAATTGGATTGCATTCGAGCACTTCTCTGTGTGCATGCATATAGTCCTGTTGGTTGAAGGATTCCTCAATTAAGTTTATCTGAGAGATCTTTTGTATAACTTATTCTATATCGTATTTTAATGATTCAACCGTTTATTGTTTAAGCCTTTCGTCAAAGATCATCTTTACTAGGAATCACCCACATCCAAAACTATTTGACCGTTCGATTATATGAAAGTCATATTATTGTTTCTTAGAAAAATCATATTCATCTATTTTCTTTGCTACAATTGAATGTCATAATGGTTTTGTCTAATTTTTTACAAGAATGATCTATGAATGATATATTGAAACACAAACAGTTTGGATCGTTGAAAAAATTACGAAATGAGCACCGCAAATTGTTTTTCAAATAGTATATACATATAAAGCTTCCTCACATTGAACAATGTTTCAAAAAATGTAAAGCCAATGTTGTATTGATAAAATTATGCATATAAAAAGATTCCAAAAGAGAAAATAAAGATCCAGAACTTGTGGTTCTCCTGCGCCTACGCCATGGTATCTTCCTCAAGACAAGAAGAGAG
>JAOTRO020000036.1:1948455-1968052 GCA_028566515.2 Pyracantha coccinea | reverse complement strand
AAATAGTGCTTCCGGTAAAAATATTAAGATTTAAACTCTCATGGTCATAATGTAGTCCGTTAGTAAATTTAATTTAAAAATAATTTTTTATTAAATGTGTGTTAAATGCAAGGATAAAAACGGATTAAATTTACTAACAAAATGCCACCACAAAGGCTGAAATTCTTTTTTTTTTTTGACCACTAGCCTATCTTCTGATTACTTTCGTACACCTTTATCCGATTAGGCTTTAGATAATGAAAAAGTAAATTAAATTAAAAATTAAATTAAAAGGTGAAAAAACGGCCGACTCGTGTGCTCAAACAGTCAAACGTTACCCACAACGCGGGAACCATTTTCTTTCTCTTCCCCATCGTGCCGGCCTCTCCTCTCTCTCTCTCTCTCTCTCTCTCTCTCCTCACAACAATAAAGCTCCAGAATCTTCCTCTGCCATTCCCTTTCAGTTTCCTCTGACCATTGACAAATCAATGGCCGCTTCTTCTTCTTCGTCGTCGTCCGCACGATCATCGTCGTCGTCGACGGCAGCAGCAGGGAATACTAATGCCAGTAACAGTACGGGTGGAAGGTCCGAGAGGCAAACGACGTCGTCGGCGCAAGTCCCTTCTACTCACTCTACTAGACAAACGACGTCGTCTTTGCAAGCCAACAGCCACCGCACACGGCCCTCTTCTTCCAGTTCACGGCGCTCCGTCATTCCCAGTTCGAGAACTCCTCACTCTAACCCCGAATACCAACAAGGTCTCTCTCTCTCTCACCATAATTCTGAATTTTTGGAATTTTGGAATTTATCTTCAAAGAATTCATTTTTAATTTCAAATCAAACTTCAAGTTTTTGAACTTCTGGGGATTTTGGGATCAATTTTTGCAACAGAGGCCGGAAGAGTGAGGGTTGCTGTCAGGCTTCGACCGACAAATCTGGAGGATCGCATTTCGGATTCTGATTTCGCAGACATTGTCGAGTTGCAGCCCGAGGTGTGATCTTACGGCTGAAATTTCCGAGCTTTTTTTATTAATCCTAAACCAGATTAACTAATTAAATTATAATGGAATTAAAATTTTCATTTTTTTCCTGTCACGTAGCTGAAGCGGCTAAAGTTGAGAAAGAACAATTGGAGCTCAGAGTCTTACAGGTTTGATGAAGTTTTCACCGAAACCGCCTCGCAAAATCGGGTTTATCAAGTGGTGGCAAAACCTGTAGTTGAGGTATCTTGTTTGCTTATTTACCACTATTTCTTTGGCTTTTTTTGAGTTGCATTTGACGTGTTGAGATGCTCAACGAGGCTTTCGATTGCAATGGTGGTTCTTTAATTGGTTAATGATGTAATGTCGAGTTTGATATACTTTTGCAGAGTGTGTTGAGTGGATATAATGGGACAGTTATGGCCTATGGCCAAACCGGTACTGGGAAGACTTACACAGTTGGCAGTCTGGGTAATGATGATGCATCCGAGCGTGGTATTATGGTTAGAGCTTTGGAGGACATACTTTCGACTACATCTACTGCTTCTGATAGTGTGGAAGTTTCCTACTTGCAGGTGGGTGTGTTTCGTTGTTGTTTTGATTTGAAGTTCTTGTTCAAGTGTTTCATGATCCACCATCACTGTTCATAGTGAATATAGGTGAATTGGTACATAGTCCATCGTAGGCATGATATTGTTCACTGCACCATAGGAAGTTAATAGCATTAGCAAACGCTTCATTTCATGAGTTGAACGCTACACTGCTAAGGAACAAATATGTTTTGGAGTTCAGTAGAGATCTGTAAGTCTTATAACAACTTAGGAAAGTAATGGAAAACCTGGAGACGTGCTGCGTACTGTGTAAGGCCCCATCACATTCCCTTGTTGTGTGAGACTACATTGAGGTATCGCTATCAGCAAGGTGAACTTCCACCATCTCTTTTAGGACTCTGTTCTTCTTTCTTATCCAGGAAAAGAAGGATGACAGGGAATATAGTGTTTTCAGTTAAACCTTTTCAATCCTTACCAAATTCTAAAGATTGCTTGTCATCTGATCGCATACCTGTTGAAGCAGAGCGGCAAGTTACTACCATGTTGGATGATTGCTCATTTATTAAGAAATGTTTTTATTTATTTTTTTTTTTTCGCACCAGTTGTACATGGAATCTATTCAAGATTTGCTTGCACCAGAAAAGATTAATATTCCTATTCACGAGGACTCGAAGACTGGTGAGGTGTCACTTCCTGGTGCTTCAGTAGTAAGAATTAAAGACCTTGATCACTTTTTACAACTGCTGCAAATTGGTGAGGCAAACCGTCATGCAGCTAACACGAAGCTGAATACAGAATCTTCACGCAGTCACGCGATTCTTATGGTGGGCCTGTTGTATGATTTTGGATTTATCAATTCATGTTTACTTTAAAATTTGTAGATATTGTTCTTTGAATAACTATGGCCTGAATCTTTTATGCTTGCAGGTTTTTGTTCGTAGATCTGTGCAAGAAAATGCTACAGATGAGATCACTTCTCAAGAAAAAGCCTCTAGAGCTGATTTGTCTGTTAGAACTGGCGTACCTATAGTTCGAAAAAGCAAGTTGCTGATTGTCGATCTTGCAGGATCTGAAAGAATAGATAAATCTGGTTTGTCATCGATACTTTACACCTGAAGTAGTACTTAAGTTTTTCTTCCATCATTTGTTATTCCTGACGTTATTTTTCTCATGTCTCAGGCAGTGAGGGCCACTTGCTTGAGGAGGCGAAATTTATAAATCTTTCACTTACTTCCCTTGGAAAATGTATAAATGCATTGGCGGAAAACAGTCCACATATCCCTCTCAGAGATTCTAAGCTTACAAGGTTGCTTCGTGATTCATTTGGAGGTTGTCCCAATATATTTACATTCTGCTCTGTATTTAGATATTGCATAGATTTTATTGAATCGCTCCTCTTACATCTATAATGGTATTTGCTATGTATTTAGGCCATAGCCAATGCTCTATATCTTGAATACATTTTGTGTCGAGTGAGACAAATTTGATATATTGTTCATATTTGTTGTTCCATTTATACACATATATATGTAAAGAAAGAAAAATATGAAAGGGCCCAATGCATATATTTGTATACCTGCTTTCATTTATTTCTGCTCCATTTCTTTTCCTATTCTTTCTAAAAGGAATCCATGTATTTTCTATCTATGAAATAGGCTCTGCGAGGACCTCACTCATAGTAACGATTGGGCCGTCAGCACAGCACTATGCAGAGACCACTAGTACAATAATGTTTGGACAACGGGTGAGCTAGTTTATACTAATCATTATTGGTGAACTGAATTATCCATAGATTCCAGTATCTATTTTCATTTTCTAACTTTAATAATTCCAACTGCTAATTTCCTGTTGTTAGTTTTTCTCATTTATGTTATTGGTAGTTTACAATCTTTCATACAAGACCATCTGTCATTTATTTTGCAGGCAATGAGAATAGTAAACATGGTAAAACTTAAAGAAGAATTTGATTATGAAAGTCTCTGTCGGAAGCTTGAGAATCAAGTAGACCATCTTACCGCACAATTTGAAAGGCAACAGAAGTTGTTGGACAGTAACAAATTGGAATTGGAAAGACAGCTGAAAGAGTGTCAAGATTCTTTTGCTAAGGCCAAGAACAATCTAAGCACAAGGTCTGAGGTAGTTGTCTCGCCTAAATACCATTTATAATTTGGTTGATGAAATGCTGGTCTAATATGATGAGGGTTGTTTTCAACTCACATACGATCCATTTGACATACCTATTGTTAAGAGAGGTATAGTACACTTTTTCCTTCTAATTTTCTGCATGTTTCAGTTATTGGAGAAGGAAAATGCTTGTTTGGAGTCGGATCTGAAAGATCTTTTAGATGAGCTGAACCGTCATAAAGACCACAGTGATTTGATGCATGATAAGGTTGCAAAGCTTGAAGCAAGTTTAGAACATGGAGAGGTATTTCTTTTCTGAAGACTCGGTGAAAAAATGTTCCTTATATTTTCATTTCATTTTGATGATTCATCTAGTTATTTTCTTGTCATGCCTATTGTTATGAGGGTAGGTACGTCTTTCCCTTCCATCTAATACTTCTCTATGCTTGCAGTTTCTGGAGAAGGAAAATACTCGTTTGGAGTTGGATCTGAAAGATCTTTCAGATAAACTGAACCGTGAGAAAGAACACAGTGACCTGATGCATGATAAAGTTATAGAACTTGAAGCAAGTTTAGAACACGGCAAGGTATTTCCTTTCTGAAGATCCAGGGCACCAGTATTGATACCGTAACGGCTGTATTGCCTCAGTTAGATTGCCTTGTAATTTCCTCACATTTAAATGACTTTGTCTAGTTGTTTTCTTGTCAATCTAGCTGAGGCTATACAGTGCTTACGGTTATTAATGTTGGTGCCACCATGTGCACCAAAAGAATTTATCGTAGGCTAGTAAATCAGTTATATAGCATGAGTTAGACACACACACACACACACTCTCAAACATAAGTAGAATGCATACCATCTCATAATCAAATAGTTTGTCCTTTATGAGCACGGCATTTATAGTGTTGTTTTGCCTGTTAGTAGCAACACCAGCTTGAAAGTTCTATGTATCAGAAAGTATTAGCTGATACCAATCAGATTTATGAAGAGAAAATAGCAAAGTTGATTAAGCAGCTAGATGATGAGCATGCTCGTGCTGAAAGCACAGAGGAACAGTTAGATGCAACAACAAAGCTTCTGACTGATGGCCAAAAGAGTATTCAGGTAAGCGTTTTATACATTTAGAACAGGACCTGTTTTTGTCATCTTTAATTCTAACAGTTATCTGTAATGTCCTTGGAGTGCTTTTTTTTTTAATTTTAATATTAAATTTTCTGGAAAATTTTAAATATTGTTTCTTCTTCAAAATCATGGCCACCTTTTTATTAGAAAATTTCAAACTTCAACCTTTTAAATATGTAGTCTTTTCTTTTCAGTTGCAACTTGCAAATAATGGAAGCTACTATTTTACCACAAGTTATAGCAACGTGAGTCCCAACTGCAATGCTTTGCTCATTTTTGTAGCAACATCAGATGGAGAATTCTGCATATCAATCAGCACTTGCAGACACTACTCAGATGTATGAGAAAAAAATAGCTGAGTTAATGGAGCAATTGGAAAATGAGCATGCCCGTTTTGAAGATCTAGAAGAACAATTGGATGTGGAGAAGAAGCAACGTAATAAGCAAAACTCAATGCAGGTTAAATTTATTCCTAACACTTACTAAATGATCCCATTGTGATGTTTCATGGACTTGGAAGAGTCCAGTGTTCTTCTATTGTCATGCATCTGTCATATTCTTTGTTTCTTTCTCCTTTTAACGTATATATAGGCAAAAAGAAAAATTGATCCTAAGTTCTTCGTAGTCATATTTGACTTCATAATCATATTGAGCTGGGAAAAGTTTTTATGCAGCTACTGTCTGCCTTCATCCCCCCTGTTGTGATAATTGATAATTCTCTAAATGTGGCAAAAGGATTGTTCGTGTTCAAGGCTCGTTTGCACACATATTGGTCATACAATTAATTGTATTATGTTTTAAAATCCAGGGGAAGAAGGAGATTGAAGACCTTAGGGTGCAGTTAGAAGAAATGAATCAGCTGCATGAACAAACTCAAAAGAAATATTGGTCCTTGAAATCAGAATGTACTGATCTCTCAGAAGAGAAGGTATGTTGACATATAAAATGCGATTGTTGTGGTTCAATATTCTATTCCCACAAAATGTAGACTAACATTTATTTCGGTTGTGGTCATGCAATTGCTCCTACAGTTGCTATGAGTAGTCAGTTAAGTGTGAATTACTAAATGATTTGCGTTATTTTCTATAATTGGGACTATTAAGGCAATACTCAAGGAAGAACTTCAAGATGTGAAGCAAAGACTTGTAATTGAAGAGAAGCAGAGGAAGTCTGTAGAGAATGAGCTAATCAAATTAAAGAAGGCTGCACCGGAGAAAGAAGATGAGTTTGAGGTGAGTTGCTTGTGCTTTTCACAATAATCAGGTTCAACAATACAACTTTACATTTGAAATTCTCCAGGACAAGAAGTCGTATATGAAGGAAAATACACATAAAGGATCTTCTGCTTTGGTAAATCCAATGGGCTTGCACAATTCGAATCCATCGAGAGACTCAATTTCTGGTCAGAGGGCCACAATTGCAAAAATATGTGAAGAAGGCAAGATTTATTATATAATAAAGCCTCATAAAGTTTGAATAACTATCTTTTCCTTTGCGAATTCCGCTCATTGATATCTCTCAGTTGACAAGTCAATTTATTTAATAATTCAGTTGGGCTTCAAAAGATCGTACAATTGTTGACATCCGAAGATTCAGATGTCCAAACCCATGCTGTGAAGGTGGTGGCGAATCTTGCAGCTGAAGGTATGCACTTTCCTGTATTGTCTATTTATATTAGCGGATAAATGCATGCTTTTCATCCCCTTTCATAGGAGGTGATACTACCAAATGTGCTGAAGATGGATCAATCTATGCGTTATTTGTTAATACGTTGACATCAGAAAACCAGTCTAAAGGAAAAAAAATATATGCCATTTCGATTTTCACACATGGAAAAAAATTTATTCTAAAACTAATATATGCTGCTTCAATTTTCACATAATAGTGATAGTATATTTATCATATGTTTGTGCATTTGATTTGTATGGTCTATATCCCTGATCTGTCACTGCTCCTGTCACGGGGTCAAACAGTTAGCATGAGGATTTAGTAGTGTATACTGTTGTACCAATTAAGGTTTTCCTTTATTTTCAGATACTAATCAGGCAAAGATTGTTGAGGAAGGCGGTTTAGACGCTTTGCTTGTTCTCTTGCAATCCCCACAAAATGCAACTATCCTTAGAGTTGCTTCTGGGGCCATTGCCAATTTGGCAATGAATGGTAATCCTGATTCCTTTTTCATGTTTCTTGTGCATTTTAGGTAGTAAAGAAATTATACTTGTTCATTGCCTTCCATTGTTCATCCTTTTCACGTCTAGACCTTGCTTTTAAAATTCTTGTTTACACTACGATGGTTCTGGAAAACGTAAACCAAACTGATTATTAACAAATACCACCAAAGATGCTGATTACTGCAAACATTTAACCGCATATTTTTTTAAAACTATAAACTTAATATTTGCCTGTTATCTTGGGTCTTTTAGTCAGTGAAAATGGTTCCTGAGTTCTAGAAAAAGCAGTACCCTTGGCAGTAAATGGAGGGGGAGGAATAGTTATTTGATCATTCTCTTACTTTTATGTACTTATCTCTTCGCCTTGTGTCTTTTGTTTCTCTTTTAACTCTTCTCAGAGGTAAATCAAGGCGTAATCATGAGCAGAGGTGGAGCTCAACTACTCGCAGAGACAGCATGCAAGACAAATGATCCACAAACTCTTAGAATGGTTGCTGGTGCACTTGCTAATTTATGTGGAAATGGTAAGCACGAGATGGTTGGGAGTATTTTTTTTCAAGTTTTCTCAGGAACTTTTGTGCATTTCACATTAACACGTTGTTTAATTGTTTTTTAAAGTACCAACCTTTCCTTGAACCGAATTACTTGTTAGCATCAACATATGGTTTAAATGAGGTTGTTAATTTCTTAGGGTACGTATTTAGGTTCATTCCTTCGCTGCATAGGTTGCTTACTCAACATATCCCAATATATTTTACGTCTAAACGGATGGAGTCACATCTTGCTTGAGGGTTATTAGTATGAAAGCTCATGCGTAGTTTTCGTTAATTACAGAAAGATTACATACAATGCTGAAAGAAGATGGAGGAATTAAGGCACTCTTGGGAATGGCGAGGTCGGGGAGTAGTGATGTCATTGCACAGGTTGCCAGAGGACTGGCTAACTTTGCAAAATGTGAATCGCGCGGAACTATTCAAGGTTGGTCGAACTAGTCCTCCTTGTGGATGTTTACATGTATTATGCTGCATTATATTGACTATTTAGCTTTACATATCAGGACATAGAAAAGGTCGTTCACTTTTGATGGACGATGGTGCCCTTACCTGGTTGATTATCAACTCCAACACTGCCTCAACTTCAACCCGACGCCATATAGAGCTTGCTCTCTGCCATTTAGCGCAAAACGGTAAGCTCTGACTGCGCTCGGGCATTTTTTTACGGAGAATTTTACATATTTCCAAATAATCTGTTGTTCGTGCAGAGGACAATGCAAGTGATTTCACATCCGGTGGAGGGCTGCAAGAGATCGTTCGAATATCAACTGAATCCATTCGGGACGATATCCGAAACTTAGCAAAGAAGGCGTTGAGAGTGAATCCGAAACTTCACAATCAGAGGCACCGTGAATAGCGAAATGTACAGAATCTCATTGTTTTTGTAGCCTAATTGTTTGAGTTGTAAGTAGCCATCTGTGCTTTTATCAACTGAATCTGGAATTCTGGACAGTTTTGCACTATATGTGCATGTTTTGAGAAATCAACAATGATGTCCATCCGAATCGCGATGTGCTGGCCGAAATTTGGAGAGTGACGAAGCCATAAACTATGGTTGATGTGTAAAAGTGAGAATAAATTTAAACTTTAAATAAATAAATCAGAGTGCACAACGTGACAACGTGATTGGATGGTAACTCCTATTACAAAACGTGAAGTTCAAAGCATAGAGCAGACAGATAAAAGTAGTATCATCCGTATACGAGGGAAATTGTTATTGTGTCCAACCAAATTGCATTTGGGAGACATTGCTTGATATAAAAATCCCGAACCTGCGGTCTCGTGTTCAATTCACCCATCATTGAATATCGCTCGTATAAAAACAGTAACTTAACACAGTAATCTCACGGCCAAGGTTTCCGGGTTAAGCTCTAGCCGGATAATCACCGGATAAGTTTAAAAAATGGTCGTTTTTGAGCAAAAAGAAGAAAATGAAAGCGGATTTGCTCAGACCCGAAACCAAAATTTGGCTCACAACCTCACGGAGCTGGGCCGTAGACTTCAATTCATCCGAGGCTTGAACCACCAAAGTTTTGATCCGAATTAAGGTAACTCCCAATTACCCTAGTTGAGACAACTGAAATTATTCGGAGAACATAACCCGAAATAACAAGACGATGAAACGGGCAGAGCTGCAATCGAGTCCTAGCTCTTCGATAAATGGACGCTTTTGAGAATCAATACAAACGATTTACATGAAAATTTACATCGGCTTTCGGTTCATAACGAACACTAAGCATTAACTTCTTACACACTGCAACCAAAAAAATTGGTACTACACTAACAAATTGTGGAAACAAAAAGAAAACCGGAACCCTCGCCTTCATTATACAGTTCGGCAAAAAAAAATTGACACGGCAACTTCCACAAAATCCACTCTTGTATCTGCTATTGCTGCACCCGCCAATTTGAGTATGACCGACACTTTACATAGATGCTACCACATTTTCCACAGCAAAGAACTCTTAATCTCGACGAAAGAGAATAAATGCAAGAGATGGCTAACGGGATAAAATCTCTGATACACGATCTTGAGCATCGGCAGGAATCTCCCTTCCTGGAACCTGGACCTTCAGAAGATTTGCATACCTGCGAGAGAAATGTTACGTGTTATTCAGCACTCAGCAGCTATACTAGTTACTATGACCAATGATATGTATAGGTATGAGAGATGTATTGACTAACTCTGTAGTTGTAAACAAGTGCTCGTGCTCTGTGATGAAAGCTAGCAAGGCCTGCAAACAAACAGGTGAAAAATGTTGATCAGTACGGGAAAACCAAAATATAGAGAGTCAAACAAAAAAATGCAATACCAACGACTTGCCTCGAATGGCATGTTTAGGAGTTCATAGTAAGTTCGGACATGATCTAGTCGTTGTTGGACACCTTCACTGTTAATTGATGGGATAGCAGCCAGGGCCTGCAGTGCCAATAATAATTATTACAGATGGTAAGTTCGTAACTTCAAGATCGGAACCAGAAAGCCTCATCACAATAAAGGCTTTATGGTGATGGATTCCAAATAAAGGCTTTAAAAAATGACTTACCTGTTCCAGCGCGATTGAATTCCGACATATCTGCTGAACGCCAAACAGGTTGATGGATTTCATATCAGCTAAAGCCTGTTAAGATTGCAGTATCTCACATCAGCATTCAGCAGTGAACAGATGGAAAAGACTTATGGTCTGACGGAATAGATAAAATGCACATAATAAATAAGCCTTCTTTCATGCGGTTCTTTGGATTTCAATCACTAAATGAATAAAATGGGTGATGATGACTACTATTCATGAATTCCCGTGCCGTGATTTCAATGATGGTGCAACAAGAAGCAAAAAAGGTAACGTAAGGCAATGAAATATTTTCTCGGCACAATTCCTTGTGCTTGTAATGATTGATGAATCAAGAAGTTCAGATAAGACAATAAAATACAGCAAAAATTGTTGAGAAAAATGAAGCCTTTTTACATTTCCAATGCATGTATTCATGATGTTTCAGATGGCATGACATAACAAGCACCAATCCAATGGCTGAATCACTTGAACCAGACTTTTGCATGAGAATATGAGAGAATATACACATATATATATCATACAGAAGATTCAAAGACTCAAAGACTCCATAAAAGGTACAAACCTTGATGGATGCATTTGCAGCGATGCTACAAATCCCACCAAATATGTAGTTTCGCTTCGTTCCCACAACAAAAGGTGCCATTTCCTCATCCCTGCGTGTTATCTATAGGCAAAGAAACACAAATATTATGTAAGAAGAGCAAGTGGCACTCAGAAATCACCGGTCCTTAAAGAATTAATTTTTTTATTAAAGTAAATATCCTTTTAAAAAAGACGTGGTGTATAATAATTCCTATTTAGGATTTCCCTCCAAATCAAGAAAGAAAAGTACAATTGACCCAATGTCTCCCATCTGCTTAAGCTGGACATGAATATACTGACCTGTGCAGTAAGTGAAATAATGAAATCATCTGGTTCTTCTGCATCCTGGTCTTCCATGTATTCCCTATTTGTCATTTCCTGTTTAAACCAAAATTTTCAGTCTGCCGATGCTATTTTCATTACAGGACAATTCGAACAAGTATCACTCTCAAAGTAGAAAGTAGACTCTATATATGAAAACTAAATATCACATACCTGCATATGGAAAATCGTCTCCAATTGCATCTCAACACGTAAAACCTTGAGGCAGTCAATTGCCAATTTTCTATATTCATCTGCAAATGAGGCCAGATCCCTAGAAGCAGCACTAGTTGTTCGTTGATGACGTTTAGTACCACTCTCGTCTACTTCATTTGGAGACCTGAAGGTTGTCTGCCCAAGCCTATATAATGAACAACTGTTGTGCTCATTCATCTATCATGGATAAATTGCCTACTGAAAAGATTTCAAGCATAAAAAAAGATTCTACAATTTAGGTTGAAACTGGACATGTACAAATTCAAAACAAAAAATAGAAAAATAAAGGGGTTGTAGAAACTTCTGAAAATAAATAACAAACTTCACACAAGGGAGTGAAGGGAAAAACTTCTGGAAATTATTCGCATCCATAAAAACAACATAATTTTGTGGGTATACATTAGCATTTTCTTCAAAGGAGCATCAATCAGTATCATTAGCATCCACACGAGATACTTGATTGTGTTCATGATAACTTGTTATATAAGATAACTCTTGCCACATTAATCTCAAATAAACACAACTCATTGCCATATGGAGTATAGGGATTAAAAATAGGATCTTGCTGCTTTTAATTAAACTAACAAGTTTCTTGTTGTCCACTATGTGATCACTTACAAACTCCACTGATCTAATAAAAAAAAATCCAGCCAGATGAGAGCTTACCTTTCAATAGAGTCCGCGACATACTCCAACGAATCACTAAGGGAAGCCAGCAATATTAGTTTGTTATCATCACGAATTAGATTATCCTGTGAGAGGCAGAGTTGAAAAAGAAAGTCAATCCATAATCTAAAAATTCAACAAATTAATCAATTACTTCGTCAGCAAGGCCTCACTACTACAAAATCTGAAGGGAAGTTAGTCTTAACATCTTTTACTGAAAAACACAGAAACAATAAATGATAACAATAAGTTGTAACCATTCAAGTAGAAAGAACAACTGTAAACATCAGGCCGCCAACTGAAATACCTGCTTAATAGGCCGCAAATTCAATAATAGGTCGCTTAATTGTAATTCAACCTCAAGACTTTCAGAATCCGAAGCATGGGTTTCAATGTTTGACTGACCAAAGGAAATTGGTAAACATGTACTTGCTGGATCAAGACGCATCAATTGCTCGATATCATACCTTCCAATGAGCATATAGCTCTGTTTCTCCAGAACTGCCTGAAGAATACCAAAAATTGGATTCATGATCAATTATCATGGCATGTGCTAACTACTTGTCGGGTACTGATTAGAAATCAAGAACCTATGAACAAGAAAATGTGAAAATCAATCTAGGACATTGTTGACATTTATATTTGTTTACAGTTGGCATCATTCTCTCAAGTCTTGCTATAGTAATTAAATATATTTTTAGTGTATGGTTGGCATCACTCTTGCTGTGCTAGGATAATAGGAAAGTGAGAAGGGAAACATCCTTGCCTCCATGTATGAGGTCCGGCATCGTTCATAGGTTCGCTCAAGGAAAGTTTGCACATATTTCACAAGGTCTATGGCAAATTTAGGCATAGCTTGTGCCCAACCAAGCACCTGCAGTAAATAATTTAAAATCAGATTATTCATCCATATATTTAAAATAACTTGAGCACAATGTTAAAAAAATCATCTGCAGTGGAGCAGAGAGAGACTACTGCAACACTATAAGGGAAATTCTCTAAAGGAAAAGTTCAAACTTGCCTCTTTTGCTAAAAAATCTATTGCCAACAGTCCCTGTAAGACAGGTCGACCCTTCTCAACTGAAGGAGTATAAGATGCAGCAGCATGTGCTCTGGGCCGGAATGCAGCTGGACCTATAAGAATTAAAATGCTTCCCAAAATCAAATTTTAAGTGCAAATAATGTGACTGTTCTATTATGTACAAGAAAACTTTTGTTCAATGCTCCAGATGAGTGAGGCAGTAATAGTAGAATTCCTTATTGTTGATAGAAATGGTGTCTGATCATATTAATTTGAATATGTATTATTTTTTAAAGGTCAATTCCATAAAAACTCTATATAAAATAAAATGTCCATGTCTACAAGATTCAAATAGAAATTATACAAAGGGCATGAGCCTACAACCTCTTACTTGGGTAAGATTACTTGAAAACTATATAGCTTACAACTATATATGTATGTATTATATAATTACAAATATTATCTGCGTTATTTTAAAAGCAAGTTTTATCAGGGTTTAGGGCACATATGAGTGAAATCATTTGATCAATGTAGTTTCATGTTATGCGAGAAAATAAAAAGAATAAAAAAGGTCACTGTAGAGTAATTAGTTATAGAACTTGCTTGATATAGCTTGCTGTACTCCTTTTCTGTAGTCCACAAACATCGTGGGTAGAAAATGGTCCTTCACAAAGTTCTCCACAAAAGTCAGCAATCCATCGTTACTGTAGATTCAGAAGTTGGTATTACAATTTTTTTTTCAGAAAAGTAAGTGGCAACAAAGAGGAAATGCAACACCCAAATTCATGATAATAATAACAGAAAATATGGAGATAACAAAGAAGATGAACCGAACTCATCTTTGGATAAAAAAGCAAACAGATCACAGGGACCAGTAGTTCACTAAGCCTAAGAACAACTAACTTCAAACAGCAAAGAATCCCAATTTTGAAGAATTACTATATTTAAACCTATATGTGTGGGGTTAGCGAGACTACAACTTGTGGCTGAGACATTCGGAAACTCATGTATCAATAGTGGCATAAAAGCAGACTGAAAAACAGTTGATACAATTTTATCTTTTTTGATAGAGATACATATACAAATATGACTGAGGAACTATAAGATACAGTGGCAAAACTGAATTGGACCTCGTCTGGTGGACAGATGGGCAATTGGACTGCCTACAGGACAGATTACTGGACAGACGCAGCCTTTACCATCCTCTTAAATATAATTCAACAGACATAAGAGGTTTAGTAGATTCAAATATATTCAGAAAGATGATTTGGCATCGACATATAGAGACCATTACCAACATATATTTATATAAGTCATCAACAAGACTAACTACAGAAATAGGATCAGAAGTTCGAATTTAAGGTCAACTGGATTTTCTTCTCTCTGCATATCCTTTCCCATGCCAAGTAACATTTGCTTAAGCAATAAATGGAAATAGAGTGAAGGCGAATAACTAGCATCTTGCCCATTGCATGTTAAACATAAAGTGATATGCACAATTACTTAAAGAAAAGAGCAATATGATTTTGAGGCTTACCCTAGCTGGGAATACTTTTTCGGAAGCATTGATGCAACCTTATCTGTAAACTGAAGAGCACATAAAGTCAGAAAAAGGTCAAAAGACGAACCCAGTGTGTACAATCACAGAACTCGTGTTTAACGACATGATTAAGAACAATCCTAACAACCTGAATAACAGGCCGGTATACAGATGCTGCAAGATATATGCCTTGCTCAGGCAAGATAGCTGCAGACCCATAACCTTCTTGTGAAACATTTGGACCTTTCCTACTCCAGCCTTGACGAATGAGATCAACCCCTGGAGAATGGAAAACACAGACCACCATAACATGTTACTAACTAACAGAAATGTCAGACGCAACATGTTGAAAACTGAAGAAAACTTTGAACCTAGAAGAATTTAAAAATATAATTTATGAAAGCACCAGCCTATTGAGAGAGATTTTAAACTAGAAAGCACCCCTAAGAAGTATGTGATTCTTTCAGTCGATAAAACAAAACACTCCAACTTGAAGGTTGGTGGTGACATCAAACACCATAAAGCAATGGTTTGAAAAACCCACGACATACAAACTGCCTTATATTTGTGGAAGGAGGAAAGGGCATCTTTCTTCAATTTCTACTGTATCTTCAGTTACATACGACGGAGCATTTCAATTATATAAGTTAAAGGTGAAAGTGATTTAATCAATAAGGTTGCTCTATTCTTGGTGAAAAATCACAATGATTCATTGTTGGAAAAATCCACCGATGTATAGTCCAAGGTCATGCTAATCTCCAGAAATATGAGAAACGGCAACAAATAAATAATCAAAGCAATAATTCGATTGGGGCTTGGACATCAGGGTCTTATGACACAATCAATGATTCAATTCATTAATATATTGAGTAACCTTGAACACACATCAGACAAGCTCAATCATCAGCAAGTACCATATCAGCACCTATGAAGTAACACATATCAGACAAACTGTATCATGTCTATCGTGAACAACAAAAGTCTCTATGAGAACCTCAGAAGTAAAAATCTTCTATCATCAGATTTCTGATGTGAATTTATGCTTCTCATATGCACAATTAACAAGTAGCTCATCAACTAAGTACCGAGAAAAAGAACTCATTTCTTAAGGAGTTTATAAAATTATTGATGTTACTTGTTACATGAACTTGATTATGGGAATCATGTGAGGGTCCACACCCAAGTATATCAGGGTTTGTATTTATCCAAAGGTCTTCTATGCATCAGCAGTTCCTAATGCCATACCCATACCCCTTAACAGTGTCATGTCTTATTGACACAGGTAGAAGGTACAAGGTGAAGTGAAGAGTCCATGTCACCTTGCAATAATCATAACATTCACATTTACTAGATAAGGCTGCCATAGTTTGACGCTATCCATTAGATAGACAGTATATTGACGTTCGTAAATTACCGCATGGTGTTCTTCGACTCATCATTACGCTAGATAGTTAAGTGTTATTAAGTACTGCAGGAGCAAAATCAAGCATACCTTGGCTGGGAACAGAAATAGTAGCATCTGTGAAGCGAAAAGCAAAGGTAAGACCCCCTTCTGCATCATCCCTGTAACCCATTATCATGAAGAAAAAAAGGCATAAGTCCAGTAACTCCTCGCAAAAGGAGATATATCTCGAATTGTAAGAAAGGGAGCTAATTTCACAAGTGACATCATATCTATAGAACGATATATATGAATCCTTGGCATATATGGTGGATTAAAATTTTCAACCAGTCACAATTGTTTCATTTAAGCATGTGTTATTGTGTTTCATTCAGCAAACCCAAGTAGTCGCATCTACTATGAAGCTTTTTAGAACCATTGCCCCCTGGTGGTGATTTCATAAGTTACTAAACTAGAAAACCACCATCCTATCAAGCAGAATCAATAACTTAAGTAACACTATATGGTTAGATGAATATGAAACCAATTTACTTGCCTCTTGTCTTTGGAAGGGACCTTGTTTGCAAGTCTAGCTGTTTGTACAGCAGCATCAGCGGATGCAGCTTCAGGAGTTGCCCGCAGAATCTCACAAATAAGTTGTTGGCATTCACTCTTTAACACATGAAAAGAAAAAGGGAAAAATAAAAAAGACAGTTTTAGAACTGACATGCATGTCCCCGCGCAGCATTTCCTTTCGAGGATACATCATGCGGAAGTTAACCATCAAAAACTTGAAACAGATAGTTTACCTGTAATACTGTCAAGGAAAAACCAATGCTATAGCCTCCAGTAACTTGAGATGCTTCCAAATCAGTATTCCAATTTACATCTGTTGGCATTGATTTTGGTGTGTTCATGTCTATTTGAACAGAGGACTTTGATTCCAAAAGCTCCCCAACAACAACATGGTTCTCTGAATAATTATGCTAGGGAAATTAGTTTCAATGTTGAAAATATATTACTACATATACGCACATCATTAGAACCTAAAAATAGATTTAAGAACACATTAAAAACTGAAAAGTATCTCACCAAATATCCGAACAACAGCATCCAAAATTGAATCAAGAAGTTCTTTTGCCACGGCTTGTGCTTTCCCTGCAGGAGCCATTACAGATGAGACTGGGCTTACTGCCAAGAGAGTTCCAGACAGTGATATCCCATTCTGACGCTTCTGTTTTGGCAACTGATAACTTTGTAACTGTCCCTTCATGAAATGTAGACCAGCTGTTGTTCGGGGAGCTTGCCCAATGCCAGACCTTGAAGAATTAACAAGCTCAGCATGAGCTTTAATCTTGGATGTGATGATCTCATGAATTGTAGGTCGCAATCTTTGGCTATTATGGGTAAGAACACAATATAAAAGAAGTTAATAGTATTCTTGATGAAATATAACTGACGACCAACCAAACGAGATAAAAGTAAAACCAGACAACAAACCATATTATAGCACCAGCAGCTGCAACTTTCCTAAGCATGCAAAGGCACTCAACCATGGTCTGCAAATACTTGACATGAAGTGGAGCATCACTTTTCTTTATTGCTTCCTACATCCAAATAAAAACCCCAGAACTTTCAGAACGAAAGAAGAGAAACTCATTCAAAAGAAAACATGAGATATGAACAATCACAGTTGTCATACAAGAAATTCGTCCGGAGTGGAATACTGAAGCCATGTTGGCATCTCACGTGGAACAATTTTGACATCACCATTGACCCTCACTGATGTCTGCCCATCTAAGGTAGCTTCCTCATGCAGTTCCAAAGTGCCCTCCTCATCAACTCCATCAAAAGATGAACTGAATAATACATTCAGAATTTAGATATAGAATTAGCAAATGAAAAGCACAATATAATAATATTAAGAATTCAATCTTCTAATTATAAGCTTAATTCATACATTTTAGATTTAGACTTTCAATTGAACAGACAGAAAAAGAATATTGCAAAAGGCAATATAGAATATCATGGAGGCCTACCCACAGTTAGCCACATATAACCATCAAGACACTGTAGTGACATTTTTTAACTTTTTTCCTAAAACTAGTTTAAACAGGTACTTAGCAGCCAATAAAAAAATATTCTATCCAACATATTAACCTCGTGGGGAACCTTCCTCTTATTTGAAGATGGATGCTATTATCCTAATTCCTAACTAATATACAAATATCCAGGAGGGTCTTGAAGAAATTAAATACATAAAATAGTGCAGCAGCAGAAAAAATGCCAAATAAGAATTTGAGGCATTGTGAACTTACTTTGATTCTAGTATAGAGTATAAACAAAAGAATCGACAACTTACAAAGGAATATAACTTTCATATGAAAATAATGCGATAATAATGCATGTTGAAGGAAAATCCCAGCATGCAACAATAAGATAGTAGGTTCAAGCCGTTACATATAACTTTGTAATCTTACCCTCCATCAATAGAACCTGTCCTATATGATCCATCTCCTTGAATACCGAACTGATTGTCACCTTTTAACAGCCTGGTTCTTCGAGACAGGGATTGTGAATTAGTCAATACAGCAGCAGTGGTGGTTGGTACCTCATCATCCATTTCTTGCAAACTTAAAGCAGCTGAGCTGCAGAAAGAATCGGCACAAGGACAACATATATGAGAAATAGCTTTTGAGAGTATACCACAGGATAAAGAGAGATACAAAGCTAGGAAATTGATCGATCATCGATTTCCCCAAAAGACGAAGATAAATGCCCCCAGAGAGGTAGAGTTCTATAAAAATCATCACTAGTTTATATAAGTACAGTTTCTCACAGCAGCAGGAACAAACAGACAATGCCCAGCTAACATGAAATAGAAAGCTGTAGATTGTGAACATATCCTCCAATGGCTAAAACCCAGAACATCCCAGCCACCCCATGAGTATGCAAAACAACTGAAAACTATAAAGTAAAATGTTTCTTCCTTTTTTTTCACCTAAAAGTACTATTTTTAAAGCGAGGCAAAATATATGAAAGTATCCAAATGGAACAAACTCCAAAACACAAGCAAATACCTATATTCACCCTTGTTGTAAAGATGAGCATGCAAATCCTCTAGCACTTTATGAAACAGAACTCCTCGCAACTTTGTCAACTCAGAGCGAACATCTTGAAGGGCACCGACCTGGGCCAATAAATTATAACTACCGATTCATATACAGTACTAGAACGGTAACATTTGAAATATTTCTTCAAAGCTAAATTGCATCAAGAAAAAAAAATGAGAGAATGAAATTCTATTAGACCCTGTTCTGATAGCTTTAAGAACTTTTTTAGTGTCAGATGCACCTTCAAGGACGCATCAACCAGATAATAATGCAATATCTAATATCATTAAAATAGTGCCACCAGGCCTTGTGGCTGCAGAGAAGCTAACAATTTAAAAATATATAGAAGCAAAATGGTGAAAAGCCATTATATATTGGATGAAGAAAATGGTTGAAGCTTGAAGTTGACACCATTATTACTGAACAGACAGGCATAAATGAAACTTGAGAATACAATGGGACAAACTGTTTTAGGATCTAGTATAGTTAGAAGAAACTAAGTTTCAACCAAGTGACCATAACAGAGTAGGAAAAACATTATGTAACATTTTAACATGAACACAAATAAAGTAGTTGATAAATGTACTGTTAGAAGATAATATTTTGTTCTTTAATATAAAAGAAACCCTACCGTTTGAAGCCCCTCTCTTTCAAGCATCAACATTGATTGAACATGAAATTGAACAGCAGCATAATACTGC
>JAOTRO020000036.1:1923368-1948355 GCA_028566515.2 Pyracantha coccinea | reverse complement strand
TCGGTTTTACCATAAGCTAATACAATCATCAAAGTGCTGTTAAAAACTCCACCAACATCCTGCCAAGTCGAGCTGCTAAATTGCATCCCTTACCCCATTTTTTCAGGCAGTATTTGGATGTTCTTGTTGGGAATGCCTCGGCTGATGATGGAATACAACTATACAAGCCATGGTTAATGCCGGTCGAGCTCAGGTGTAACAATTTCTGTGCCGCATAGCGTAATTCAGGCGTCGCACGCGATTAACGAAACCTCTAAACCAAAACCGGGTCTTAGTAAGATCCTATGGTTGTTTTGTTTCCCATATTCTTAATCACCAAGGTCCAAGCATAGATTTGGTCTTTAGCAAGCTGGTGCAGTTTTGGCCATTTCAAATTTGCAAGAAATAATCAAACATTTCCAGGTTGGATGAGTGGTACATTTGCCGGCCAAAACAACACAACCAAACAAATTAGCCAACCTGCCAACACTTCCATCTCCTCACTCTCACATATCCAACTCATTCCATTTAAAATATAACTCGAGTTTACTCTCATCGTCTGCCATATGGGAGATGAGTGTTATTAATCCTTTAATTATGTTCTCATCAGGATTATGCGCGTCAAACTAGTCACTACCTCGTAATGTCTAACGAGCACTACATTCCCGATTGATTCAAATGATTCCGACATAAGTGTAAAAATAATGGAGGGTTTTAAACTTTTCACCAATGCGGGATAAGTCTTATGTCATATTTCGTGATTTGAGTAGCAGATCGATTGACGTTGTGCCGCTAGTCGATCGGCAGCTCACATCCCGCAACCATAACAAAATTTGTTCCATGCGGATAAGATTGGGGATCCAGCATGCACTTTCTTGTATTAAGTAATTATTACATGTATCTATTGGTTTTTGCATTGGATTGAAGTGGTCTTCTTCACTTAAGTATTAAGGGAGGGAGGGTGACATGTCGGGACGGCACGGCCATCGTCGCATTTGCCAAAATCTCAGAATATGACAGACAGAAACTATAGTACTATATTTTCTGATCCAAGTTTGACCCACCAAAACCGAATGAATAAAAACGAAAGGCTTTTGTTTTTTTCCTTCCAAAAAAATGATAAAAGAACATGATTAACGAATATTAGATAAGTGGCGATTGCCACATTTAATGGGTAAAACACAAGTATGTACTCTCTACATTAACACAACAAAAACTCGATAACGGGAGGTTATGAGTTTGATATTTTGTAAGTTGTGAATCTACTTGGTCTTAGGCCAGGGTGCAAAATTCTCAACTAGCTTCCATTGGCCTGAAAGAGGTGGATAACCGTGGTTCGCCACCTGCTATCCTCCCTTTTGTTTAAAACTGAGAAAAACTTGTATGACAATTACTTTTCACTTCTTTGTTTTTTCTATCACGTTTTTGTTAATCTAGCGATTTTAATCTCTCATTTAGCCTTCAACACTCAAACACATTTTAAATTGAATCAATCAAACAAAAATAACTAATAAAATTAAAAAAAAAATATTCAAGCAAGAAATGAAGCATCACCACCACATGATTGTGTTATCTTATTGCAAATGTCGAAAACACCACATCCACATGTAACTTTGTTAAGTGGGGTTTCTTTTGTTTTTGGGGCAATTGCCTCCGAAAAAGGGTGTTGTGGATATGAGAGGGCCTACATAGCAGACAAAGATTCACCAACCAGACAATCGTACTACTCCTTTGCATATGAACTAGAAGGACGTTGCTTCCTTATGTTTTCCTTTAATTTAATATAATAAAACATACTTTTTTGCATGTAGTTATCGTCTCCAACTTTTAGTCCTAAATTTTTTTAATATACTCCCGTGTATGGACTACATCGAAACATATTAGAAAATTCAGGGAGTCTCAAGGTTGTATACGAACATTGACCAGAGTTCATCTTTATTTTTTTTATTTTTGTGGTTTGGTATAAGGTATTTGGGATATTTGGGCTCAACGAGACCATGGTTCGTATATATTCGTTATTGGTGCCCCACGTTCATAAGAATGAAATTTGAGATCTCTACTGACGGACTTGTAAAGATGAATAATACTTGATTGTAATGTTAGTGAAATATTAATTTCCTCTATAAACATGGGCAAAGCTACATGGGGACAAGGAGGGGCGGCCGTTGCTTCGGTCTTTGGGAATCATCATTGAGAGTGAGGATTTTGCCCCTCTGGTCCTTTGAACTGCTGCCAAAGTCTGTTATGCTACTTCATTGCTTTTGTGTTTTATGCTTCGCTACTTCTTTTGTGTTTTATTTTTTAAAAGTCCCTTTCATCCTGGTATAAAAAAACATAAAACAACGTCGTTAAGGAGTGCCACGGTAAGGTTGTCATTATTAAAAAATCTATTAAGTTGTTTGATAGTATGAAGGAATTGGCTATCCAGATAAGTTTCAAGTCCTATGAGGCTCTATTTAAGGATTAGCGAGTTCCGATACTTTTGTTCAAAATTTCTTCGTTCGTATGCACCACGACCAATATAAGATGGTCAAGAGGTATTTAATGCAATGTTGAGTGAGGGAACATAATTTAACCGTCTCTCTTTTAAATGCCCCACTTAGGAGCTATTGTAGATAGAATCGATGGGAAAATATATTGCATCTCTTCCATAACATGATATATCTGAGTCAAGAGGCAATAATGAAAAGCTCGATAATTTCACCATTCCTACTGCTCTGGAGGCATGTACCAGGTTAAGGCACTCACATATGAGAAAATAATACACGTGTTTGTGAGAAACATAACAAGGTTGCATAGAATATGTTTGTGGGTTATGCACTGGCTGAATTGTATTCCAAATGCAAAGAAATAGGTGAGGCTGTGAACATGTTTGATAAGTTTTTGCAACCGAACGTGTTTTTATGGAGCACGACAAAAAAAGGCCAAAACCTCTACCTTTTATATTTCACTTTTCCCATAACAATTCCTAATTTCGCCATTGCCTGTAAGTGTAACGTGTCAAAATGTAATTAAGAAATTAACTTTTTCTAAAATAAGCCAAGTATTTTCCCTTGTATAAAGTAACTGTGGATTCATAAAAAGATTTTGTTCATGTGGTCAACGATAGGGGCATTGGTCCAGCTACATACTGTTTCTAGCACTGTACAACTTTCTTGGGACCACATATATTTTCATGTGATGACATGACAACATTACTTTTTTGATAATGCATACACTGACAACATTGACAAGCCTAATTCAGAGATACAAAAAAGGCAGTAATAATTCACAATATAGAAAATCAGAATCGAAGGATGAAAAAGTGTGTCTGAAATTCACAGGAAGGAGAATCTACATTAGGAAAAATAAAATAAAATAACCGTTAAAATATTAATTTTAATGTTTTTGATTCAAATTTAACCGTTAAAAAGTCTGAAATATCCAATATTCTAAATACTATAAAAAAAATTTATATGGTGAATAACTCTTAACATTTAGTCGCAAGGTTATGTTTCTTTTCAATTGAAGTCAACTACTGTACGTTACGTAAGGATTGGTTGGAATGCAACAAAGTGATTGGTAGTATAAAGTATAAGTTGGATGGATTGGAGATTCATATCAATCATGTGAAAGTGCAATTAAACATGCTTTAAGCTCACATGATCGTCGTAGCCTCATCGAGAGTAGAAAATTGTTGTGAGTGACAACGCGAGCGGTTTCAATTCTGAGTTAAGAGTCTAACAAACTTCAATGCTTTTAAAGGATACTTTTACTTTCGAACATTATTAAAAGTAGAAAGAAATCTCGATGTCCAACTTTGATAAAACAACTTAACCATGAGAGATTTTAAGTATTTTTAAATTTTTTTTTTCCCCACATCAACCTATAATTTATGCAATTTGGAAAAAGAATTCTCAATTGATAAATAATAACAATAAAAATAAAAATAATAATGAACGAGCAAATAAAATTAAAAATTAAAAATAAAGGGTAAAAAACGGCCGACTCTTGTCTGCTCAAACGTAACCCACAACGCGGGAACCAGTTTTCTTTCTCTTTCTGTCATTTGCAAATCCCTCTCTCATTTATTATTCCTTCTTTCTCTTCCCCCATCGTGCCGGCCTCTCTCTCTCTC
This sequence comes from Pyracantha coccinea, assembly GCA_028566515.2. Classification (NCBI taxonomy): domain Eukaryota; kingdom Viridiplantae; phylum Streptophyta; class Magnoliopsida; order Rosales; family Rosaceae; genus Pyracantha; species Pyracantha coccinea. Next base: position 1,944,259 of record JAOTRO020000036.1, on the reverse strand, counting down.
TCTCTCTCTCTCTCTCCCCTCACAACAATAAAGCTACAGAATGTCCCTCTGCCATTTTCTCAGTTTCCTCTGACAATTCCAAAATCAATGGCCGCTGCTTCTTCTTCTTCCTCCTCTTCCGTACGATCATCGTCGGCGTCGACGGCATCTGCGGCAGCAGGGCATACTAATGGCAGTAGCAGTACGAGTGGAAGGTCCGAGAGGCCAACAACGTCGTCGGCACAAGTCCCTCCTGCTCACTCCACTAGACAGACGACGTCGTCCTCGCAAGCCAACAGCCACCGCTCTCGGCCCTCTTCTTCCAGTTCACGGCGCTCCGTCACTCCCAATTCGAGAACTCCTCACTCTAACCCCGAATATCAACAAGGTCTCTCTCGTCCACATTTAACTTTAAATTTTGGAATTTTGGAAATTTATCTTCGAAGAATTCATTTTTTTAATTTCAAATCAAACTTTTAATTTTTTTTAAATTTAATTTTAATTTTTTGGGATTAATTTACAACAGAGGCCGGAAGAGTGAGGGTCGCTGTCAGGCTTAGACCGAGAAATCTTGAGGATCGCATTTCGGATTCTGATTTCGCAGACAGTGTTGAGCTGCAGCCTGAGGTGTGATTTTACGGTTGAAATTTCCAAGCTTTTTTTATTAATCTTAAACCTGATTAATTAATTATAATGAAATTATAATTCTCGTTTATTTTCTCTGATATGTAGCTGAAGCGGCTGAAGTTGAGAAAGAACAATTGGAGTTCGGAGTCTTACAGATTTGATGAAGTGTTTACCGAAACCGCCTCACAAAATCGGGTTTATCAAGTGGTGGCAAAACCTGTAGTTGAGGTATCTTGTTTGTTTATCAGTATTTCTTTGGCATTGACGGGTTCCATTTGATGGCGTCGTGATGCTCAATGTGGGTTTCGATTGCAATTGTGGTTCTTGAATTGGTTGATTGTGTAATGTCGAGTTTGATGTACTTTTGCAGAGTGTGTTGAGTGGATACAATGGGACGGTTATGGCCTATGGCCAAACCGGTACTGGGAAAACTTATACAGTTGGCAGTGTGGGTAGAGATGATGCGTCCGAGCGTGGCATTATGGTTAGAGCCTTGGAGGACATACTCTCGACTACGTCTACTGCTTCTGATAGTGTGGAAGTTTCCTACTTGCAGGTGGGTGTCGCTGTTTGTGTTTCGTTGTTTTTTTTTATTTGAAGTTCTTGTTCAAGCATTCCATGATCCACCATGGTCGGGGTTCTGTATCACTGTTCTGAGTGAAATATTAGTGAATTGCTACAGAGTCCATTGTAGGCATAATTTTGTTCACTGCGCTGTAGGAACTTAATAGCTACGTTTCATTTCATGATTTGAACGCTACACTGCTAAGGAACAAAAATCTTTTGGAGTTTGGTAGAAATCTGAAGTCTTTTAACGACTTAGGAAAGTAATGGAATACCTGGAGATGTGCTTCGTAAGAATTTGAACAAGGGTCCAGTAAACAATGTGTCCAGTGTAAGCCCCCGTCACATTCCCTTCTTGTGTGAGGCTACATTGAGGTATCACTATCAGCAAGTTCTGAACTTCCACACTCTCTTTCAGAATTCTGTTCTTCTTTCTTATCCAGGAAAAGAAGGATGACAAGGAAAGGGACTATAGTGGTTTCCAGTCAAACCTTTTCTTATTTAACATTGTTATCAAATTCTAAAGATCGCTTGTCATCTGTTTGCATATCTGTTGAAGTAGAGCGGCAAGTTATTACCATGCTGGATGATTGTTCATCTATTAAGAAATGTTTTTTTGCTCCAGCTGTACATGGAATCTATTCAAGATTTGCTTGCACCAGAAAAGATTAATATTCCTATTCACGAGGACCCCAAGACTGGTGAGGTGTCACTTCCTGGTGCTTCAGTAGTAAGAATTAAAGACCTTGATCACTTTTTACAACTGCTACAAATTGGTGAGGCAAATCGTCATGCAGCTAACACGAAGCTGAATACAGAATCTTCACGCAGTCATGCGATTCTTATGGTGGGTCTGTTGTATGATTTTGGATTTATCAATTCATGTTTGTTTCCAAATTTTAGATATTGGTTCTTTGAACAACGATGATCTGAATCTTTTATGCTTATAGGCTTTTGTTCGTAGATCTGTGCAAGAAAACGGTACAGATGAGATCGCTTCTCAAGAAAAAGCCTCTAGAGCTGATTTATCTGTTAGGCATGGTGCACCTATAGTTCGAAAAAGCAAGTTGCTGATTGTCGATCTTGCAGGATCTGAAAGAATAGATAAATCTGGTTTGTCAACGATACTGTACACCTGAAGTAAGCTTTTGTTTCCATCACTTGTTATTACTGACATTATTTTTCTCATGTCGCAGGCAGTGAGGGTCACTTGCTCGAGGAGGCGAAATTTATAAATCTTTCACTTACTTCCCTTGGAAAATGTATAAATGCATTGGCGGAAAACAGTCCACATATCCCTATCAGAGATTCTAAGCTTACAAGATTGCTTCGTGATTCATTTGGAGGTTGTCCCAGTATATTTACTTTCTGCTCTGTATCTTGATATTGCACAGATTTTATTGGATTGCTCTTCTTACATCTGTAATGCTATTTGCCATGTATTTGGGCCATAGCCAATGCTCTATATCTTGAATGCATTTTGTGTCGAGCGTGACAACAGTAATTTGATATATTGTTCATATTTTTTTATCCTATTTATACACATATGCATGTAAAGGATGAAAAATATGAAAAGGCCTAATGCATACATATGAGTACCTGCTTTCATTTATTTCTGCTGCATTTCTTTTCCTAATTTTTCTAAAAGGAAATTCGATGTATTTCTATGAAACAGGCTCTGCGAGGACCTCACTGATAGTAACGATTGGGCCGTCAGCACGACACTATGCAGAGACAACTAGCACGATAATGTTTGGGCAAAGGGTGAGCTATTTTGTACTAATCATCATTGAACTGAATTACCCATAGATTCCAGTATTTGTTTTCATTTTCTAACTTTAATAATTCCAACTGCTAATTTCCTGTTAGTTTGTCTCATTTATTATATTGGTAATTTAAAATCTTTCATACAAACCACCTGTTATTTATTTTGCAGGCAATGAGAATAGTAAACATGGTAAAACTTAAAGAAGAATTTGATTATGAGAGTCTATGTCGGAAGCTTGAGAATCAAGTAGACCATCTTACTGCACAATTTGAAAGGCAACAAAAGTTGTTGGACAGTAACAAATTGGAATTGGAAAGGCAGCTGAAAGAGTGTCAAGATTCTTTTGCTGAGGCCAAGAACAATCTAAGCACAAAGTCTCAGGTAGTTGTCTCGCCTAGAAGCCATTTGTAATTTGGTTGATGTATTGCTGGTCATAATATGATGAGGGTTGTATTCAACTCACATACAGCCTATTTTTATGAGAGGTATACTACGCTTTTTCCTTCTAATCTTCTGCATGTATGCAGTTATTGGAGAAAGAAAATGCTCGTTTGGAGCTGGTTCTGAAAGATCTTTTAGATGAGCTGAACCGTCAAAAAGAACACAGTGATCTGATGCATGATAAGGTTGCACAGCTTGAAGCGAGTTCAGAACATGGAGAGGTACTTCTTTTTTGAAGACTTGGTGAAAGAATGTTGCCTTTTTATTTTCCTTTCATTTTGATGAATTTTCATCTGGTCATCTTCGTGTCTGTCATTCCCTCCATCTAATACTTCTTTTTTACATGCAGTTTCTGGAGAAGGAAAATACTCGTTTGGAGTTGGATCTGAAAGATCTTTCAGATAAACTGAACCATGAGAAAGAACACAGTAACCTGATGCATGATAAAGTTGCAAAACTTGAAGCAACTTTAGAACATGGCAAGGTATTTCCTTTTTTGAGATCCAGTGTGCCAGCATTGATACTGTAACGGCTGTGTTGCCACAGCTCCATTGCCTTGCAATTTTGTTTCATTTTAATGACTGTTCGTCTAGTTGGTTTCTAGTCAATCTGGCTGAGGCTATACAGGTTATTAATGTTGGTGTCACCATTCTAGTGGCTAGTGCATCGACTTAGAATTTTAGAATAACAGTACACCAAAATGTAGGCTAGTAAATCAGTTATATAGCAGAAGTTATACGCGCGCGTGCACACACTCAAACATATGTAAACACATTACTGTTCTCATAATAAAATATTTTGTCCTTTATGAGCATGGCATTTATAGTGTTGTTTTGCCTGTTAGTAGCAACACCAGCTTGAAAGTTCTATGCATCAGAAAATATTAGCTGATACCACTCAGATGTATGAAGAGAAAATAGCAAAGTTGATTAAGGAGCTAGATGATGAGCGTGCTCGTGCTGAAAGCACAGAGAAACAGTTAGATGAAACAACGAAGCTTCTGACTGACGGCCAAAAGACTATTCAGGTAAGCTCATTATGCATTTAAACCAGGACCTTCTTTTGTCATCTTTAATTCTAACAGTTATCTGTAATACCCTTGGCATGCTTTTTTTATTTAAATATTATCTCTTCTTCCTAATCATGGCCACCATTTTATTTGAAAATTTTAAACTTCAACTTTTTATTTATAGTCTTTTCTTTTCAGTTCTAAATAATGGAAGCTAATATTTTAGTACAAGTTATAGCAACGTGAGTACCAACCGTAATCTTTCTTCATTTTTGTAGCAACATCAGATGGAAAATTCTGCATATCAATCAGCACTTGCAGACACTACTCAGATGTATGAGAAAAAAATAGCTGAGTTGATGGACCAATTGGAAAATGAGCATGCCCGTTTTGAAGATCTGGAAGAGCAGTTGGATGTGGAGAAGAAACAACGTAACCGTCAAAACTCAATGCAGGTTAAATTTATTCCTAAAACTTACTAAATGAGCTCATTGTGATGTTTCATGGGCGTGGAAGAGTCCAGTGTTCTTCTATTATCATGTATCTGTGATATTCTTTGTTTATTTTTTCTTTTAACATTTATATAGGCAAAAAGAAAAATTGATCCCTAAGTTCTTCGTAGTAATATATCACTTCATTTTGAGCTGGGAAAGGCTTCTATGCAGCTACTATCTGCCTTTATTCCTCCTGTTGTGATAATTAATAATTCTCTAAACGTGGTGAAACGATTGTTCTTATTCAAGGCTCCTTTGCAGTTTGCACACATTTTTCATACAGTAAGTTGTATTTTGTTTTAAAATCCAGGGGAAGAAAGAGATTGATGAACTTAGCGTGCAGTTAGAAGAAACTAATCAGCTACATGAACAAACTCTAAACAAATATTGGTCCTTGAAATCAGAATATACTGATCTCTCAGAAGAGAAGGTACGTTGACATATAAAATGAGACAAGTGTGGTTCAATATTCTATTCGCACAAAATGTAGACTAATATATATTACGGTTGTGGTCATGCAATTGCTCCTACAGTTGCCATGAGTTTAGTAGTCTGTTAAGTGTGATTTACTAAATAGTTTGCGATATTTTATATCATTGCGACTATTAAGGCAAGACTCAAGGAAGAACTTCAAGATGCGAAGCAAAGACTTTTAATTGAAGAGAAGCAGAGGAAGTCTGTAGAGAATGAGCTAATCAAATTAAAGCAGGCTGCACTGGAGAAAGAAGATGAGTTTGAGGTGAGTTGCTTATGCATTTTAAAAAATATTAGTTCAACAAATATAATGTCTTACAGTGGAAAATTCTCCAGGACAAGAAGTCGTATATGAAGGAAAATATACGTAAAGGGTCTTCTGCGTTTGGGAATCCAATGGGATTACACAATTCGAATCCATCAAGGGATTCAATTTCTGGTCAGAGGGCCACCATTGCAAAAATATGCGAAGAAGGCAAGATTTATTATATATTAAAGCCTCATAAAGTTTTGAGAACTATCTATCTTTTTCCGTTTTCTAAGTCCACTTAATGATATATCTCGGCTGACAATTTACTTCATAAATTCAGTTGGGCTGCAAAAGATCTTACAACTGCTGACATCCGAAGATATAGATGTTCAAACCCATGCTGTGAAGGTGGTTGCCAACCTTGCAGCTGAAGGTATGCACTTTCCTGTATTGTCTATTTATATTAGTGGATACATGCATACTTTTCATCCCCGTTCCAGGGCGGTGATACTACTATGTGATAAAGATGGACGTGATATTAGCAATTACATTGACATCAGAAAATCAGTCTACTGCAAAAAAAAATTATTTTAAAACTGATGTATGCCACTTCGATTTTCACATAAAGTGATATTCTATGGCATATGTTATGTATACAATTAGAAAGAGAATTTAGTTGTGTATACAATTCTACCAATTAAGATTTTTTTATATTTCAGATACTAATCAGGCAAAGATTGTTGAGGAAGGCGGTTTAGATGCTTTGCTTGCGCTGTTGCGATCTTCACAAAATACAACTATCCTTAGAGTTGCTTCTGGGGCCATTGCCAATTTGGCAATGAATGGTAATTCTGATTCCGTTTTCATCTTTCCCGTGCATTTTAGTTAGTAAAGATACAATCCTTCACTGCCTTCCCTTGGTCATCTTTTTCACGTATAGACCTTGCTTTAAAAACCTTGTTTAGACTACATTGGTTGTGGTAAATGCAAACCAATCTGATTGTTAAGCGCATACCATCAAAGATGCTGATTTTATGAACATGTAACCACATATTTTTGACAACCATAAAACTTAATGTATTTCCTGTTATCTTAGGTCTAAGGGTCTTTTAGTAAGTCGGCAAAAATGACTCCCAAGTTCTGGGGAAAGCAAGACCCTAGGCAGTAAAAGGATCAGGGCGGGGGTGGGGAAAGAACTTGGTAGTTTTATGTTGAATATTTGATCATTCTCTTATTTTTATTTACTTATCCCTTCTTCTTTCCATTTTGTGTCTCTCTTTTAACTCTTCTCAGAGGTAAATCAAGGCCTAATTATGAGCAGAGGTGGAGCTCAACTACTCGCAGAGACAGCAAGCAACACAAATGATCCACAAACTCTTAGAATGGTTGCAGGCGCACTCGCTAATTTATGTGGAAATGGTAAGCACTAGATGGTTTAGAGTTATTTTGTTCGAGTTTTAGGTTCATTCCTTTGCTGCATAGACTGTGTACTCAACGTGTCAACATATCCCAATATATTTTACGTCTAAACGGATGGAGCCGCATCTTGTTGAAGGCTTTTAGCATGAGAGGTCATGCATAGTTTTTGTTAATTACAGAAAGATTACATACAATGCTGAAGGAAGATGGAGGAATTAAGGCACTCTTGGGAATGGCAAGGTCGGGGAGTAGTGAAGTCATTGCACAGGTTGCTAGAGGACTGGCTAACTTTGCAAAATGTGAATCGCGCGGAACTATTCAAGGTTGGTCGAAGCAGTCCTTTTTGTGGCTGTGTACATGTATCATGCTCCATTGTATTCAATATTAAGCTCTACATTTGCAGGAAATAGAAAAGGCCGTTCACTTTTGATGGACGATGGCGCCCTTACCTGGTTGATCATCAACTCCAACACCACGTCAACTTCAACCCAACGCCACATCGAGCTTGCTCTCTGCCATTTAGCGCAAAACGGTAAGCTCTGTCTGGGTTGGCCATTTTTGACTCAGAATTTTACATGTTTCACGTTAATCGGACAACTAATAGCGAATACGTTCCGCAGGTTTTCGAGAGTATTATGATATGCTTTAGTCATTAGTCATGCATAGATTTTGTGGAAACTTAGATGCTTAGGATGAATTGGACGGTAATTTTATCTGTTGTTGGTGCAGAGGACAATGCAAGGGATTTCATATCCAGTGGAGGGCTGCAAGAGATTATTCGAATATCAGCTGAATCCAGTCGGGACGATATCCGAAACTTAGCGAAGAAGGCGTTGAGAGTGAATCCAAAATTTTACAATCAGATGCATGGTGAACAGTGAAATGTACAAAATCTCATTGTTTTGTAGCTTCTGTTGTGAGTTGTAACTTTCATTAACTGAATCGCGAATGAAGTATCCTACTTTTGCGTAGTATATGCATGTTTCGAGAAATCACAAGGGGCAATTGTTATCATAGCTACCCAAATAGCATCTGGGAGACATTGCTCGAGATATAAAATCCCGAATCTGAGGTCTCGAGTTCAACCCACCCTCCTTGAATATCGCTTGTATAAAAAGAATAACTTAAAACTGACACTCGGAGATACTCTGTTTCATAGAACGGTCGTTTCTGGGCAAAAATTAGTGAATGAAAGCGGAATTGCCCAGACTCGAAACCAAATTTGGGTCACAACCTCCCAGAGCATAACCCGAAATCATTCTCCGAGTTGAAACAACTGAAATCATTCACCGAACATAACCCGAAATGAACTAAACGATGAAACGGGCAGAGCTGTAGTCCCGTCTTCGCCCTCGGATAAACAAACGCTTATGAGAATCAATACAAACGATTTACTATTATTAACCACCACAAAAATTTACATCGGCTTTCATTTCTTCCCAACCAACACTAAGCATGAAGTTGTTACACACTGCAAACGTAAATACAAAAAAAAATTGATACTACACATGAACAAATTATGAAAACAAAACGAAAAATGGAACCCTCGTCGTCATTATACAGTTCGGCAAAAAAAATTTGACACAACATGGTGTGACATGTTGGCCGGCAACTTCCACAAAATTTGCTCTTGTATCTGCTTTCGCTGCATCCGCCATTTTGAGAATGACCAACACTTTATGTAGATGCTACCACCTTTTCCACGGCACAGAACTCTTAATCTTGAAAAGAGAGAATAAATCTGAAAAAGGCTAACGGGATAAAATCTGTGATGCACGATCTAGAGCATCGGCAGGAATCTCCCTTCCTGGAACCTGGACCTTTAGAAGATTTGCATACCTGTGAGAGAAATGCAACGTGTTATCCAGCAGCTATACAAGTTACTACGACCATGATATGTATAGGTAAGAGAGATTTGTCGACTAACTCTGTAGTCGTAAACAAGTGCTCGTGCTCTGTGATGAAAGCTAGCAAGGCCTGCAAACAAACAGGTGAAAAATATTGATCACCATGGGAAAACCAAAATATAGAGCAAAACAAAAAATGCAATACCAATGACTTGCCTCGAATGGCATGTTTAGGAGTTCATAGTAAGTTCGGACATGATCTAGTCGTTGTTGTACACCTTCACTGTTAATTGCTGGGATAGCAGCCAGGGCCTGCAGCGCCAACAATAATTATTAAATGTGGTAATGTTTGTAACTTCAAGATCAGAACCAGAAAGCCTTGTCACAGCAATATTTGGAGTGTTCGAATAAAGGCTTAACACAGAACAAGATATATCAAATAGATATAGCAATTAAGAAATGAATTAAGCAATTCAGATATGGATTAGAAAATGACTTGCCTGTTCCAGCGCAATTGTATTCCGACATATCTGCTGAACGCCAAAAAGGTTGATTGATTTCATATCAGCCAAAGCCTGTTAAGATTGCATTATCTCACATCAGCATTCAGCAGTGAACAGATGGAAAAGATTTTTGGTCTGACGGAACAGATAAAATGCACATCATAAAGAAGCCTTCTCTCATGCGGTTCTTTGGATTTCAATCACTAAATGGATAAAATGGGTGATGGTGAATACTATATATGAATTCCTGAGCCCTGATTTCAATGATGGTGCAACAAAAAGCAAAGGAGCTAATGTAAGGCAATGGAATATTTTCTTGGCACAATTCCTTTTTCTTGCAATGGTGGATGAATCAAGAAGTTCAGAGAAGATAATAAAATACAGCAAAATTATTAAGAAAATGAAGCCTTTTTACATTTCCAATGCATGTATTCATGATGTTTTAGATGGGATGACTTAATAAGCACCAATTTAATAGCTGAATCACTTGAACCAGACGTTTGCATGAGATTCTGAATAAGGGAATATAAATATATATATGCATATATGAATGCAAATATCTGAAATTACAAACTGGAACGCTGGGAGATGGATAACATGAACGATCTAACATAAGATTCAGAGACTTCATAAAAAGTACAAACCTTGATGGATGCATTTGCAGCAATGCTACAAATCCCACCAAATATATAGTTTTGCTTCGTTCCCGCAATGAAAGGTGCCATTTCCTCATCCCTGCGTGTTATCTATGGGCAAAGAAACCCAAATATTATGTAAGAAGAGAATGTGGCACTCAGAATTTACTGATTCATAAAAAAATTAATATTTTTTAATTAAAATAAATATCCTTTAGGAAAAAAGTGGTGTATTCCAATTCATGTTTAGTATCACTCTCCACATCAAGAGAAACAAAGTATAATTTATCCGATGTCTCCAATCTGCTTACGCTGGAGATGAATATACTGACCTGTGCAGTAAGTGAAATAATGAAGTCATCTGGTTCTTCTGCATCCTGGTCTTCCATGTATTCCCTATTTGTCATTTCCTGTTTAAATTAAACCACGATTTTCAGTCTGCCGATGCTATGTTTATAACAGGACAATTCTAACAGGTATCACTCTCAGGCGAGACTTTGCAAACTAACATCACGTACCTGCATATGGAAAATCGTCTCCAATTGCATCTCAACACGTAAAACCTTGAGGCAGTCAATTGCCAATTTTCTATACTCATCTGCAAATGATGCCAGGTCCCTAGAAGCATCACTAGTTGCTCGTTGATGACGGTTCTTACCACTCTCTTCTACTTGATTTGTAGATCTGAAGGTTGTCTGCCCAAGCCTATAAAATGAACAAAAGTTGTGCTCGTTCATCTATCATGGATAAATGTGTAACAAATGTAGGAAGTCAAAGTGAATAAAAGCATAAAAAAGATTCCATGTTTAAGGTTGAAACTGGACATGTACAAGTTAAAAACAAAGATCAATAAAATAAGGGGGTTGTAGAAACTTCTGAAAATAAATAACTAACTTCACACACAAGGGAGTGAAGGGAAAAACTTCTGAAAGCTGATTCTTTGCATCCATGAAAGAAACATAATTTTCTGGGCATACATTGCATTGTCTTCGAGGAAAGGAGCATCAAACAGTTTCATTAGCATCCACAAGAAATGCACGATTGTTTTCATGATAACTTGTTACATAAGAGAACTCGTTGCCACATTAGTCTCGAATAAGACAACTCATTGCCATATGGAGGACAGCATAGGGATTAAAAATAGGATCTTGCTGCTTTTTGAATAAATTAACAAGTTTCTTGTTGTCCGCTATGTGATCACTTACATACCCCACTGATGTAATAAAAGAAAATCCAAAAACAAATTCTAGACTGCAACCGGATGAGAACTTGCCTTTCAATAGACTCTGCAACATACTCCAATGAATCACTAAGGGAAGCCAGCAAAATTAGTTTGTTATCATCACGAATTAGATTATCCTGTGAGAGGCAGAGTTGAAAAAGAAAGTCAATCCATCCATAACCTAAAAATTCAATGAATTAATCAATTACTACGTCGGCAAGGCCTCACTACTACAAGATCTGAAGAGAAGTTAGTCTAACGTCTTTTACTGATAAAATAGAAACAATAAATGATAACAATAAGATTTTTATCATTTAAGTAGAAAGAACATTTAACATCAGATTGGCAACTGAAATACCTGCTTAATAGGCCGCAAATTCAATAATAAGTCGCTTAATTGTAATTCAACCTCAAGACTTTCAGAATCCGAAGCATGGGTTTCGAAGTTTGACTGACCAAAGGAATTTGGTAAACATGTACTTGCTGGATCAAGACGCATCAACTGCTCGATATCATATCTTCCAATGAGCATATAGCTCTGTTTCTCCAGAACTGCCTGAAGAATACCAAAAATTGGATTAAACTATAAAATCAATTATCATGGCACGTGCCACCTACATTTCAGGGTGCTGATTAGAATTCAAGAACCTATAAATGACAAAATGTGAAAATCACTCTCCCACATTGTTGACATTTATATTTGTTTACAGTTGGCATCTCAAGTCTTACAATATAGCAACTATTGCAGTAATTAAATCTATGTTTTAATGTATGGTTGCCATCAATCCTGTAACTGTATGGCCATTGCATATTGTAAAAATAATGTCAATATAGTGTTTGTCTGCTAAACTCTACATCTCTTTCTGAAAGGAAAGGAGATGACACTTTGCTATAGCAGCTTGAAACAACCAAATCCAGAAGAAAATAAATATTCAAAACATTAACATAACGCAAAACAAGTAGACTCAAAATATATCATATCTACAAATAATACTGCTGCGCTAAAGGTAATAGGAGAGTGAGAAGGGAAACATCCTTGCCTCCATGTATGCAGTCCGGCATCGTTCATAGGTTCGCTCAAGGAAAGTTTGCACATACTTCACAAGGTCAACGGAAAATTTAGGCATAGCTTGTGCCCAACCAAGCACCTAGAGTAAATAATTTCAAAAGAGATTATTTGTCCATATATTTAAAATAACTTGAGCACAATGTTAAAAAAGAATCATCCGCAGTGGAGCAGGAGACACTACTGCAATACTATAAATGAAATTCTCTTAAGGAAAAGTTCAAACTTGCCTCTTTTGCTAAAAAATCTATTGCCAACAGTCCCTGTAAGACAGGTCGACCCTTCTCAATTGAAGGAGTATAAGATGCAGCAGCATGTGCTCTGGGCCGGAATGCAGCTGGACCTATAAGAATTAAAAGGCTTCCCAAAATCAGATTTTTTTTCGTGCAAATGATGTGACTGTTGTGTTATGTACGAGAAAACTTTTGTTCAATGCTCCAGATGAGTGAGGCAGTAGTAGTGGAATTCCTTATTGTTTACAGAAATGGTGTCTGAGCATGTACCTATGAATATGTTTTAATTTTAAAATGTGCATTTTATTAGGGTTGCATGAAAATTCCTGAGAAAATGAAACCTTCCGATTTTCATGGTCATTTCGTATTGAAAAGTCAATGCCATAGAAACTCTATATAAAATATAATCTGCATGTCTACAGGATTCAAACAGTAATTATACAAAGTGCACGAGCCTCCAACCTCTTACTTGGGTAAGATTACATAAAGATATATAGCTTACACCTAAGAATCATTAAATATAAGTATCTACATTTTTTTCAAAAGCAAATTTTATTAGGTTTTAGGGCACATATGAGTGAAATCATTTAATCGACGTAGTTTCATGCCATGCAAGAAAATAAAAAGAATGAACAAGATCACTGTAGAACAATTAGTTATAGAACTTGCTTGATATAGCTTGCTGTACGCCTTTTCTGTAGTCCACAAACATCGTGGGAAGAAAATGGTCCTTCACAAAGTTCTCCACAAAAGCCATCAATCCATCGTTACTGCAGATTCAGAAGTTAAGATTACAATTTTTTCCAAAAAAGTAAATGGAAACAACGAAGAGGAAATGTAATAACTAAATTCAAGATAACAATAACAAAAAATAGGAAGATAACAAAGAAGATGAATCGAACTCATCTGTGGATCAATAAGCAAACAGATCACAGGACTGGTAGTTCACTAACCCTAAGCATAACCAACTTCAAACAGCAAGAGTCCCAATTTTGAAGGATTACTATATTTAAACCTATATGTGTGGGGTTAGTGAGACTACAACTTATGCCTGAGACATTCGAAACTTCAAACCCATATTCCCCCTCGTAGACATACAATAGTTAAGTCGATATCATTGTGACTAAGCAGGAAAAGATTTCGCCACCCATTCCCTCGTGTGTTTGACCATATTTGATAGTTGTCATACTTCTGCCTATCCAAAGTAAAATACCGAAACTCATGCATCAATATGGACATATGAAAGGTGACTGCGAAAAGTGATAAATTTTTTCCATTTTTTGATAAAGACAACATATATACAAATGACCATTCAGAACTATAAGCTATCAATATCTAGTTGGCAATGGCACAACTGAATTGAATCCCTTCTGGTGAACAGATGAGCAATTGATACATGACAGTTACTGGACAGTTGCGACCTTTACCTTCCTCTTAAATATAATTAGACAGATAAAAGAGGTTGAGTACGTTCAAAACTTCAAATATATCAAGAAAGATGACTTGGCATTGACTTTAGAGAATATTGCCAACATATCTATATATATTTAAAGCCAGAAGGCAAAAACAGTGAATCATTCATAATTCCAAAATTACCGCTCCCTAATTAAGATTTTAAAATAAAAAAATTTAGTTTTAATAAAATTCTAAACAGAACAAAACTACCAACTACGCAGGTCGGTAATTTTTCTTTCTTTATTTCTTTAATTTTTTTTATATAGAAAAATATTTTAAACAAAAAAAAAGAATAAAAATTACAGGTAACGAATAAGATGTAAAATAGAAAATTGCCACACACGGGGAGCCTGTGGCAAGAGGCTAGTGTATATATATATATATATAGATAAAGGGAGAAGGCAAAAAGGGTGAAGCTTCCATAATACCCAAATTACCCTTCTCCCATTAGGAATTAAAAAACAACATTATGTGATAGTGAATGATTACGTTCATTATTTTAATATATTAATAAAAACAATAATATCTAAAATAAGTAAAATAAAATAAAAATGTAAAACAACAAAAAAAAAATGTAAAACAATAAAAAAGAGCCAATTGCCACACACAGAGGCATGTGGCTACGCTTGTGGCAAGAGGCTAGTATTTATATAACTCATCAACAAGACTAATTACAGAAATAGGATCAGAAGTTCAGATTAAGGTCAACAGTATTTTCTTCTATCAGCATATTTCCTTCCCATTCCAAGTAATATTTGATTAAGCAATAAAATGGAAACAAAGTGAAAGAAACTAACAAATGGCATGCCCCATTGCTGTTAAACATAAAGTGATATGCACAATTACTAAAAGAAAAGAGTAATATGATTTTGAGGCTTACCCTAACTGGGAATACTTTTTTGGAAGCATTGATGCAACCTTATCTGTAAACTGAAGAGCACATAAAGTCAGAAAAGGTCAAAAGATGAACCACTGTGTACAGATCATAAAGCTCATGTTTAAAGACATGATTAAGAACAATCGTAAAACCTGAATAACAGGCCGGTATACAGATGCTGCAAGATATATGCCTTGCTCAGGCAAGATAGCTGCAGACCCATAACCTTCTTGTGAAACGTTTGGACCTTTCCTACTCCAGCCTTGACGAATGAGATCAACCCCTGCAGAATGGAAGATGCAGACCACCGTAACATGTTACTAACTAATAGAAATGCCAGACGCAACACGTTGAAAGCTGAAGAATCTTTGAATCTAGAAGAATTTAGAAATATAACTTATGAAAGCAACAGCCTATTGAGAAAGTTTTTAAACTAGAAAAGCACCCTTAAGAAGTATGTAATTTATTCAGTAGATAGAACAAAACACTCCAACTTGAAGATTGGTTGTGACATCAGACGCCATAAAGCAATGGTTTTGAAAAACCGACGACTTACATACAACAAAGCATTTCAATTATACAAGAAAGGTGATAGTGATCTAAGGTCTCTCTATGAAATTCTTGAGGTGATGAATGTTGTATTTTCCCAGCCCATGTGAGTTGTCCTAAGTCTATTAGGAATTATAGTCTTAAGAGGATTAAATTGTTTTCCCAAATGTAGTGGTTTCCCCAATTGGAGTTGGTTTCTCTACTGGAGAAGGATTCATAACTATATTCCAATTAGGATTAGTATTCCTTATTGAAGACAAACTTTATTATGTCTATATAAAGGGGCCATTGCACTAGTTTTGAATGTGGAAAAAACAATAAGTTGTATACCACTCAAGGAGTTAGAGTGAGAGAATATTGTAACAGCAAAGTGCGTGTGAGAGAAAAGAAAAGAGAGAAGTGTGCATTTCTTGCTCTTGTTCTTTTAGGTTTTTTGTCAAGTTTTATTTCTAGAGGCTTGACAAGATTATTCATTGTTCTCATTATCAATACAGTGAAAGTTTGTTGTTGCTGCCCAGTGGACGTAGGCAAATAGCCGAACCATGTAAACTCTTGGTGCAATTTATCTTTGATTATTTGTTTTCGGTTTCCTGAGTTTGTCTTGTTTTTCCCATTCTTAAACGCGATATTCACAACAATGATAAATCAGAATGATTCAGAGTTGGAAAAATCCTCCCTTGTAGTCCATGGTCATGGTAATCTCCAGAAATTTGAGAAACATATACAAAATAAACGATTAAAGCAATAATTCTATTGGGGCTTGGACACACAGGTCTTATGACACAACCAATAATTCAATGCACTAATTTATTGAGTAACCTTGAACACACATCAGACAAGCTCAATCATCAGAAAGTAATATATTAGTACCTCTGAAGTAACACATATCAAACAAACTGTATCATGTCTATCGTGAAAAACAAAGGGCTCTATGAGAACCTCAGAAGTAAAAATCTTCTGTCATCAGATTTCTGACGTGAATTTTATGCTTCTCATATGCATAACAACTAACAAGTAGCTCATCAACTAAGTACACAGAAAGAATTCATTTCTAAAGGAATTTATAAAACTATCCAAGCTACATGAACTTGATTATGGGAATCATGTGAAGGCCCACACCCAAGTATATCATAGTTTGTATTTCTCCAAAGGTCTTCTATGCATCAGCAGTTCCAATTGACATACCCTTACCAGTTAACAGTGTCATGTCTTATTGACACAGGTACAAGCAACAAGGTGAAGTAAAGGGTCCATGAACCCTTGCAATAATCATAGCATTCACATTTACTAGATAAGGCTGCCATAGTTTGACGCTATCCATCAGTTAAGGCTGACATTCTAACCAGGATGGACACAGTATATTTAATTATTACTGCATGGTGTTATTCGACTTATCATTAATCTAGATGGTATTAAGTACTGCAGGAGAAAAATCAAGCATACCTTGGTTGGGAATAGAAATAGTAGTATCTGTGAAGCGAAAAGCAAAGGTCAGACCCTCTTCTGCACCATCCCTGTAACCCATCATCATGAAAAAAGGCATAAGTACCTAGTAACTCCTCGCAAAAGGAGATATATCCCAAAGAGGAAGAAGAGGGACCTAATGTCACAAGTGACATCATATCTATACAACGATATATGAACCTTTGGCGTTTATGGTGGATTAAAAATTTTCCAACCGGTCACAAATGTTTCATTTAACCATGTGTTTCATTCTGCATACCCAAGGATTGGCTTTAAAATGAAGAGCACCCACAGATTAAAGTAGTCGAGAAAACATCTACTATCAAGCATTTTCGAACCACTGCCCACTGGTGGTGCTTTCATTAGTTTTTTAACTAGAAAACCACCAGACTCTCAAGCGGTATATAGTTAGATGGAATATGAAACCAATTTCCTTGCCTCTTGTCTTTGGAAGGGACCTTGTTTGCAAGTCTAGCTGTTTGTACAGCAGCATCAGCAGATGCAGCTTCAGGAGTTGCCCGCAGAATCTCACAAATAAGTTGTTGGCATTCACTCTTTAACACATGAAAAGAAAAAGGAAAAAATAAAGAAAGTTTTAGAACTGCCATGCATGCCACTGCGCAGAATTTCCTTTAAGGGATACACCATGTGGAATTTTTTAACCATTAAAAACTTGAAACAGATAGCTTACCTGTAATACTGTCAAGGAAAAACCAATGCTATAGCCTCCAGTAACTTGAGATGCTTCCAAATCAGTATTCCGATTTACATCTGTTGGCATTGATTTTGGCGTGTTCATGTCAACAGAGGACTTTGATTCCAAAAGCTCCCCAACAACAACATGGTTCTCTGAAGAATTATATTAGGAGAATTTAGTTTCATTGTTAAATACACATATGTATATGCACATAACTAAAAACCTAAAATAGAATAAAGAACACATTAAAAACTGAAAAATATCGCACCAAATATCCGAACAACAGCATCCAAAACTGAATCAAGAAGTTCTTTTGCCGCAGCTTGTGCTTTCCCTGCAGGAGCCATCACAGGTGAGACAGGGCTTACCGCCAATAGAGTTCCAGACAGTGATATCCCATTCTGACGTTTCTGTTTTGGCAACTGATAACTTTGTAACTGTCCCTTCATAAAATGTAGGCCAGCTGTAGCAGTTCGGGAAGCTTGCCCAATCCCAGACCTTGAGGAATTAAGAAGCTCGGCATGAGCTTTAATCTTGGATGTGATGATCTCATGAATTGTAGGTCGCAATCTTTGGCTGTTATGGGTAAGAACAAAATATCAAATAAGTTGATAAGTATTCTTGAAATACAGCAGACAACCAACCAAAAGAGGTAAAAGTAAAACCAGATAACAAACCATATTATAGCACCAGCAGCTGCAACTTTTCTAAGCATGCAAAGGCACTCAACCATGGTCTGCAAATACTTGATATGAAGTGGAGCATCACTTTTCTTTATTGCTTCCTACATCCAAATAAAAACCCCAGAACTTTCAGCACAAAAGAAGAGAAATTCATTCAAAAGACAACATGAGATGTGAACAATCACAGTTGTCATACAAGAAATTCGTCCGGAGTGGAATACTGAAGCCATGTTGGCATCTCACGAGGAACAATTTTGACATCACCATTGACCCTCACTGATGTATGCCCATCTGAGGTAGCTTCATCATGCAGTTCCAAAGAGCCCTCCTCATCAACGCCATCAAAAGATGAACTGAAACATTCAGAATTTAGATATACAATTACCAAAGGAAAACCACAATATAATAATATTAAGAATTCAATCTTCCAATTATAAACGAAATTCATCCATACAAGATTATGACCTTCAATCGAACAGACGTAAAAAGAATATTGCAAAAAAGCTATGTAGAAAATCATGGAGGCCTATCCACAAGTAGCCACACATTACAATCGAAACACTGGTGACATTTTTTAACTTCTTTCCAAAGATTACTTTCAATGGGTACTCAACAGCCAATAAAATATACGCTTTTTAGCCAAAATGGTCCATGAGATTTGCATAACCCCTCACTTTGGTCCCTGAGATTTGAAACCGATAGAATTGGTCCCTGAGTTTGTCAACTATCAATCATTTTGGTCCTTCTCTGAAATATCTCCATTTAATAAGGATAAAATGATAAAAATACCCTCAAATTTTATCAAATCATTTTGCCATATTGTTTATTAAATTGAGGGTATTTTTGTCATTTTGATCCTTAACATAATTTTTCATCAAAGGACCAAAATGATTGATGGTGGACAATCTCAAGGACCACTTCTATGGATTTCAAATCTTAGGGACCAAAGTGAGGAGTTATGCAAATGTCAGGGACCACTTTGGCTAAAAAGCCTAAAATATATTCTCTCCAACATATTAAACTCACGGGGAACCTTCCTTTTATTTGAAGTTGGATACTATTATATCCTAACCAATATACAAACCTCCAGGAGGGTCTTGAAGAAATTAGCCACATAAAATAATGCAGCAGCAGATAAAATGTCCAATAAGAATTTGAGGCATTGTGAACTTACTTTGATTCTAGAAGAGAGTATAAGAAAAAAAATCCACAACTTGCAATTGATATAATTTTCAAATGAAAATAATGCGATAATAATGCAGGTTGAAGGAAAAACCCAGCATGCAACAATAACTTTGTAATCTTACCCTCCATCAACAGAACCTGTCCTATATGATCCATCTCCTTGATTACCGAACTGATTGCCACCTTTTAACAGCCTGGTTCTTCGAGACAGGGATTGTGAATTACTCAGTGAATATACGGAAGCTGTGGTGGTTGGTACCTCATCATCCATTTCTTGCAAACTTAAAGCAGCTGAGCTGCAGAAAGAATCAGCACAAGGACAACATATATGAGAAACAGCTTTTGAGAGTATAGCACAGGATAAAAAGAAAAATGCAAAGCTAAAAAATTGATCAATCATCAATTTCCCCAAAAGACGAAGACAAGTGCTCCCAGAGAAGTAGAGTTCTATAAAATCATCACAATTTCATATAATTATAGTTTGTCACAGCAGTAGGAACAAAAAAGTGTGCAGCTAGCATGAAATAGAAAGCAGTAGATGGAAAACAAATCCTCTAATGCCTAAATCCCAGAACATCCCAGCCACCCCATAAGTATGCAAATCAACTGAAAGCAATAAAGTAAAATGTTTCTTCATTTTTTCCCCTAGAAGGTCCTGTTTTTAAAGTGATGCTAAGTATATGAAGGTACCCAAAAGGAAAAAAACGTCAAAACACAAGTAAATACCTATATTCACCCTTGTTGTAAAGATGAGCATGTAAATCCTCTAGCACTTTATAAAACAGAACTCCTCGCAACTTTGTCAACTCAGAGCGAACATCTTGAAGGGCACCGACCTGAGCCAATCAATTATAACTACCGAATCATATATTCACTAAAAAGGTTTCCTCAAAGCTATATTGCATCCAGAAAAAGAAAATGAGAGTGTGAATTTCTATTAAAGGCCCTGTTCTGATATTTTCAAGAACTGTTAGTGTCAGATGCACCACCTTTAAGGACGCATCAACCAGATAATAATTCAATATCTAATATCATTAAAATAGTTCCACCACACCTTGTGATGCAGAGAAGCTAACAATTTAAAAATATAAAAAAGAAAAATGGTGAAACACTATGATATATTGGATGAAGAAAAAGATGGAACCTTGAAGTTGACACCACTATTACTGAACCGACCGGCAATAATGAAACTTCAGAATAAAATGGGACAAACTGTTTTAGGATCTAGTATAGTTAGATAAAACTAAAGTTTCAACCAAGCCACCATAAAAGAGTAGGAAAAACATTTATGTACAAATTTCAATTTAAAAACAAATAAAGTAGTTGACAAATGTACTGTTTGAAGATAATATTTTGTTCTTTTAATATAAAACACCCTACCGTTTGAAGCCCCTCTCTTTCAAGCATCAACATTGATTGAACATGAAATTGAACAGCAGCATAATACTGC
>JAOTRO020000036.1:1907401-1921418 GCA_028566515.2 Pyracantha coccinea | reverse complement strand
ACATGAGGTAATGAATCAAAACGAGCAGCAGCCCAGCTCTCATCTATCTTTGCAATCTCTTCCCTCAGATACTGAAATTACCATGATGACAGAAGGAAAAATGAGAAAGTAACATCAAGAAGCACTATGCATAACAAAGCATGCATGCGAAAGTTTAAAATCTGTATGAAATGATTGTTTTCATATGCTGGTGCATGCTTCTAGATATTACAGTGAATTCTCCATATGTAAAAGATTTTTACATCATAAGCTTATTGTTATTGTTCCAATATTGTAACATCATGAAGAGTGCAAGGCATGAATATATATAAACCTCCAGCTCTTTTTTTGATAAGCAGAATTATTACAATGTGGATTCCATACACTTTTTCCTAAGATTATTTTTCAATTTAGAATCACTGATAAACTGTTCCTCTCCAGTTTTACTGAAGAAAATTATAAGGATTTTCACCTTTTATATTGTGTATGATATTTTTTTATTACCCAATTTTATGTAAGACATGCCAAACAGGTGACACTGGGGGTGCAGGAAGTATACACGAAAGATCAAAATGTCACAACAACAAAAAGCAACAAATAAGATGAAGTGAAACAGGGTGTTGTCCAGCTAAACTGCATCCCCAAAAAAAAACAAGGAGTGTTGGGATCAAGTCAAACTTGCAAAATATAGTAAATCCTTTTTTGTTATTGATAAGTAGCATACAGCAGGTATAAATTTAAGCCTATATCAAACCGTAAACATCCATGAATTGATGACGCAACACATTTTGGTCAATCAATTTTTTAGCAAGAATCTTTTCCGTATTGACTCAAAACAGATATATTCATTAGAATTCTGAAATGAGAAATATGCACCAACAGCAACAAAAAGAAAAATAAAACACCAAGTTTTTAGCACCTAAAACACGCGTCTTTTATTTACAATCGAATAAAGAGCACGTCGTGAATTCTGAAGACATTTCAAGGATAAAGAAAATTGAACCAACTCTACACATATTCAATAACTTTATGCAAAAAACCTTTTACACATTAAAATTCCTACTATAGATATCTGCACCCAACCCCCTTTGCCAGAGATAAAATGAATTTCTTCTGAGTACAAAAAGTTGGAACTACTATCTAGTAGGCTTTCCAATTCATCATCTTAGCTATCCAAAAGAACTGTAATTGTTCTAACTGACCTCAATCATTGTATATATTTTTTTTGTACATAATATGAATTATAAAATCTCACTTTCATGATGTTGTGTGTCATCTTCTTTGTTATAGGATGTGAATACAATATTTCAATTCCGATAGGTATACAGTACACACGTGAAAATTGGAATATGAGCTCCATATCCAGTGCACACAACCCAATAAACAGTCATTAACAGGTATAATAAGATAAGTGACTTGAACTTACTGCCTTGTCTGAAGACACGGGCAATCCATCAAAAAGTCCCATAGTGAGATTTCACCTTGGCGGGGCTGTAAAACTCACCTCATTCCCACACAGCTCAGTCCCAACTGAAATTAAAGGGCATGGTTTATTCAATTAATAAGCACGGAATGATAAATTCAAATAAGCCATCTTCAACAATACTTTGTTGAATTAACCTATTTAATTTCTCTTTATTAACCAAAACAAACAACAAATTTATTTCCAATTCAAAATTCTTTCCTAATTTTTCGACAAATTGCGAGCAACCGAATATGGCATTACTGAAATTCCAGTTCCAAAATGCATATGCAATATCTCCTAGACGGTAGAGGTGGAATATCTTCATCTGAGCTCGAGACAACTTACTATGCAAGTTTGAGTTGAATATTCTACTACCCAAAAACTAAAAACGCAACCGAAGCCGCAACACTTCAAACTTTCCCTTCAATTTATTTTCCCCACAACTTTCTCAGCAACCAAACAGAAGGTAAAGATTTGAAACAAAAGATACCTCTAGATCCCGCACGAAGAAATCCAAAAACAAAGCAATTCCGCGAAATACAAAACCCTAAGCTTCCAACAAACCAATAAATAACATATGTCAATTCGATAATCATTGAATAATGAACAGTCAATTTTCATTGAAAAATTTCAAATGATCACCGATTATTGAGGCGGCAACGTCTGTAATTGAATCTTGAACGGAAAACGGCGTCGTCTTGGAGATGTAGAACTGTGTTCGGACGGAAGTGAATTGAATGGGAGATTAGTGAAGGAGTGAAGAGTGCTTCGGAGCTGGGATTTGGGGTTGGGTCGATATGGATCGGGTCGTCGGAGGCGGAGACGCATTGGAGGTCGGAGCTCGTGGCAGCGGATCGGAATGCGACGGTGGTGTGTAAAGGCCAACTGGATCGGTGGTTTGCCAGAAATGGAGAGGTTGAAGCAGAAAAGTATGAAACAACGTCAACGAGCGCCTGCAGCTTTCAACCAAGTTTCTTTCTTCTTTTTTCTTTTTTTTTTAATTTATTTTGGTTAAGTTAAATATGGAGTATTTGGAGAAAATAATGAAATAGCTATTTTTATAAAAGGGTATTTGGATATTCGTAGTCTCTAAATCTTAAAATTTGATAGAAGATTGATTTGCTAGCTTTGATGCTACTTGGCTTAATTTTTTTAGGACTTCTTGTAAACTAAGTTGTTACAAGATTAAACTTCAAAAAAGTTGGGTAATCCAAACCCAACCCAGATAAATCCTAACCCAAATGAACCTGAATGCAACCCAACCCAAACCCGAGTCCGAATTGTAAAAGTTGGATTAGAATTGAGTCGAGTTGACCTTCCAACCTGCCCAACCAGCCCGAGTTGCACCCCTTTCATCACTTGAGGATCATAAGAAAAAAATTCTTGAAAATAGGGTGCATGGTTAAGACTTTTTATTAATATGACTAATTTGAACCTAATGTTTATTCTTTAGAATTTTATGAACCAAGGACATTTCCCAAACAAATTAGTAATAAATTTACCCAAAAAGGAAAAAGTGATTTCAATTTGAAATTTACTGATAAGACGAAAAATAATTTGAAATTACTGATAAACCCCTTTGGCAAAACTACCGTGCTAAATTTTTTCCCGGGAACCAAACAGTCCAACTTTGTGCTCCTTCACCACCTCCAACTGACCGCCCACACCACCACCACAGCCAGACCGGACTGCCATGGATCCACCAAACGAATTCCCCGATGATTTTTCTTCCTTCCCTCCGATCCCCTTCGCCCTTTTTGTGCCCCCAGAAAACCCAATCCCTAACCCTAATTCAACCGCAGGGCCGATCCCCAACACTGTCGAAAACCCTAGCTCCGCCCATCTTCTTTCCTTCTCGGTCCCCAAGAAACGAAGACGCGGCAGGCCTCATCGCGTAGCGACGTCGTTTCAGCTGCCTCTGATTCCTAACGGCGCTTTGAGCGGTAACGGTCTTGCTTCTTCTTCTAGTTTAATTTCAGCTCATTCGACTAGACACAATGTAGGAAACCCTAGTTCTTCGGCAAGGCCCGTGCCTGATATCTCCGATGAGATCATTGTGATTAATAAGGATTCCACAGCCGAGGCGCTGATCGCGCTCTCGGCTGGTTTTCCTGCTGATTCCCTCACTGAAGAGGAAATCGATTTCGGGGTAATTCGAGTTATTGGGGGAATAGAGCAGGTCAATTACATTCTCATTAGAAACCATATAATTGCTAGATGGCGCGAAAATGTGTCGAGTTGGGTCGCTAAAGAGATGTTTGTGGATTCCATACCTAAGCATTGCCATTCCCTATTGGACTCTACTTACAAGTATCTAGTTTCACATGGATATATTAACTTTGGGGTTGCTCTGGCTATCAAAGAGAAGATTCCGGCTGAACCCAGTAAACCACATGTGATTGTGATCGGTGCTGGACTCGCTGGTCTGGCTGCTGCCAGGCAAATGATGCGTTTTGGGTTTAAAGTGACTGTTTTAGAAGGCAGGAAGCGTGCGGGTGGACGGGTTTATACAAAGAAAATGGAGGGAGGAATTCGGGTAAGTGCAGCTGCAGATTTAGGTGGAAGTGTTTTAACTGGCACATTAGGGAACCCACTCGGCATTGTTGCACGCCAATTGGGTGACGTGCTTCATAAAGTGAGAGACAAGTGCCCGCTTTATAGTTTAGATGGGAAGCCTGTAGATCCTGATATGGATATGAAGGTGGAAGCCGCTTTTAACCTTCTGTTAGATAAGGCAAGTACCCTTAGGCAGTTAATGGGGGGTGTTTCAGTTGATGTGTCTCTTGGTGCAGCACTGGAAACGTTCTGGGATGCAGTGAATGCTGAGGAGACGAACTTGTTTAATTGGCATCTTGCAAATTTGGAATATGCAAATGCAGGGTTAATATCTAAACTGTCACTTGCATTTTGGGACCAAGATGATCCATATGATATGGGAGGGGACCATTGCTTCTTGCCTGGAGGTAATGGAAGGCT
Organism: Pyracantha coccinea; assembly: GCA_028566515.2. NCBI lineage: Eukaryota > Viridiplantae > Streptophyta > Magnoliopsida > Rosales > Rosaceae > Pyracantha > Pyracantha coccinea. The sequence goes on along the minus strand of JAOTRO020000036.1, from coordinate 1,916,998 downwards.
GGTGCAGGCTTTGGCAGAGAATGTGCCGATTTTATATGAGAGAGTGGTGAATACCGTTAGGTATGGTAGTGATGGAGTGCAGGTTATTGCTGGCAACCAGGTTTTTAAGGGTGATATGGCTTTGTGCACTGTTCCACTTGGGGTTTTGAAGAGTGGGTCCATCAAGTTTAATCCAGAGTTGCCTCAGAGGAAGCTTGATGGAATAAAGAGGTTGGGGTTCGGACTGTTGAATAAGGTTGCAATGCTTTTTCCTCATGTGTTTTGGGGCACAGATCTTGAGACCTTTGGCCACCTTTCGGATGATCCAAGCCGTCGTGGGGAGTTCTTCCTGTTTTACAGCTATGCAACCGTTGCTGGCGGTCCCCTTTTGATTGCTTTAGTAGCAGGTGAAGCTGCGCATAAGTTTGAGACCATGCCCCCTACAGATGCTGTGACCCGGGTTATTCAGATTCTCAAGGGTAATCCTTTCAGTCTTTGAACTTTGATTGTATGATTTGTGGCTTTGACTTTTTGGCATAAGTGGATGCGATTTTCTCATATATTTGACTACAAATTACAAAAAGACATATAGTTGTAGCATGATTTCATTTTTAAAGAATTTGGTCATATGATTTGTTCAGAAGTCGTAGTTCCCATACATACATGAAGTTCCTCAAGTTCGATAGTTAACCCAACGGTTAGTTATGGAATAGAAATTGTCATGACAAATAATGATTTACAAGGTAGAATATTTTATTTTAGGGAATAAACAGACAATCACTGAACCCAGTTCTGGATTATTGCCATGTCTAATCATGACTATTCCCAATCACTATTCTTGGTATCATTGGTGGTGCATTTTCAAGTTTTTAAATTTCAACCATTAGGTAGCTCTGATTATAAGGTTATTTTTTATTAGGTGCTGACATAAATCAATGCAGGTATTTATGAACCACAAGGAATTACTGTCCCAGAACCCATCCAAACAATCTGTACTAGATGGGGAAGTGATCCCTTCAGCCTAGGCTCTTATTCTAATGTTGCAGTAGGGGCATCAGGAGATGATTATGATATTTTAGCAGAAAGTGTAGGAGATGGACGACTTTTCTTTGCAGGTGAGGCTACCAATCGGAGATATCCTGCAACCATGCATGGTGCTTTTCTCAGTGGGCTCAGAGAAGCTGCCAATATGGCTCACTATGCTAATGCTCGAGCCCTGAGGATAAAAATTAACAGGAACCCATCAAAGAATGCCCATTCTTGTGCTTCCGTCCTTGCAGATTTATTTAGGGAGCCTGATTTAGAATTTGGGAGTTTTTCTGTTATTTTTGGTCGAAGGAATGCTGATCCTAAGTCGACGGCAGTTTTAAGAGTGACATTTAATGAGCCTCGAAAGAAGAGTCATGACAGTTCAAACCCTGATCAGCCGCATTCAAATAAGTTACTTTTTCAACAGCTTCAGTCACATTTCAATCAGCAACAGCAACTTCATGTTTACACTTTGTTATCTAGGCAGCAGGCTCTTGACCTCAGAGAGGTGCGAGGGGGTGATGAGATGAGGTTAAATTACCTTTGTGAAAATCTGGGAGTGAAGCTGGTGGGGAGAAAAGGATTGGGGCCTACTGCTGATTCTGTAATTGCTTTAATAAAAGCTGAGAGGGGTAATCGCAAACCTGCTTCAACTTCATTGGCTTTAAAGTCAGGTGAGTAGTTAATGCTGATTTTTATCTATATGGTTTCCTTAAAAATATGAGAACTATTAAACTGTAGAAATGGAATAACAATTAAAGTGGTTTTGTAGGGACATCAAAGCTGAAAGCTGGCAATTTGAAAAAAAAATTGGTCAGGTATGAGCTCTGAAATCTTCTGTTGTTTAGGTAGTTCATGTCTTTTTTTTCTCTCACGAGAAAGATCTCTCTTACTCCGTTAAATTATCATTTTATTCTCTTGTTATCTTCTTTCTTTTCCCAGAAGGGCCAAAATAATGCGCACTGGTAATGGGTCAGCCCCTTCTGCTAATTCAAACTTGGTTAATGGTAAAGTGTCAGATGAAACTACCACAAGTCAGGCTCCCTCCAACACACTTGATCCAGGTAAACTTGGGGAGGTCCTTTACATATTTTTATCACTCTATGCATATTAAACGATTTAGTGGGACAAAATTGTCTTCCCATTTGTTTTGCGGGAGTGCAATAAAGTCCTCAATTTCTTTTTTCTTTCTTTAATCTTCTAGTTTCTCTCTCTTTTTCTTAAGTTTTGTTCTTTACTTTTTCTCAGTTGAATGCAGTTAAATTTGCATCTTCTTCTGCTTAGTTTTTCAAATTCAATAATAATTTCTGCCGATAAACATCTCATATTGTTTTCCCTATTTTGTTAGGGCAAAACGATTCTGACATGTTGAAGAACGACTAGATGAACTTTTTCTGTTGAGGGCTGAGATATCATCAAATTTTCTTTACCTCGAAAGTGGACTATCAGTGAGCATTTTTACATTTTGTAGCTTTGAGATTTATATCCTTTGGCCTTGGGAGTTGGCCCTTCCGGTGCACACTTTGGCCCAATATATGGGACGGTTCCTATTCACTTTTGAGTACGTGACAAGTGGCCGGCCACCATGAAGAATTTATACCAAGTTTCTGCTACCAGCCTCGCAAGATCTATATTCTGCTCAGCATGTTCTTTGCTGGATAACCACTGCTGCCATTCCCAATTGTAAAGAAATTTGTGCCGCTTGCTCTCTAGCACCGAGGTCAAAGTGAAATGTGGTATCCAGTTGAAGATTGAGGAAGAGCAACTCCGTCCCGGTCTTTCAACAAGCCTGAATAAAATGGAGATAAGAATCATGTTGACATGTTTGGCCTAGGACTTCAGATGAACCTCATGAACAATGCCTCCATTATACCCACTTTCTGACAATTGTCTTCAAGCAGATTGCGGTGAGCAGAATCGTGTGCTGCCCATGGCCGAGGCTTTAATTATGAGACGCCAGTGATTGTTGACTGGTGGAATGATACTTGAGTTGTGATCTTTCCGGTTCCACAACTTGTCCAATTAATATGTGAAGGAAGCAAACTTCGCGGATTTACAATGTTGATTTTTAACCCGAACTGCAATACGATGTAAACAGATTTCTGATCATGATTTTACGATTTTCCTTCTACGTACCATTTAGACAAAGGTTTTTATATGACAAGATGCAAGAAGCCTTTTCCTAAAGCAATGGAATGATTAATAAGGTTTTGGGCGTGACGTTCTTGAGGCTTTAGGACGGGAATTCTTATTAACCTTTAGCAGTTCAACGATGACAAATCTCATGGACGACAATTGTTGATAAGAAAACTCTCACACATGTCGATCCATTCTAAGCGCAAACTATTTTGCGAAGGCTCATACCACATAGCCATCCCAAAAAGTGTGTTTGCTTCTAGTTTTCTTAGCTTTTACATTGAATTTGACTCGTTGCATCCTTCAAGAGCACAACAATGCCGCGAGCCTGAGATACAAGATGGAGTGAGTCACAGCGGATATACGACTCCTGCCACGACGGAATTCAAGATTCCTGGTAGCCGATCCACATTATACTCTATTCACACATCGTAATCAAATACCGTAGGCTCTTACAGTATACATCATAATCGAATATCGTGTGTACATTACCACCCATTGAAAATAACACGCGACAGTACGTACAGGCTAAAGCTCTTTCAGTATCGTAACATTGACAGGCTAAAATCTTGCCGCATCGCTTGTTCCTTTGCGATTATCTACGTTACCGGCTCCTTCCAACCACTCCTTTAGTTTGTTTTCTTTATCAGCCTTGAATTCATCATAGTTTTCTGCCATTGGTAATAAATGAGGAGTCGACAAGCTCTGATCAGCTTGTTCTTCTTGTGGTTTGTCAGCAACAGGACTCGACAAGGGCAACTCCCCAGCTTCCCCATCCGGCATAGATGAACTGGTGCTTGCAGAAGCAACCGATAGTGATGGGTTAGAATAAGAGGTCTGTGTTAATTCTTCAGGATCACGTTGCGGCCACTTGAAACCACTTGCTTTTTGTCTGGCAGATTTGATTACGGTAGAAAAATAACCGCCTTCAGTATCCTGTTGGGCATCGCTTGGGTTACGAACCCAACTTGTTGGTTTCCAAGGGCTTGTTCTTCCCATCTGAAAACCTGATGTTTGCTTATGGATTACACCTCTCTTCGGCTTCTTTGCTGACATAAGCGCTAAAGATTTCTTTATATCTTTAATCATCTCATCGGCAACGAGGACCCCACATTCTTTCATTGATCTCACCGTAGCTATGGAATCCTCTGAATCCTCAGTGTGCAAAGCTGTTTGACGAGACTTTTCCACAACATTACTTCCAAGACTAACGAGATTGGGCGCTGCATTTTGTACGTGCTGCTGAATATAAAAAAGCCCTACTGACGGTTCGTTTGCAACGTAGTTAATCATCTCTCCCAAGCCTTCAGTTATCTCCATAAAGCCATCCGCGGTGGAGAATTCATGCATCTTTTCATAGCCAAAGGCAGTTCATCTCTGTTTTTGTCAAAAAATTGAAGATTGAAAGTCAGGAAAGTTAAGTGGTAAACCCGAAAATAATAAATCAATGCCGTTGGTTCACCTTGTGGCTTCAAGCATCTTTACTAATCGATACACAAATTAAGCAACGAAAGGCACTCGAGAGCCACCTTTACTAGTCTATACCATTGTGGTTTAAAAATCAAATGCAGTTCAAGACGTGTGGAATGAACTCAACTGTAAAACAACAACAAAGCTTATCCCACTAAGTGGAGTCGGCTTTATGAATCCTAGAACGCCACTGAGCTCGGTTTTGCGACAAGTCAATGATAACTCAACTGTAAAACAAGAACTTACATTTCAACTGCCTGCATTGATAAATTTATCGGCGACATGATATTCTTCGGGAGCAGATTGGCACTCCAAAATAGTCATTCTCCACTCCACCCCATCAATTTTCTTACAGATTATTTTCGATCTTTCGCGTAGCCTCTACGCAGATTTCGAATCAAATTACTTGCCTATTGTCTTCCAAATCATTACGCATACCGAAAATACGAAACCATTAACCCGAAAGACAAAAATTAAAGATTTCAAATTCCAACCAATACCCATCTCAGGAAACAACAAATTATCCAATACCCAATTCCCAATTCCCAGAATCCGATTTTCTCATAGCATTTCAATAAAAAAAATTCCGATTTTTCATTGATTTATCCAAACAGAAAGCTGAAGAACTAACAAATACGAAAGATATCTAAGAAGAAAAAAAAGGTACCTTTAGTAAAAGGTCACAGGAAACCCTAGAACTGGTGAGGAGGTGTGTTATTGCAGAAGAATAATCTGGTTTTGAATCGCCTGAAGCTTCGTTCTCAGCTGCAAATTTGTTGGGGAGACAGCAATCAGCAATTCTGTAAATCCGATGATGATATCTCTCCATCTGTCCATTCAAAACTCAACCACCACTCAAAACAATCTACTTTTTTTTCTTTTTGTTTTATTTATTTTGCTGGATTTGGCAATCTCACGTGCTCTCCACGTGGGATTAACCGATATAGGCAAAACGAAAAGCGAAAATTGGACTAATCCCCTGTGACATACAGGTAGTTCTTGTCTATTATGATCTCGTTTGGATATACTTTTAAAATTACTGAAAGCTCATTTAGAGAAAATAGTTTTTTGGTTCCACAAGCACTTAAAATGCTTCTTGGAAGAAGCACAAGATATGTGCTTCTTCCAGGAAGCACTTTTAAGTGTTTTTTTCAGAATTTACTTGCATTTTTACTAAGAATTAGTTCCAAAAATATTTTCACCAAAAACGCTTTCAGTTAGTTTAAAAACACATTCAAACGAGTTCTATGTTTTTTGGTTTTTTTTTTTTTTCATACAAGTGATCTTCTTATTTCAATGATTTTTTTTTCTATTTTGACAAATGGTTGCACTTTTGATCACATTTTTGATAAACTGCCCTTGTGATCAAATTGGACTTCAAAACTCCACATTGCCCTTCATTAATCAACAGATAGGTGTTCGACGACGGACGATTGATGGTATAGAAAACAGAAATCTTCCTCTGTAAGTTTTCTGATTGTATTGAATTATTATTTCAGATTTACAGATATGAATATATATAGCTTTAGCTGCCTTAGGCTAATTACAAAAATACCCTCAACTACCTTAACTAATTACAGTTACTAACAAAACTAATTACATTTAGCTTTAACAAGCTATTTAACAGTAACTGTATTGGATGATTTGTCATTCTCCCTAATATGTCAGAGTTTAGAGCGAGTTCATTGAACCCTATAACTCAAACCCATAGAAATAGCGTTGTTTTCTATCTTAGTTCTTGCACCAATTGTTACCCTTGACAAAATCACGTAGAATTCATATTCTTTGGAATGGTTAAATATGATATCATGTGAAGAAGTTTCATCACTGCTTTGATATCGTGACTTTCAATGTGTTTAAGAGCTGATGTGCAGTCGCATTTTTCTCTGTGCATTGCAGTTGATATCGTGACTTTCAATGTACAAATTTGATGGTTTTAAATTTTTAATTGTGGAAATGAGGTTGAATTGATTATGTTATTAATTTAGCCCAGAAAGATTGAAGACTTTGTGTTTATGCTTGCAAGCTTGGTTTTTGAGAGGTTTTTGGTCAGGGAATTAATTTTGTGTTTATGGTTCATGTATTATTAAAGTTTTTGTATAGTTTTAAATTGGGATGTGGATGCTTTTGGAAGTACAAGAATTTGTGCTTTTGTGGATACGAAGAAATTGTGCGTACTGAGCTTGATAATGAGTTGCCGATGGATAACAGCCCTGTAATTTATTGGAGTTTAGAGCGAGTTCATTGAATTCTTTAACTCAAACCCATAGAAATCTGTGAAGTCTGCACCAGAATCCGGTGACCATGATATGGACACTTGGACACCTATATATATGTACGTTATTGTAAATATGTTAGACATGGTAAATGTGGTTGTACATAGATTTTCACATGTATGTAAATATGTTAGTCATTGCAGCTTCTGGTCTTTTTTAACTGAAATTGTTTTGGTCCCTGCCACTAGACTCTGATTTCTGCTATTAATTGCTGCTGAAATGTGACTTTTGCTATTAATTTTTTACCCTTTAGATTTATGCTGCTTTTGGATTCCATTTGAATTAAATAATGTAGTTAATCTTGATATGAATTCTCTCTGCAACAATAATTAGGGATTTTAGTTTAAATTATTACTGATTTGTTCTTGATCTGGCATTGAATCTTTCTTAATTTGGACTGCAGGTGGTTCTGACGCGGAGGAGAAGCTGTAAGAGGTTATGATCTTGCTGCACTTAAGTACAACTGTTCTTCAACTCATATAAACTTTCTGGTAGGATTCAAACGGTTAAAAGAGTTTTATGATTTTGTAAAAGCTTTTTTGCAGCAGAAGCTTGGTCTTTTTGTAGTTGCGTTATTACACTATAACTTGAGTTAGTATAGGTTTCTTGCTAACTGATATGACTTAGGAATTCTAAAAGCAGTTGCATTTTATTATTTACAACTTCAGTTAGTGTCAGTTTCTTAATGAGTGGCATGTGAATTCTTAATTTAATTTCGGAAGGAGATTCGTTTAAAGTTGGTGCTATGTGATGAAGTTAGCACTCGGTTTTTTATTATATACTGGTGGTGAACTTTTTTAGCTTATTGGTTGAGAAAGATTTATCATTTTCTATAAAATAAATCTTCATTCTCACCACGTTGTTGATATTTTTTGTAATTTGAGTTTATAGTGCTTCTAAGTGCTGTTTTAATTTAGGAATTTGAATAATTGTTTTAATTTCGGTTAATGTAGGATTTGAAATTTGTGATGATCATTTTCTTATTTCTATAAATTTTGAGAGAAAAAAAGCATGTGAAAAACCAGATTAGTCTCTAGGTATAAATCACATTAGTCTAATTATGGCTAGGAAAAAAACCATGTGATAAACTATGGCTTTTCAATTATTTTATCATGCATCTATAAACCAGAGGTCCGATTAGCAAAATAAAATTTCTTACATACCTGTAGTTTTCTTGCACTTCTCTCAGCTTTAGACTCCAGCAGATGATCCTATTAGTCTTTTTCTTTGCACATCCAATCTCGCCTGTTATTACACCGTTGCCCGAGTGTTCCACGCAGAACAAAACGGATTCCTACAGCTCCTTAAACTATACATTAGGAGATTTTCACAACCACACTAAGAATGAATAGGATATGATTAGAACTTCTGAAGACTGAGTCTTTCAAATAATATATTCAGCTTTATCCAATTTAATTTAAAATGTACAATCCCCGAATCTGAAAGATGCTGAGTGTATTTCTTTCATCAGCATGAAAACTTCTCTTCCCCATAAATTGTGCTACTTCTGTAATTAAGGCGAAAGAGAAATAGAATTGCCAAAACACTACTACGTCATCGGGTCTAAATCATAAAGACACAGTTAGGTTGATTTAGGAAAAGTTTAGGACAGAGTTAAGTCTTCGTTCTTCAAAAATCAGAAGGGTGACAATAAAGAGTATGGTAATTCACTAATTTAAACATAAACCAGCTTTGAGAGTGATACTCACCCATTGTCGGTTTTCCTTGCGAGCATATTTCCTACCCAAAGTTTCCCAAACTGTTCTCAAAACCGCTGCATCGGCATATCTTTCCAACTTCTAATTGTCTCTGGTGCTAGAACATCTTCTAACTTCATTGTAAAAAAGTAGATTCAGAAGTTAGACATCTAAAAGCAGGTAAGTAAACAGTTTAATGACGAGGAAATTCAGAAGTAGAACCAAATAAACCACAGTCCAACTTTTGCGTACCCTCAGGCGTAATTTAATATCAGAAACTGTTCTGAATATAGAAAATTAATGGATCATTTACGTAAAACTCACAAATTATGAGTGTTATTGCATATGCACTTGCTGCTCCTAAATACTAATCAATCAATATAATTTGCTTTTGGAAAACTAAGTTTAATTCTAGATAGGAGGTAGGTAGGGATTAATTCTGAGAATCGTTACCCTATGAGGATATTCACAGTTAATGGTGAAAGTTATTTTATTTCTTAAATTATCTCATGAATAAATCTGTTGAGGGAGATGATAGTTTTCTTAAAAAAATTGGATATTGAATTTTTGGGTGGTTGTTTGTTTCTGCATTTGCATCTTTCTGATTTTTCCTTTGTTGTGTGCTAATGTATTATCGAAGTAACATTTACAATTACTTTGGGCAGTTTATTACTAAACTGGAGGAAAAGATACATGCAAAGGAGATGGAGAAGAATAATTTGCAAGCCAAGCATGAGGTGGTATTCAATCAATGTTGGTCAACTGAAACGCGTGTGTGTGTAAGTACATTCTTATTATGAATGTTGTCTGTTCTTTTACTGGAAACTCTAGAAGCTGACATTAGGATGTTTAGGAAGAAACTGACTTAAAACAACTCTGTTTGAACCATACTTGACCAATCCCGAAACTACTAAGCATCGGTCAACATTATACCGTCAAGGACCCATAAGAGTCTCCCTCCAACCAGGAGGCCAATTACAACGCGACACATGTCAATGTCAAAGGCCAAT
>JAOTRO020000036.1:1884366-1896961 GCA_028566515.2 Pyracantha coccinea | reverse complement strand
AAACAACCACCACACAACACGATTAACACCACCACCATACTCCCACCAGTGCCCGCTGTCACCGAAGTCGTCACCACTACTTACCACTGCAACCGCCAGCCTAACACCAACAGCCATCACCACCGCCACCATTGCTGCCTCTATACCCCCAACAACCACACGCTAGAATTGGCACCACCATCATAGCCTCACCATTGCCGCTGGCATCACCACCATTGTTGTTGGCGCCGCTATTGTCGCCACCATGAAGATTTATGAGTGCTTATGCTGTATTTCTTCAACAGTAATACAATCGAAATAGAGTGGTGGACATAAAGTTACCATGATGATTTATGAGTGAAGTTGGCCCGAAGTCTGGGATCAATGCTTCAATTTTCTCTTCTATTAAATTCCTTTAAGCTACGTAAACTTGGACAAATAAAAGGAGCAAGAAACTTATAATGAGGCAAGTTCAGGTTGAATTTTCTGTTCTCTGCATATCTGATCACAAATTTGGTCGGTAGCGAAATGAAATGACTTCTCGTTCACGTTAGGGGAGTGGCATGATTTATACCAAAGAGGGTTTATATAGAGTCAATATAATTGTGAGAATTCCACTTTCTTTCTACAAGCGATATTGAAGCAGGGGGGAATCGAGCCTAGGACTTCGGGTGCCGAGTAAATACTCGTAATCGCTTGAGCTACAAACCCCTAGCGAGAATTCTAATAACTTTGAAGATTACATTACCTCTCTAATGTAAACATTGCATAAACTACAAGCAAATTTCAAGCGCAAAAACAATACTAAATCTTGAATGGTCGAATCCGCATAGCCTATGCATTTTCCTTTTCTTTCGCAGTCTGCGTGGAGATAAAAATGTATTGCCGGTTAAATGATAGACCGATGATTTTCGTATATATAGGAATGGGGCAAGAAAATAGACTCACTAGCATTTCATGGTCCCCCACGATCTCATCTATCAACTCCGCCAGTGGTTTATCTGCACTGTTGGGAACAAGAGCTGCAAAAATGGCTGGTTCGAGTCCTGTATATCAATAGAGTAACGCCGTTACGCCAATATGGAAATGGACATGACAAATGTCTTCAAACAGAGAACGGTAATTCAGTAGTTAAATACATACTGAGAGCAGTAAATAAGAAAAGCAGGAAGCGATACGGGGGTACAAGAACGAGCCTATGTTGCTTAAATACATACAAATGTCTTCCACTAGATAACTAGTTATTTGATGGATAAAGAAACTTAAAGATACCTGATTCCGGGAAAGAATCAATGAACACCATCATCTCCTCCCCACTGAGACCAGAGAAGAAACAGATTCGTGGCAGCGGCTTAGCAATCTGCAGAGCAGAAAATGTCAACTGCAGGAGACCAGCTACAAGTTTCCTACTTAACAGGTCAGATAAGATGCTAATAATCCTTCAATTTGTAAGCTCCCTAAACCCGTTGTTTCATCTAAAAGATAATTACTGTGTAGCCTCCGCTCCACTGCGCTTAAATGCTAAACCGCATCTTTTGTTGACTAATTTTGCATGAAATTACTAAACATTAAAACGATTTGTAAACTGATGCTTTAAGACATCGTGAACAGAAAGAAACCATGGACTAGATGGAAAATTTTAATTAGTTTAAGTGCTATGATGATGAAAACATACTTTAGATTATAACGACACGAGTATGGAGGCCAAATTAGAGTATCTTCAGATGTCCAGATGTCTTAAATTTTGCATTTCCAAAGTTCATCAAACAGACATGAATTTTAGATGACCAGTTTTCAGCAAGAACTAGTAATTAGCAAGGTGGAGATTTTCAACCTGTAATGCTTCCAAATTCGGCTGGCTTGTATTCATCGCGTCCCAAAGTGAACAAGTAATCATGTCTTCAGTACAATAAATAACCTACATTAACAAGATTAAACAGAAAAATGGCAAACATGTGAAGAAATCAGACATATTTCCCTTATCACTATGGTATCAGTACAATTGATTGGCTGCTGTTTTCGAATTTGTAGGTCAACCTTGAAAAGGTAAACGTCCATAGGGAAAGAACATAGTAACAAATATACAAGATTACCTTGAGGAATTCTCCATCTAGCTGTTTCAAAAACTGTTGGATCTGCAAGAGAAGACACATAAGATAACACGATGAGCGCAAGCCATGATTCATAGGTGTAGCACTAGCCATTTATAAGTACAACCAGCAACGCTCTGAGATGAACGTTACTTGCAGCGGTTTCAGAAAACTGGTTTTAAAACTTTCGAAAGCAGCAACTGTTTCCTACTTGTAAGTTGTAGCAATGCCAGAATGTTCTCTAGCTTTCTAAGATTCACTAACTTCAGTCCATAATCTATTGATCTTTGTAGAAATTTCTTACTACTATATAGATCTTGAAGAGATCCTGCATTGCCCCATATGATCAATCCTCATATGATCGATCAAATGGCAAGCATGAACGTTTTTTAGATGGAGAATTGAAAATGCATTGGTCAAGGCAAATAAACTCTTCAGAAACGAGAAAAGTAAATAGATGGAAAACAAGTTACCTTCTCAGCTTCCTCCACTTCAAACCCCAACAATAACAAAGCCTAGAAACGAGAAAGTTTGAATCTTCAACCTCATTAGCAATTGTAATATCATTTATCGGCATACATCTATAAATAAGATCAACGATTTACATATGCAATTTCTTGCAAAATCCGATTCTAATGTAGGAATTTCGATCTCTGCTTCGAAAGCTTGTTTCTTCAACAAAAGAACGACTGTCATCACTCGTCAGTCATTCTTGTCTTTAAATTGAAGGGCACGCTTGCAAACATATATAGAGACATTGGCAGACAGTTAACACGGACAACAAATGGAGCGAAACTAACCGCAACTTACAGGTGGACCAAATATCATTTCATCTGCATTTAGAGGAACGAATTTTGAATCTTCAATCAACTCACTAGGAACTCCTGTAAAGTTGTTAAAACAAATTAAACAAAAGCAGTATTAAGCAATATGTCACACGGTACAACGTCTAGTGGTATTCATCTCCGCTTATAGGTCTTAGGTTCGACTCTCGGGAATTCAATGTCCCTTGTTCAAGCTCAGTTTATACTATGCTAGTGATTTTTGAGTGATAAGCTTTCAAGTAAATCCCAAAGCAAATCCATTTCTTTTTCGTTATAAAAAAAGATTGACAATTTAGCTTCAAAAACTGAGTTCAACAGAGTTCCAACACCAAAAATGTTGAGGAGCAGCAGAAATTGAGTACCTTCTCTTTCAGAAGAGGCTCTTGGGGTGCTCTTGAGGAGCTTGAACTGGTGGCTTCTGTGATTTTCCGACGACGACGAAGAAGAAGGTGTTGAAATCTTTGGAGGCAGCAGAGGATTTGAGGAAATTGAAGGAATAAAAAGCAGAGGAGAGTTGTTGAGTGAAGTTTTCAGAGAGAAAGCAAGAGCAGAAGCTGCCATTGAAGAAGATTTTGCGGTCTTTTACCACACACAGCTTCCACAATTTACGAACACGTTTCCATGGGAGTTGATAAACTTGGTTCCAAATTTAAACGGGTTTCGGGTTTTTGTTGGCCCAACCTTTGAGATAATTGGGCTTTAAACCCGTTACTCCCAATTCTTTTGTATTTTATTTTCCAGTGACGTGGCGATATTGAGGGAGGGGAATCTCAAACAGGACGGAGATATTCTTGGATGAAACAGAGGTAATTTTCTTGGTTAGTATGCCTCTCATCACGTGATGGTATATCGTCGATATAGAGATACGGAAATCTAAAACAAGGCACTCGGAGAGTACATCTTATAATAACCCTTCTTGTTAGGCCAAATCTCTCGTGTGCGGGATAAATGCTAGAGTGTATAATAAATTCTCGTGACGGGAGATATCCCGGCATAGGAGTATCCCTCCGCTTCTATGGTAAGATCTCCCTTCGTATGCAAAGGTGAATGCTCTCTGTTGGATGGTCATAATACGTTCAACTATCTAAATTTACAAACAAAACGAAGGCGAAATCATGTGTTCGACTACATATATTATCGACAAGCAGTCTTTCTTATTCATCTTAAAAGTAGTGTAAGCAAATATAGCACACTGTATGGTAAGATCTCCCCTCGTGTGCAAAGGTGAATGCTTTCATCCGCTTCAGCTCCATAACTTCGCTGTTGCAGGATGTATTACGTTCAACTATATGAACTATCGAAATTTTCGAACAGAACAACGGCTTAAAATCATACAAGACGACCATTCAGATATTTGCCCACAAGCAGTCTTTCTTATGCATCTTAAAATACTGCAAGCAAACATAGCGCATTGTCTAGAAACGCTATTAGCTTCACCTGCCTAGGCAAAATATTTACAAGCGCATTGAGAAACCATGGAAATCCATATCCTATACTCTTCACTCCGTTCATGTTCCGGTGTAAAATCACATCTGAGCAACTTGTTTTTCTGGTTCACCTGCGGATTCAGCAATTGATCCCCGTGTCCACCTCCTTAACATCTCCAGTGCAGCCTTGGGCTGGTCCATTGGAACCATGTGGCCGGCATCATGGACCTGTTTGTTGCAAGACAACATACCGTATAACGAGTTCAGCAATCGGGATCGGTAATTAATCAATGTCTATGGATAGAGAGGAATGCAGATATGTGAGAGAGATAGAAACCCAGATAAGTGAGGACGGAGAGAGAAAGAGACCTTAAGGAAGCTAAGAGGCCCATGGTTCTTGAGAACTCCTGCTTCTGAATTATCGACAACAAAAGGAACTTCCGGAGAAGTTACAAACTGTTTCTGACCAGACCATTCCATGGCATGGACCCATCTTGAGTTACCTATCACATACAAATTTATATGCTACGGGTAAGAATTACACATCACAAATTAAAAGATAATAATATTAACGATAGGTGGTTTGGCATGTCGTATCAAATCAAGCCTGAAGACCTACCGAGCCAGTTGCAGATTAGATCATATTCTCCTGCATACACAAGCAGTTTGATTCCGTCCTCGAGAAGAGTGGGGATGCCCACTTCGAGGTTCCTCATCCAGTCCACCAGCATGGCTTGATACACTGTAGAGCTGCATGAAACAAATTCGATGTCCCCAACTCCAAGTGACTCTCTAACAGGCTTCTGGTTCAGGAATTTCTCCATGTTTGAGAAGTCATAGCAAAGGCTCCCCTCGCACTGCTTTCTGATGTCGTAGTACTGCATATTCATCATAAATAAATAAGAACTCCATCACACTTCAGATCAATAGTGGAATACCAAATCCTCAGAATATTTGCTAATAACAATTGATATTCTTTTATGACAACATAAAGATGCATGCCCAGGTCATCAATCATTCGTAGAAACTAACATTAGTTTCCGCCTCTTTAATTGAGTTTTGGGAAACCCATTTTCTTCAAATTCTCAGAGCTAAAAGTTTTACATGCTTTTTTGCAAGAGAATGTAAAATAATAAAATGACAACATAAAGATTAAAGAGCAATCATTCTGTCAATGATGAGTAACTGATCTTACATTTATGTTTCCGGCCTTCGCAATGATGCTACTGAATATGGTATTACAAACAAAATACGAAGCCATGCAAGAGACTGTACCATCAGTGCCTGAAAAAACGGAAGTATATGTTTATTTACACAAGCACCAACTAATTGGCTAATATGTAAAGACACCCTTGCGTAATAAATAAAAAATTAAAAAATAAAAAAAAATAAAAAAACATTCATAGCTTAGAAAGGAGGAAAAAATACATAAAGATGGGACACAATAAAAGAGAAAGGGGCCACCCCTACTGTGTTGACATTAAAACGATCAAAAGAACTGCAAATTCTAATTAACAAATTTGCATGTCTTAGGGTCTAAACTTAAGGAGAAGCTAATAGAAATTTGAAAAAAGGGAACCAGAAAATGAGGAAGGGGCCACTAAAATATGTCACTTACCACAGAGCTTTATAGCCATTTCACAAACTGGAAGCACTTTGTTAATACGATTATATTCAGTTGCTGTGATTAAGCCATTGTCCAACGCAAAATCTGTGTAAGCCTTATACTGGACTGCAGGATCAGTAAGCCCATTGCCAATGGCAAATCCCTGTTCAACAAGTTTTTCTAAATTTATTAAACCACGAAATGACCCGTTACAATTCTCAAAACAAGGTAATATTTGAGATATGTACCTTCAAATTTATATGGATTCCTTCTTTGGCTTTGTTTCCTTTGTGGACTCGAGCTGCAAAAGCTGGAATATAGTGTCCAGCATATGATTCTCCAGTTATGAAAAAGTCATTCTTTGCCAACTCAGGGTGCTCGGCAAAGAAGGCCTAACATCATCGAAAGGCACAATAAGTAATGCTACTATTCATTACTATAATAAACCTTAAACATTTAAGATGTTTGCTTTCTTCCAAAATTCTCAAGATAAAAATCATGCAGTTTTTCTCCTAAAAAACACTGCAGTTAAGTTTGACATTGAAATTAATATATAGATATATACACACGTATTACTTCCATTACACTTAAACATTACTGCTTTAAAAATGAAGGATAAATGACACACCTGTAAGAAGTCATAAAGGTCATTACTAACACCATCTTCAGAGTGACGAATGTCACGCTTGTCACTACTATAACTGAAGCCAGTCCCAATAGGCTGGTCAACATACAGAAGATTAGATGCCTGCAAAACAGGAAATGTAAAAAAAAAAAAAGGTTACCTCTCAGGAAAATGAAGAAAGAACCGACATGTCTTACTGAAGCAGGATGCCTCTAAATCAGTGACGGCCTCAGATATCATGCAGGGACAAGTAAATATAAGTGAAGACGTGTTTACGAGTCACTTTCATAATGGTGCAACATGATTTAGAAAAAGGTTCCATGAACGATAATTAAGAAGAAAATGTTACCACACAAGGGGTAAGGACAACAAGTACAACTGCCAATTTTCAATATACGTACAATGTCGGCAAAAACGAACTAGTCAATTGACAGAGAGTCTCATATATATACCTTATCCCAGCCATACTCGTTCCACACAAGTGACAAGTTATTTGCGATAGTGAAAGGACCATTTTCGTAAAATACAGCCAATTCACTGCTGCACCCCGGACCGCCAGTCAACCAAATAACAACAGGGTCCTTCTTGTTGGTGCGAGACTCGAAGAAGAGATAGAACATCCTACATTACCACACAAATTGAATAGTAAGAACACCAAGCAAGCAGCTACATTCACTATACAATCCAAAAAAATCCAAAATTCCGCATAATTTTACAAATTTGAGGTCCTATTTTCCTAAATTAAGGCCCAGCTAAGCATAAAATTTCCGCATAAAACCCTAAAATTCAAATGAAATCAAAATAAAACACTCCAAATTCACGATGCAGCTCGACTTGACAGTTCAAAGTATCATAAAAACAACGAAATTCAAAGAGATTCAGAAGCTCACTTGGCGGCATGAGAATGCTCGATCTTGAAGTACCCGGCATGGTGGCCGAGGTCCTCGACGGAGACTCCGGATTCGATGAGGTTGGGGAGCCTGAATGGCTTCTCGACGAGCCTCGGCGCGTCGGCGACGGCGGCGGTCGAGGAATCGGGGCCGTCGATGATGTTGATGTCTTCCTCGGGGAAGAGATTGAAGGCTCTGATCAGCTGCTTCGCGTGCACGGACGGGAAGCTGGACCTGGCGAGCCCGAGAGGGTTCGTGAGCTTGGCCGCGGCGATCGGAGAGAAAAGTAGGAGGAGGAGGTGAAGAGAGAGAAAGGTGAGGAGGTGAGGGAGGAGAGAATTCGTGCGTTCCATGGCTTGTGCGTCTGCGTTTTGGGTAGAGAGAGAGAGAAATGAGAGAGGAGAGAGATTTGCCGGGGAGAAGAAGGCGCCAGGCGGTAACTAACAGTCGCGTGGTGCGACGATTTATAAGTGGACTGTTAAGTTGTTGGGGCGAGTGGGTTCGTGGAAGTTTCCGGTGCGCGCAGGTACAGAAATTGAACTGATCTGGGACGTTGGATTTGGCTCTGTGGGGTCCGTTTATTGGAGTTTTGGTGGTAGTTCTGTGGAACGGGGTGCAGGGGATTTGGACCCGGTTGCTTTCGCTTGCGACAAAGGAGTTGCTTTAAATTAAAAATAAAAAGGGCAAGAAGGAAGGTGGGGTTGTAATTACGTGTAAAGCGGCACACTGTTAGAGGAGCGCACGCGACAGAGGTGGTTTTTGAGGTTGAGGATGATTCCCATTCCATGGCCTTCATTCACATCACGTGAAGAATTTGTACCGACCTCATGTAGGAGAGATTCTTGGACAGAGCCGTCGTATAGGACAGAGCTGTCACACGAAATTAAGTTTGCATCAATTGTGTCCATGAACGATTGTTAGCAGTTGATCCATGTGCGACAGTTTATAACGGTATAAGTGTCGAAATATCCTACATCGACAATATTTTTGTAAAAAGAAGTATTTTATCCAACATGGTATCAAAGTCAAAAAGCAGCCCATACTGTACTATCACGTGATGGGTGGGTCTCCTTGGCCAGACGATGATGGTGGGTCTTTTGGCCCCATGCGTAGGGTGAGTTCCCTTGGCTCCACATGGTTGTCGATGGGTGAATCTCTCACGTGTGACGCACTAATTAGGTCCCACGTGAGGAAGTGTTGAAATATCTCACATCGACCGTATCTTTGTGGAAATAATAGTTTAAATATCCTAACCATACTCCAACTAATTACGTGTAAAGCGGCACACTACTGGAGGAGTGCACGCGACATGTGGTTTTTGAGGTTGAGGATGATTCCATTCCATGGCCTTCATTCACATCATGTGAAGAAGAAGTTGTACCGACCTCATGCGGGAGGGATTCTTGGATATGGCCGTCGTATAGACCGAGTTGTCAAACGAAATTACGTTTGCATCAATTGTGTTCATGAATGATTATTAGCAATTGATCAATGTGTGATAGTTTATAACAGTATAAGTATCGAAATATTATACATCGATCATATTTCTATAAAAAAAAGTATTTTATTCAACATGACAATGCTACACAAAGAAAGAGGTGCTCCAGCCTATTCGACATGATATCAAAGTCAAGGAGCAAACACATACTGTACTGCCACATGATGGGTTGGTCCCTTTGGCCCCGCACGATGATGGTAGGTCCTTTGGCCCTACGGGGAGGGTGAGTCCCCTTGGCTACATGTGGCTGTCGATGCATGGATCTCTCATGTGTGACCCACTAATTGGGTCCCATGTGAGAGGTGTTGAAATATCTTACATCGACCGTATATCTGTGAAAATAAGAGTTTAAATATCTCAACCCCATTTTAACTAATAACGAGACTTTTTGGATAAAACTTCACACCTAACGAACTGTGCAGGTGGTAATTACCAAGTTGAAGACATATCGATGCTATTGGAGTGAGTATTTGGCCCATCTCTTGATAATTTGACAATAAGGCCTAATATGAGAATTATGGTAGTATCAGTCGTATGGGGGTTTAGTATTTTGAGCCGTGGACGGAGATTGGATGGGCTAGTTTTGCAAATAACTTGGGGATGAAGATAGGTATGAAGAGAAAGTGAAGGAAGGACGGTGCTGACTTTTTGGATCAAGGTGGTCTACTCAGCAAACGCACGAGCATAACGTCAGTTAGTAGAACAACAAGCAACACCAATTCAGCAAGCATTCCAAATATAGTCGTTGACAGAAAGCTACATATAGCCTTAGCTTTACAACAGAGTCTGACACCAGCTCGAGGTAAGGCATGACGGTTATGCATACGTCGATGATTGTCAGCCACTGACGCATATGAACTCGGCTGATGGTTCATTGCAGCATCATAATCATTACTCACAAGATGTTAAATATATTCATTCAACTAGTATTATAGACCTCTTGGTGTTGAAAGTCGAGTATTAGACAAACAAAACTATGTAACAAATTGTATTACTGTACAAGCTTGTTTGAAAGTGCTTTTAAAATAACTGAAAACGCCTTTGGTGAAAGTATTTTAGGTTCCAAAAGCACTCTCATCAAAAGCGCTTTCAGTCATTTATAAAAGCACTTCCAAACGAGCCCTACAACATTTGTCTCGTTTATACAAAGCAAGCCGTATCTATAGCCCTTAATGAAGAAAACAATAAATTTCTGAACTTTAAGATGCCTCTACAAAATACACAAAGAAGTTTTCCTAACAAGAAGGGAACGAACTGCGGGAACTACATGAAAATTTTACGATCTCACTTGGGCAAGCCGCGCCCTCAGTGCTTCCAACTCTTCCTCATTGTCTGCACCCTCTGCTATAGCTTCTTCCTGCATGGATTAATGAAGGGTTATTTCATTGCATCTTACAAGAAACAACGAAAAGATATAAAAATGGAGTCTACGACACATACTTCTTGTGACGCACTGGCTCTCTGGGCTGCTACCTTTGTCCTCTCCTTCCGCACAGCTTCTGGGAGCTGTGCAGCTGTCTCACCAGCTATTTCACTGAGGACCCTTTCAACTTCTTCTTCAGTTTCCTCTTCTATATCTTCTGAATCTAATGCCGTATCAAGAGCATCATCTAAAAATTCTTCAATCACGCCAGCCTGTATGACCAATAGAGTGTTACATCTAAAGATTTCAAGAATACAGAAGCTATATAGACAGTATACTGGCACCTAAACACGTTCCACATTGCAAAAACTCTGAAGCTTCAGATATGCTTCAGTCTCGTCTCTCCTCATCATTAAAAATATACCATTCCCAAAACAGGGAGCCAGTCAAAAGTTGCACTCGTTCTCTCCATGTTATAGAAAAGAATTTGTAACATTGAGCACTCTCATTGTTCATTGATTAAATAAGCGAAAATAAAAAATAATAACACCCAACTTTCTACATAAAATGAGTTCAGATATTTCAATCAAATCATTTATTCGATAGAACAGCTGTAAGTTATGTGAAATGATACGCGTATAACATTTTAAGCCAAAAAACATGAAATAATAAGTACAAAATTAAAGCAAGAGATTGATCCCCTGCTTAAACAAGAGTGCGACACTTGAGACCATAGGGCAATCAGGGGGGAGTTATAACTTCTAACAGCGACCCAAAAAGAACTTTAAGGTATCTTACCTTGGTGATTTCTTTGGTAAATTCATGCATTGTGACGGCCATTTCTGGAGCTTTCATGAGGTTATTGACAAGTTTCATAACCTCCGTACTCTTTGACAGATGACCCACAGTACGGGCAAGTGCTGCAAGCACATACAACGTATCAATACCATAAAGCTGATTTAAACAACGGAGAAGGGGTGAGTGGGTTGAAGAGTAACACAATAGGCACAAATTCAAGAAAACATAAGCACAGGGGAACTAAAATAATAATTTTTATGTGTGTGAAGCAATACCAACACTTTCTCCAAGGTGCATAGATATCGAATTCAGTTGTGCCTTATTCTCGTGAAGCCGATTCACAACTTTCCTCGACATCACAATTTCCTTTGCAAGTGCCTGAACACAATTCACAAGTCGATCAACACATAGAACATACATAATGCGATGATCAAAACAACAATAAGCTATAGCAGACATTCAATGTAAAGACCACATCGCTATCATCCTACATGGAAAATCCCAGGGAATCTAAAAACACCCGCATTCAGGTTTACAATTAAGAACTTCATTACAAATGGCCCAAAGCCGTAACGTAGCTGAAACAGATTCCTACCAATACAAACTCTGAGAACAAAAACCACCTTGACATTAGTGACACTGAGTTCCAAAATCCACAAACCCTCCGAAACAGAATGACTTTCGATTCATTGAACCTTCATAAGCTAATAAAAGGCAAAGCTTTTCCCCTTCCAGTTTTCGACAAGAACGCTTTTGTGCAGCCAGCGTTTCTAAATTGCAAGTAAAATTATTGACGATGGAGTGATCAGCAGTAAAGCTAAAATTTGGAGTACCTTGGCTGTGACCATGTCATTTCTCTTGGCAGCCTCTCTGACAGTTTTCTGTACAGCCTTCTCTTCTTTCTGTATATCTATGAAACAAAAACCCCATCTTTCTTTTTAGACTCAAAATTAGTCAACAGTTACACACAAACCCAATCTCAGCCCAAAAATTCAAATAATTGATAAGAATTAAGAACAAAATAAAGAAATCTGCACCCAATAAATTGAACCCAAAACGAAAAATTACATGTAATTTGAAAACGAGTAGAAAAATAATGAAAGGAGGAAACTTTTGCCTCTGATTTGGCGCTCCATGTTGCGGCACTCATGGCGGAGGCGCCGCTGCCATTCTCTGAGTTGCTCCGACGGGTTAGGTTTCGGCTTCATCAAGCTCTTGACTTTGTTCATTTTTTCCCCCTTCCTTTTTCTCGCGGATTCGAATTCTCTCTCTCTCTCTCTCTCTGGTTTCTCTAAGATCCAATCGGATTATCCGACGGTATGGTGTGTATCTCTGTTTCGCTTTTCCCTCCACTCAGACTTTTCTTTTCCGCGTTTACTTTCTTCTTCTAAGCGGCAGCCAGCAGCCAGCAACGACCAACCGACGGCCCTTCCTTCCCCGCGTTTTCACCCTTTTTTTTTTTTGATTTTTTTTATTTATATGTTATTTTTATTTT
>JAOTRO020000036.1:1869509-1884266 GCA_028566515.2 Pyracantha coccinea | reverse complement strand
CAAAAAAAAAAAAAAAAAAAACCTACTAGATCTGTCTGCCAAAAAGTCATGTGGGATTAGTGGTAAATTACGAAATAAGTAATGCAGAGAGGCTCGTTTCTTAAGCTGTATGCCAAAATATATAGCCCAAATTATGAAGAGCAGCAATATTAGTTTAGCATGTGAAAATGTGATGCCATATATGGACCACCAGATATGAGTAAATAAAATGAAATTTTGGCAGGATTGTCTAGTTATGGCAGTTCTCGTATTAAGTGAAACCACAAAATATAAATTAAATTGAGAAAATTTTGAATAGAATTGTCTAATTATAGCAATTTAAACACAAGTAAGATCAGTCTAAAGTCGAGTGAGATTAAAATACAAAACTCTAATGCTTTCAAGAAAGACATCTTACGTGATTGGACATTCATACACGAGTTTTTGTCAAGTTAAATCAATGACTATTAGTTAAAGCATGCATTGAGGAATTGAAGATGATGTATATACAGTAGTGATATCTACACATGCATTTTTACTTTTCACATACTTCTCTTAATTTTCGATTATCGAATTGATTAAAGAAGATCAATGATCAAATGTTAAAAATGATGCGTGAAAGATAAAAATAAATATATAGCGCTTTCATGTATATATACCTGGATTAAGAGGCATTATTGCTGAGAATTCCAGAAAAGACCTCCCACTTGCTCATATAACGTGTTGATCCTCTTCGAGTGTTGGCTCTATCCGAGCATGATTTCACATCATTGCACCACCCTCCACCCTAATTCAATTAATCAAACGGCTGTGAGTTAACATCGTGGTTTATGATCATCAATGCAAAACTTAAAGCTTTCATAAGTGACCACAATTCACACAAAGTAGAGACCCCAACGAACCATTTTTCGAACAACAACTCGACTCAATAACTTTACAACTAATGTAGCGGGAGGAAAAACTAAACTCATAACTCGAAAATAAAAGTGAATACTTTTAACTAATTAACATCGCCACACTAACTAATTATTGAGATTTGTTTTTGAATCGGGAACCGACAAAATCAATCGTTGCTTTTAGCCAATGAAACAACGCCACTGACAGAAGTGCGGCTGAAAGCGCCCATGGGGGAGGGAGAAATTTTTAATTGTGACGGAAATACAAAGAGTACACCACGTGTTTTAATAGAAGTTGTGAGAAATTTTATTTTTTAAGTTATTAACCTTTTAATACACATATTTCACCATTTGTTTAATGATACGTGATGTACTATCTCGTGTACCGGTCACATTGAAAAATCTCTAGTGCAAGTTGTATATGGTAACGTGCACAAGACGCAAGAAGAATACAAACGACAATGTCGTATTCGTTTCCCAAATTTCAACTTTTGTTCGTACTTTATAATAGCAGTATTTTAAGTCGCTCACTCTCAATTATACGCTATTGACTTTAATTACTACTAATAAAAGTTTTCTTTGAACCCGTACAATTAAAAAAAGGGAACTTTAACGAAAAGTTTATGGTACTGTTTACTTTAACGAAAAACTATATTTTTACACTAAAAAGTCAATCCTGGTACTATTTATTTTATCTCTTATTTTGTTTTTATCGTCAAAACTCAAAATTTTCAAATTATTTTCATTATTTTCCTAAAAAAAAATGCTGGAGATATATAGGTAAGGTAATACATAAGCTATCTCACCTCAGTCCCGCACATGCAAGATCATTTATGAAGTCAGGAAACTTAAGCATGCGAGTATGGAAATATATAGGAGGTGAGAAGTTCAGCCTCTTGGCTACAATGATCGAGTAATAGTGACAACCGCAGACACCATTGAGTTCATGCCGGACATGGCCGGGCCACGGCACAAACGGTAATAACCGTGTCCTCCCCGTCGCTCCCCCATGAGTTCTTGATTAGCCAACATGGCTTGTTGCCAAACCCCGCAAGTAAACCACCGTGGCTCACCCATTTCTTGAAACATATAAGGGGGCACGAAACACCGCCGATGTGAGTTTGCATGAACATGGCATTCAACCCGACTGCATATATAAAACAAGTTGCTTTAGCATCGTGTTTGAATCTATATATGCAGGAACATTCTTTTAGCACATTATTTGTCAGCTGAGATTGACCCGATGTTAATGGACACATCAATTACGCACCGATGTCAGTCTAGCACAAAATGTTATAGGTAGCGCTATCTATACATCTATTTTTACTTTTCACGCATCCCTTTCAATTTTTGGCAACTCGAATGAATTAAAGAAAATCAATGAATGAAAATTAACAATAGTGTGTGAGAAGTAAAATGGGAGAGATTTTTTAGTGTGACCGGTACATGGAGTGGTATACCACGTGTCATTATATAAATAGTGGGATATGTATGCAAAAAATTAATAACTTAAAAAATAAAATTTCCTACCATTTGTATTAAAACATGTGGTCACAATTAAAAATTTCTCGTAAAATAGGTGAATAGGACCATCCAATGTTATATTGGGATAGTGGTAAAATTGGCAACTCCTACTGCAACCTTGTCCGGATCGAATTTGCATTCACCCCGCTTCCCTGGGTAAGGGTATGCACTCTCGTCCTCCAACATCCTTAAGCGGTGGAGTATTGTTCGAAACGCCACCGTGGTAGGTCGCTACAAGCCTACAAATGGTGACGTTCTCTCTTCCAAATAAATTAAAGCCCAGTCTATTCTGGTGGTATTCATTTTCGTTGGTAAGTAAAAAATCTTAAATTCGATTCTCATCAAAGTCAAATTTGAATAACATAATTGCAAACTTATTGTGTGGTTAAACACATCTCCTTCCCTTTTAATATAACATGGTTTTTTAAAAAGAAAAAAAATTAAAGCCGAATTGACCAATTGAATAATCTTGACTCTTGATCTCAATTTAGGACATCATCTCCTCTTATCATTGAGATAATCAATTGTCATATCGTTAGGATAATTCATTAATTACAAAATTAATCCTTACTTAACTGCAAAGCAACAGTTAATTCTGTTGAAGCAACAACGACGTGGTCAACACTAATTGGCTCACCGTCTAATCACACACGTGCTTTAATCTTTTAAATCCTTTCCTAATCTTCTCACCGGCCAAACACTACATAAAGCGAAGGACGAGAAGCTGAGAAAGTGCCGAGAAAAGAAAAGCAGAGTGGAGGAATCTCCAATCCGTTTACACCCAGTAAACAACAGAGAGAATCCGAAGATACCGAACTGGAAACCGTTCCGGCGCTCTCACTTCATCCGTTTCCTGAGAGCTTGGAAAAGCAGCGCAGCTGAAATCGAAGCTATGGGGATTTTGCACGAGGACGTTGTGGTAATTAACCACGCGGAGAAGGCTGGGGAGCCCACTGTTATCACTGTGAATTGTCCTGACAAGACTGGGTTGGGATGTGATTTGTGCAGAGTCATATTGCTGTTTGGGCTCAGCATTTGCAGGGGAGGTGAGGATTTATTGATTGCTTTATGTATTCTTTTTGTTTGATTTATTTGTTTTTTTATTTTTATTTTTCAGAGTTTTTGGGAGGTGGGTTTTGGAATTTTTAGCTAGAAATATGGTGGGCAGTGTAATTTTTTTTTTTTTTTACTGTTTGGATCTGGAAATGCCTGAGAATTCTGGGGTTGGATATAAAGATTCAGAAGGAAATAAATTATGCTTTTTTTTTTTTTCTGGAAATCTGTCTAAAAGTTAATTTCAAGTAAATCTGGAAATGTGTCATTCTTCATCAAACTTATTAAAATTTTCAGTGGTAATTTCTACTTTGTTTCAATTCATATTTTTGATGAGTTTTTTTGGTGACCAATATGATTAATTTGTGGAGCAGATGTTTCAACAGATGGGAAATGGTGCTACATAGTGTTTTGGGTGGTGGGAAATCCAAGCACAAGGTGGAATTTGTTGACAAAGAGGCTGTTGGAAGTGTGTCCATCGTATTTTTCGACTTCTGGAATATTCTATTACCGGCCCGAAAACCAGCAGCCTAAGCCACCGGATGTGTTCCTTTTGAAGTTCTGGTGTTCTTATGAACGGGACGGACTATTGCATGGTAATGCTAAGCCTTCATTACAAAGAATGTCAATTGCATGAGTAGTTGTTCTCTTGAAACTTCGTAAGCGTTACCCTCGAGCTTAATTTGCTTAGAAATAGTGCGGTTACTGAGTATCTTTCTCAGTGATTTGTCTGAACTCTCCAACTTAGTAAGCGTTTGAATTAGACGAAGTTATGACTCTTTTGTCGGTGATTATCATTTGTGTATGTGATGAAATAGGAAGGCGATGATCTCCAACGATAGATATTATGAGTTCCCATACGTAGCAATGTTGTGTAAGAGGCAAAACAATCCGTCATTTTCATTTCCCTTGTTTAGAATGGATACGAATTACCAAGGAATATAATTTATGACAGATTCGTACAAGTGTAGATATTATTCTTTTTGGTGTGTTAATATGGAAAGGAAGACAAGTGAACTCTTAACGGTATGATCCCTATTTCCGTAACTTTGTATAGCAAAGATGAAAACACTAGTTCTGTTTTTGTTTTGTTTTGAGAAATCAAATAAGGGATCCTTTTCTTTCACCTATGGTACTAAATGTCCTAGCAGTCTATAAGTATTGTTTGATTCTGTCTTTATTGACTCTTCATTTACCAAGTGCTTTCTACACTTTTGAATTATCTCAATAATTGAGTGGTGGGAAATGTGCTGTATAGAGTCGTATATTTTGTTTCGGATTTACATTAATACGCTTTTATCTAATAGATGTCACTGAGGTTCTCTGTGAGCTGGAGCTCACTATAAACAGTGTGAAGGTATCGACTACCCCGGATGGGAGAGTAATGGACCTTTTCTTCATTACAGATACTAGGTTTGTCATTCTTAACATTGCAGCATTTCCGCTTTTCATTTTGTCGTTTCACTCCTCTATAGTATGGTGAATATTATTGTTCTTTTCATAATTGTTCTTTTCTCTTGTTTCAATCAGAGAAATTCTTCATACAAAAAGAAGACAAGATGAAACGATTGATTCTCTGAAGGCTGTTTTATGCAATGCTTTGTTGAGTTGCGAAATTGAGTTGGCCGGATCCGAAGTTACAGCGTGTTCACAGGGTTCTCCGTATCTTCCTTGTGCTATTACCGAAGAAATGTTCAGTTTAGAGCTGCCCAACAGCCGCCTAAGCAGATCTGTTGCCTCCAACCCCGTTTCAGTAACTGTGGACAATCACTTTAGCCCATCGCACACACTCGTTCAAATCTTCTGCCAGGATCATAAAGGTCTCATATATGACATCATGAGAACCTTGAAGGATTACAACATTCAGGTACATCTTTAACTGTAGGTTTTGTAGATTTTTTTAATCTCTTTCTCTCCTAAGGTTCCTTTGTCATTTGACTTCACCATTATTTAGTAGATAATGAAGGTGATTTACCGTTATTTTAAAGAGACGATTCTATTGAATATTCTTGCTTAATGTCAGGTTCGTTATGGACGATTCTGTGCTAACCCAAGAGGAAATTGTGAGTTAGACTTGTTCATAATGCAAGCAGATGGGAAGAAGATTGTTGACCCGAACAAGCAAAATGCATTATGTTCCCGCTTGAGAATGGAGCTTCTGCGTCCTCTTAGAGTGGCTGTGGTGAGCCGTGGTCCTGACACTGAGCTGCTGGTTGCTAACCCCGTTGAGCTGTGTGGCAGGGGTCGTCCTCTTGTCTTTTATGATATCACACTGGCCCTCAAAGTTCTAAAAACACGCATCTTTTCTGTACTGCCCCCAACCAATCTTACAATTTTCCTATGCATTCGTTGTAATTTCCTTTAGGCCAACTTAGACGAATGATTTCCGCTTGCTTTCATTATTTCAGGTTAAGATAGGCAGACACATGATCCGGGATCGAGAGTGGGAAGTATACAGAATCCTGCTCGATGAAGGAGTTGGTTCTCCAGTGCCGAGGAACAAAATTGAGGAAGGTGTAAGAAACAAGTTGATGGGATGGGAATAGATTGGATGCCGAATTTAGTTGCCGGCTTTCATAATTGTGCAGTGTACAGCATATTTTCTTAAGCATCGAGTTTCTAGTTCTACTACGGCAAGATGCAAACCGGTAAATCAGTTCGCGCATAATAAAGAGCTAATCTGTTTCATAACCTCCGTGCCTCCATCTTAACTTGCATTGCTTATGAAAGAAACTTGGCAGTCTCAGCTCTTCTGGCGTGTTTAGGTAACAAATGTTTCGGTATTTCATCCTGTTCGTGGCCATTCTTTACGAAGTCTCTCACTAATCTTTCACTATAGACTACATCAGAATTTGATTTGTTGGTAGAAGATCGAATTTGAGGAGTGGTTTGGGGTTATTATCTTAAGTTGGTTGAGTTTTAGAGTCCAGGCAAACCCGCCGGCTAGAGCGGTCTTCGTTGATGGCGTGCACCATTCTTGCACGGCTAGACGACTGATTTGTGTTTGGGTTCAGATTTTGCTTCAAAGTCTTGAAAGTCGACCTAATACGAAAATGAAATAGGGGAGGGAACCGTAAAAAATTCTCTATATTCTACAGCCACAAAAAGCTCAATTTACCCACATTTTTGTCGCTCGTGTGCTAATTTTGTCGATAAAATGACGAAATTGAACTTAAATTTGCAACAATTAGTCGCAAAGGTTGATACTAGTCTAACCAAGTGGATTTCCGCCAGAATAACATAGACCGCTATCATAATTTTACCAAAATATAGATAAATACTTGTTATATCTCTAAAATAGCCATAGCTTACTCCCCGCGACTATTTTTTGTTCTAAAAAACACTAGCCGTTGATTTTGCAACGACAATTCATCTTTTCGGAAGTCGAGAAAAATAATTATTTTTTAAATGCTAAAACATTCCCAAAGTTTAAATTGTGGAGTGCAAGAAAGGAAATAATGATTTTTCTAAAGAGTTCCAAAAGCAAAGGCTTTGAAAAATGTGTGGCTCAACCTCCATTGCTTTCAACGGTCGCTAACCGTTTGTTGGGTTGCTCTTTGGTGGCCCCACTTTCCCTCCAAAACTCCAATCGCGGAGGAGATACCTCCGAATCTTCTTCCATCCTCGCCAATTCGGACACTTCAAAAACTACATCCATAAAAAAAATTAAAAAAAAATAAAATCAGAGTCGCTTTGTAATTGTATTAAAAATTAATAATTCAGAGGAAAAATGAGAGCTTTGAGCTCGCAATGCGTGCTCGTTGATTTGCAGAGCTCATGGCAATCGGCGAACCAGATCCCAATCTCGACCCTCTGCTACCTTCAGAACTCCAAATTCAACTCCGCAGTCTCTTCGGCATTTCGTCGAACACGCGGTGGGCGTAAGCCGGTTGCTTCGTCCAAATCCTCCACCCCCTGGATTCCGTCCCCGGAGATTCGGAGGCCGTCCGATCGGTTCCATTCCGGAAATGGGTTTCTTTCGAATTCTCCGGCTTCCACGTCGCAGCCGGAGGCGGCTTCGGAGCTGGGAATGTTACTTGAATTGTTGCCCTTGAGGATGAGGAGTGAGCTGTACAGGCACGAGGACATTGGCGGGCTCGTTGAGGTTGTGATGGATTTGGGGAGGAGTCCGATTGCGAGGTTTCCTTCCGGTGATTGGGTGATCTCTGAAAAGCCGGTGAATCATGAAGATCTACGGCACGCTGTATCGAAGGTTTGGAGCATTCTTATGCAGATTGAGACTTAAAAAGTTAAAAGTCACATTTGCATGACATAAGTGTTTTTGGGTAATCTTTAATTTGGCGTTAGTGGCGGTCTCTCTGGTTTAATTTTTATTTAATGATTGATTAAATTGTTAATTTTGGACCCTTGTGTGATTGGTCATGCTAGTGATTGGTAAATACCTATTAGCTTTGTTTAGAAGGGAAGATATAGAGCTCGTTTGAGAGTGGTTTTAAAATGGTTGCAAGCATTTTTAGTGATATTTTTTTGGAACCAATTCTTAATAAAAAAGCAAGTCAATTCTGGAAAACCACTTAAATGTTTTTTGAAAAAAACACATAATTGGTGCTTCTTGTAGAAAACACTTCAAGTGCTTTTGAAAGCCAAAAATATCTTCTCCAAAAACGCTTCCAGTCAAGTTAAAAACAATTTCAAACGACTTCGTGAATATTTGTTTATGTGTTTCTTATACAAAAGTACTTTACTTTCTGTAGGTTAGTGAGTTTTCAGATGACAACCGTTCAGGTATTAACAATTCACTACACCGGATAAGTGCTATTCGGAACCGGAAAATGCAAATCATTGGCCTCACTTGCCGAGTGGGACGAGCTGTGTCAGGAAGCGCTGAGATCATAAGTGACTTGGTTGAGGGCGGCGGTTCCATCTTGGTCATTGGACCTCCTGGAGTTGGGAAGACAACCTTAATCAGGTATTGCCTACTCCTGGTTCAAGCAAATGAACCTTTAAATTCCATTTCACTTGGCATCAGGAATAAGCATGTTATGAATTTGTCCGTGCAGAGAAATTGCTAGAATGCTGGCAGATGATCATATGAAGCGTGTTGTGATTGTGGATACATCTAATGAGATTGGTGGAGACGGAGATGTTCCTCACGCAGGAATAGGCCGTGCAAGGAGGATGCAAGTTCCTAGTGCCAATATGCAGCATAATGTGAGTGTTGACAACAATTCTATTGCTTTTTATCTCCAACTGTTGCTTTAGTTCCCGAGTAGTAAATGTGCATTGTTTTTCCTTTCACCCAAAATCATCGTTTTACCCCTTTTGAACTTTTGTGCAGGTTATGATTGAAGCAGTGGAAAACCATATGCCTGAAACAATCATAATAGATGAAATTGGAACAGAACTTGAAGCATTGGCTGCCAGTACTATTGCTCAAAGAGGAGTCCAACTAGTTGGAACAGCACATGGAATGACGATAGACAACGTAATGAAAAATCCTTCTCTACAGATCCTTGTCGGTGGCATAGAGGTGCAGTGCAATGCTACTTGTCAACTCTACCATTTACTAGTTATGCTCAAATCTTAGTGCTGCTTGTTGGTACCATATCGGAGATATGGCATATCATTTCCACTGCAGATATTGTGTCGAGACCTTACCAATTTAAGGCTTTCGCAGATAGAAACTGTTGATTGACTAAAAGCAGTTCTGATCTGAATGCAGAGTGTGACACTTGGTGATGAAGAAGCAAGAAGAAGGAAGGTACAGAAGACAATTCTGGAAAGAAGGGGGCCTCCTACATTTACATGTGCTGTGGAGATTATATCTAAAACAGAACTTCGTGTGCATCACAGATTAGATGCAACTGTTGATGCTATACTGGCTGGTATTTTGCACTTCCCTCTTTGGATTGACATTTCAAGGGCCAAAATTATTCTAAATTGAACATTTTTTGGTTGCAGGAAAATCTCCTTTGTTTGAAATCCGTCGTGTTGATGCAGATGCTAATGGCTCTCGCAAGTCTATTTCAATACCTGAAAAGAGCTATCTACAAGTGTCTGATTTTACTGTTAAAAAGAACATTGATGTCGCTGATATAGAGTCTGACAAGGAAGATCTAGACCATTCTCCTACACGGTCCAAAAAATTGAGCAGCAAAAGATCTGTGAAGAAGAGGAGTTTGCCGGTTTGTGTATATGCATACAAGGTATATTACTTAGGTTTCTATTTGCTTCACTCTATATTTCAATTGGAAAATTTCAAATCCACTGAGAGCAAAGGTCACACATTATCTTAAGCTCAGATTCTGGCATTTTGTAGTAATAACTTCATGAATTTATCAAAAACGCTATTAGTAAATAGGTTTTCACAAGGCAGATGATTTGTATTAACAAAATTTTTATTATTTTGATGTATTGTAGATCCTTGAAGCCGATCTTCTACAAGTAGCAAAGGTAATGGGGCTTGAAGATGAAATAGAAGTAACTGATGATATCGGAACAGCTGATGTAATAATAGCATCCAGTTATGAAATGAAACAGAACCCATGGATCCGCAGTGTAACAAAGTTCCACGACTTGCCTGTATTTGTCATGAAGGTAGCCTCACTTTCGTTCTTTTTTGAAGTTCTCTATTTGTGTAACTATTCTACATTTGCATTGTATGGTATACACTATACACGCCATGGCTCATTCGGATATTTGTTGTCCAGTCAAATACCATGGCACAAATGGTCAAGGCAGTTCGGATGATTCTTGAAATGGAATCTGTTGGCTCTTTGCGAAAGCAGTTAGTCAATAGTTCTTTCGACATTGAAATTGAAGATGATGCCCCGAAAACAAAACCATCTTTGGAAGAGATTGATGCACTGGAGGTACATTTTCCTTTCCCAATTCTCCGTTTCAGTCAGTAAATTCTCAGTTCACTCCACAACATAATCCTTAGGACCTTACCTATATCATTTGCTTAGTACACCGTTTCTCCTTTTGTATGTCATAGGAGGTTCGACTTGCGATCGAGTACATCGTGATTCCTGGTGGAGAGCCAGTAGAGCTTCTCCCAAGACGCTCTGAAATAATCGCCCGACAGCTTGAGCTAGTGGAACGTTATCAGTTGGCTGCTGAAAATTCAGGCACCGAGATGAATCCGAGGTTGCAGATTCTTCCCATGAGATTAAACAAAAAGAAAGCTTCAAAACCTGTTAAATCCGGTTCAAGTTTTCTGGAGGTGATTAACTCTAAATCACTAACCGGCGGAGGGGGAGGAACCAGTGTTGCTAGGCTGCCTCTTATATCTGAATAGAAGAGGATGCAGATTGCAACCTCAACTGCAACATTTTTCAATCACTGGTTGATAGCCCACTTCATTTCATGTATAGTCGTGTAAATTATGTATGTCAATTAATGTAATCATTTAAAAAAAAATTAATGTAATTATTTCGAATAATGTAACAAGCTCTTTGCAGTTGTTCTTTTTCAACGAAATAATCTCTATATATAAAGGGAGCAACCCAATTAGTGAATAATTTGAAATACCGAAAAATGATGTCATCTGATATCAGGACTGCCTTTGTTCAGGCGTTGCTGGATCATGACAAATATCAAAGCTAGTTCATTGAGGTGAATTGGACACAATCGTCTAGTATTTGACTGTTCTCACCTTCACTAACGACGACCTCGTGCTGAAATCAACTTAACACAATCGTCCTAACGGGGAGTACAATCACAAGGTCAATCGCATCCTATTAGACCCTGGTTCGTCGGTTAGCCTTTTGCCCCTGCAACCCGAGCCAACCAAAGCAGAAGTTTAAGGCCAAGATGTTCCCCAAAACGGCAGAAAGCTCTAAGCCAGCCTCTCAACTACAGAGCCGGCCAAAACATCAGCAATTTTGTCCTCAAAGAATGAGGAAGGTTCACAAGGAGAGGCTATTTTCGATGCAACAAGCAACGCATAATCAAAAGAGATTTTTATTCCTCATCAAGTGACGCAGGTCAAGTGTGATCCACGTCGAAAGTGAATTTGATACAGAAAGAGAAGTCGAGCTGACTTAGTCGTCCAAAGGCCTTAAGTGGCCTTCTTCCATGAAATAGAATTCTTCCCGTCCAGACAATGCACACCCTTGATGGGCTCATAAAATCCATGTCAAAAATGGAGATATCAATTGTACAAAAGTTGATGAATTATGCTTCTTAACTTTCAAATTGAAATTTGTATAAAGGTCAATGAATGCAGTGTGGTTACCATATCTCATGTATTTGAATTTCCAAAAGAAAAAAAAAAGTTTTGGGGTTTCGGGTACTAAAAAAAAGGCTCTACTCTATACATTTTTGTTCCCTAGTTGCATTTCTCTCCTGGTTATTAAGTAATAAGACCTACTTGACCGAGTAAGGGGAGGTAAGATCATAACGAAAGGTTCTTGGAATCTCATTTTGTTGGCTTAGCATTCGCATCTCGCTCCCGAGAGAAAGGAAGAATTCATTCTTGCACTAAATACTATATATTTGAAAGGAGTGTGTGAGCACTTGCTACTAGTGCATTGAGAAGTAATGCATTCATTCTCTCCCTTAAAGTCGAGGAGCATGAGGTTAGTCATAAGCCTGGAGAATGAGAAGCACATGCCTTAGCTTATGGGTAAAATAAAGAAAGTGTGCTTCTTCCTCTTTTGGCCGCTAATGTGTGTGGTGCCTCTCTATTCACGCAATAGACAATTGTTGATGGGTTGTTCATCCTTTTCACATCATACAACTCGGTGTAGAAATGTCAGGCTCAAAAGCATTTCAGAATATCTTTTTTTCTTTTTTTTTTCTCTTTTGAGTAGCTACAAGTGAGCTCTATTTTTATTAATAAAGTCTTGATCTAAATATAGGCTAAGATATCAACGGATAGTTCTTTCAACATGTGGGATGATGAGAACAAGTAGTTGATCAAAAGAGATGTGAGAAGCTGTAATCTAACGTTGTGGAGTGTGGGATCCGGCAAAAGAGGCGTGTTCTATTATACTGTTTGTACCAACCACCTGCTTTCATTATAGTACATGTGCCCTACATACATAACAGAATCGAGGTTTGGAACCTCTTTTCTATTCGCATGAGAAAATCTGAGCACCCGCCAAATTAATAAGACAGACGTGTTAATCAAATCCATACGATTCATTCATTAAAAAATTTATGAGTGTGAAGACCATGCAAGATTGTGCTATCTCCTTGTCCAGCCCTACCGTAAGCTCTCAAAGTCTTACCTTATTCTTTTTTGGTATATTAAAAAGTCAGCAACGGAAAAACCTACAACATGGATAGAAATGTGTTGATCGATCAAGTTTATGCTATGGGTAGATTTGTATATGAGAAAGAGATTGCAGGCCAATCACCTCCATCTAATCGAAAACCACGCTTTCTCTCCCTCAAAACAATGCTCACTAAAATATAATTTGCATACTCCCTACCATATCCAAAGTGAGTTGGTTGAAGGGCCCAAAAGTCTTAGTCGTTGAGAGGTTTTAGGATATAAATAGACATGATTCATTTCAAATCCATCACAAATTGATCCAATCTGATCCCTGTGTGTGGCCAGTCTTTGGTCAGTTAGGTTTTGGGTGGGATGGGCTGAGAGAGATCCCTCAACCCATGTTAGACATTGTTGGTAGATCTTTTTTAAAATCTATGAATTGAGATGAGCAGGAAGGATAAATGTGATTGGTGTGAGTAGATGTGATGGGTTGAAGGGTTTTTATGGAGAAGTATGAGAAAATTAAAAGATCAGATAAGGACACGTGACACAACGTAAATGATTGAAAATCTTATATAAAATATGAGCTAAATTATTAATGGATAGTGACAAGTGAAGCCACATAAATGATTTAAAATCTCATCGCAAATCTAAAGCGATAATGACACGTGGAAGATAAGAGCAACAAAGTATAAAAAAAAAAGGAATATATATATATATATATATATATATATGCAAATAATAAATTGCTGTAACAATGGAAAACGAATGAAATTGTACAAAAATTTATTTTTCAGAATGAATAGTAATGTCTTTGCCTCGCAAGCGGGATGAAGACGCATGAGGCAAGGTGAAAGTGGGCAAAGTAAGGCCATCTCAACCGAAGGGTCCAGAGGGCCAGAAGGTCGAAAATGGCCCTAAAATCGTCTCCAACCGAGGGTTTGGCCAGAGGGTTCGGGAATCTGGGAGGGCCCCACGGAATTTCAAAGGGCCAAAGGGCTGGTTATTTTTTTTATTTTAATTTTCTTATTGATGTCGGTTATAACCGACAGTATTAATAAAGGTTTTATTAATACTGTCAGTTATAACCGACAGTAATAAGGATTCAAAGGTAATTTTTTTTTTTGAATTACTATTAGTGGAAGATACATTACCGACTCAAATTTACAACATTTACAGCAGATGAGGTCCAATGACAAAAAAAGACCAAAAGAAAATATGCACCCCAAAATGATGATTGCATATTTTACTATTTATTTGCTCCAAAAGTTACATTTTCTTGTGATAAGTTGGATGAAAATGAAAGGAATTTCAGAGATTTGTGCATTTATGACTGATTAATAATAAGGCAACATTCCTAAGATTTTTTGTCTAATTTCTAGTCAAAATGGAAGTTGTTGGAGCTTTTGCTCTTTTGGATTCATGTGTAGGCATTATTTAAATTCATCTTACTTTCAAAAATTTTAAGTAGGGTCTACATGGTCAAGCTGGCAATATTTCTATCATGTGGAGAAAAAGATGGACCATTTTGTTTTGCTTCCACATGGCCACTTCAATACTTAAAGGCATCAAACTTCAGTTGACCTCTCTCAAAAGGTAATTGAAAGGCTTGCAATTTGTCCCAAGTTCCAGGAGCAAGACAAGAGTCGCTTAAGCACTTTTCCCCTCTCCTCCGCATCAAAATTCCCACTTCTAATTCAAAACCAATGGATCCGATCAACCACACACCACCAGAGATAGTACTTCATCCACTAAATTTTCAATTGGTGGATCTCTGGAAGAAGATGAATCTGGAGCATTGGGTTGATTATCTTAACTTTTGGAATCTGGGCAATTTTCGAAAAGTGGCAAAGACGACCTGGAAGGTGAAATTTGAGTTGCATAGTTGGGGGATAAGGAAAAGGAAAGCAGAGGAATGTTATTCCCATATTTTCTTGCTCCTAACTTGTTTGATTTTCTTGTGGTGTGTTCTCTTATATTATGAGTTTTGGCGTCAAGGTGTGTTTATTGTAGGGCTGGAAAAAAATCCCAAAAATCCCGAACCATACCGAAAAAATCCCGATCCCAAACCGAAAAAGTTCCGAACCAAAAATCCCGAAAATTTTGGTACCAATCCCAAAC
>JAOTRO020000036.1:1817247-1833120 GCA_028566515.2 Pyracantha coccinea | reverse complement strand
ATGTACTCATCTTCCATAATCATGTTGTGCAAAATTATGCACGTCATCATGATTGAATAGAGGTCTTCGGTATGCCAAAGTCGTGCAGGCCCTCTAACAATGGCCCATCGAGCTCGTAGGATCTCGAACGCTTTCTCCACATCCTTCCTGTAAGACTCTTGCCTCTGCGAAAATAATTTCTTCTTTGCACTATTGGGATAGGAAAAACTTTTGACAAAGGTAAACCAACTAGGATAAATGCCATCAATTAGGTAGTAACCTAGCTCATACCTATTACCATTAACTTTGTACCTCCATTCTGGTGCCCATCCATTGACAACATCATCGAACAGAGGAGAAGGCCAAAGAACGTTGATATCGTTGTTTGATCCAGGAGTGCCAAAGAATGCATGCCAGATTCATGTATCGTAAGACGCCACAGCCCCGAGCACGATGGTTGGCTTGTTATGACGACCCTTAAATTGGCCGGCCCAAGCAGTAAGACAATTCTACCATTCCCAATGCATACAATCGAGACTTCTTATCATGCCAGGGAAGCCTATTTTGTCTGCTTTGTGTAGAAGTCGCTTCAAGTCTTCACGATTTGGCTTGCAGAGGTATGCGGCTCCATATATGGCTTCAATTACCTTACAGAAGCGCTTCAGGTTCTCAATAGTAGTACTCTCTGCAAGTAGGCAATACTCGTCAGTTGAGTCTACAAAGCACCCATTAGTTAGCATCTGATGAGGTGATGGGCTTTGTCGGCCTACGACATCTATCTTTCTTGAAAAATAATGGTCATGATGGACAATTGTGTTCAAGATACTTTCAAAAAGCTCTCTCCTCATCCGATACCGCCTCTGAAAATCATGAAAAGGATATCTCGGACGTTCGATGAAATAATTTTTCATCATCCTGTCATGACACTCTTCTCTATCTCGCTGCACAAATGAACACCCCATGACAGAACCACAATGGCTAGATTCGGCATGGTGCTGATACTGCATAAGCGAGTTTGCAAATTCGGCTTATTCTGTGTTCATTTCTGCATCAGCATTTGCATGGCTTTCTTGGTATTGTGCCATTTGCATTTACAAGCTACGCCTTCTTCTGTCACCCATTGATGATTTTTATGAAACAAAAACACTTTCAAAGTTGGATGATTTGTGAATATAGAGGATGATTGAAGGTATGAATGTTGTGTGATAGTTAGATATTCAGCACATGCTTATATATAGGATGATTGAAGGTTTGAGTTTCATGTGTGTAGGTTTGTGTTTCATGCGTTTCGTGTGTTTTGTATGTATTTGGTATGTGTTTTGTGTGTGTCATGTGTTTCACATGTGTTCTGTGTGTGCTTCATCGCTATCATGTGTTTTGTATGTCCTTCACATGTGTTTTGTATGTCCTTTACATGTGTTTGGTATGTGTTCTAGATGTGTTATGTGTGTCTTGTGTGTTTCATATATTTTGTGTTTATACATCTCTATCATGATTTTCATATTCTTCATAGTGTTTCATGAGTTTCATGTATCGATTTAGTGATTTTTAATATTTATCAGAATTTAAATATTTTTAGATTAAAATGTTCATAAAATTAATTTACGATAATCTACATGAATTTTTTTTTTCAAAAGTTAATTTACAAAAAAAATTAGCCTAAGTTCATTCTTTAATAATCTGGGGCTAAATTTTTAGGCCATAAGGGTTGGAGCAGCAAAGTTGTTTCTGAGCTAAAAACTAAATTTTCTAGGCTAAAATTTTTAGCTTTTAGCCCAAGGGTTGGAGATGATCTTAAGAAATATGCGTAAATGTATATGTTAACGCTGCTTTAAAGTAATAATTATGTATTTTAAATAAAATAAAGAGAGAAGAACTAACTATTATTTTTGAAATGTCATTAACAATTCTACGTACAAATTCAACTTTGAAGGTGAAAGAAACTCAAATTTGTACTAGTTGAAACATAATATTTAAGAAAAAGTGATGGGAAAATGTATGTTATAGGACAATTACAAACTCTATTTGTTGAAAGAGAAAAATCAACGGGTTGACACTATCAGAACAAAGTTTAACGCAGAAAATGTCTCGGATCCTCTACATATCAATTAAAGTTACTCGATCAATCAACACCACCGACAATCTTTAGTTCAATTCATCTTTCAAATGCAAAATTATTAGATTGTGCTATTTTACGTGGTGTATATAAAGAAACAATTGAGATATTTCACGTGTCACACTTCGTGTTAATTGTGTCAATTTTTCTGTTTCATTTAAAAACAATTAATAATTGTCTTATATTTCTCTAAAGTACAACATTAGAAATATTTCACGTGCCACGCTTCGTATCAGTCGTGTCATTTTTTTTGTTTTGCTAAAATAGGATTCATAATTGTCTTATATTTCACTGAAGTGCATTCATATGTTTGAATCGTTTATGGCGTGTCACATTCTTATTGCACCAAAAATGAGCGCCGACGTTTCTCATGGTTTAATTTTTGGTGGAACATACTATACACTTTGCATGTGTGTGCATGTGAAGGGAGAAGTGAGCCATGAAAAATGACGAATCGGAGATGCGGACTTATCAATCATGAAATTGGATCCACTCTAGCCTTTAGTGTTCGGAGTTTAGAAATCAAAAAATCTGAACCTTTGATTTGTGTGGAAAAGAAATCAGAATTGTTGGTTTGTGTAAGATGAGCCAACGAAATGAGTTAATGAACAACTGTTGGATTCAATTTGTGTGGCCCAAATTCTTTGATCCATGTGAATTCAGTCATCATCTAATATCTAATGTAAGATGTAGGAGGACCCACGCGCAAGGCAGCGCTGGAAAACTCTTCCAATACTACGAGCTCACGAAATCTGAATCAATGGATCAAACAGGAGGATTTTATCTTTTCAAGAACCCTACCATTATCTCCTTTGCCATTTTCCGGAGAATCCAATCATCTGTATTATGACTAGTTAATTAATCAGGATATGTTTTGAGCACATTGAAAATTTTGTCTAATTTTTTAGACTACATTTTCAGCTCCCTGAATCTTTTAGTTGAACTAGATGAACAAGATATGTATCATAGATCTTTCATGCAGACATTGTCACATGTGGTTGGAGAAAATAACTCATTCTAATTCTGGGACACACCATACGTCATACATGACATTGTTGTATTCAATTTTGAGTTCGTCAAAGTTTTAATTTCTTTTTATACAATGATATTATAGTGGAGGTTAAGCTAAGTCATGTAATGAATCACTAATTAGTAATATCGAACTATCATTTGTAGTAGTCTTACGAGTTATTATATGGTACTTGAACACTGTGTGCCTTTGTTCTAATATAATATTTGTGCCGTCATAATTTTATACAATAATTTTTCATTCATCATCTGCAAGATTTTAATTTTTTTAGTAATTTCAAATCCATGCAATTATCAGCAAATCACACATCCTAATCCATGAAGATTCTGTACTTTTATAGCCGGAATTTCTTAATCTGGTCACTACTGCCATTATAAGTGGACTCAAATTTTTAACCTCAAGTTTTGTCCAGTGGGATATGTATGAGCAGAGGTTTGGAAATCCTCAACTTTATCCACAGACGAATTCTTCGTGGTTACCAGCTCTGCTTTAGCATACCTTTTGACGCATGGATCAAAAATACGCTTCGGTTTCATCATGTGATATCGAAGCTGTATGAGAAGAGAAATTAATTTGCTATTATTATGTGGTGAGATAACTTTACGCTAAAATAAAAATTAAATCAAATTTGAGCAAGGGTTGCGGCCAAATGAAATACGTACAAAGACAAAATATTCTCCTTGTATGAGTCAAAAAGAACACCTGAGATTAAACTATAAAGGAGAAGAGTGTTGTAGATAAATTGGCTTTAATTATTCATCAAATATGACTTTTTTCTTTTACTTATATTATCTGACCAAGGAATTTCTCCAACACAAAAGTAATGGTTTATGACTTGTGTCTGTTGTTTATAATTCCACAAGTTCTTGTTCTTTACCAATTATCATTTCAATAACATTTAATTTTACCGAGCGATTTGATTAGTAATGTAATCAATAAATATATAGTGCGGGTTCAACAATGTAATCAGCAAATCTAGTAATTCCAACATTACTCACACATGCACATGCTATGCGGCTCAGTTACGGGCAAAAATTGCTGCTGATGAAGACTTAAGGTCTCTCAAACGGCAGAGAATTCACATTCACATTCACATTCCTACAAAAGTTGAATCCTTGTGTACATGAGTAGGGTACAGAAAATGCACTTGGCGCGCAGTTCACCTTCTATAAATGCTTTTGGCCTTGTGTGTTTTTTCAACGTCCATCATATCACAAGAACTAGAAACCGAAGCACATACTAGTAAGCAACCGACACTAACCCTAATGGAGGTTCAGTGCAGCCCATTTAGCTGGGAATTCTTCTATCAGGAAGAGGTACTGGATCTCGTTCGAGCTCATCTGATAACTATTTCAGCTTTCAATTTCTCAAATTCTATTTTCTTATAGGCAAGGCTAAGTAATGTTATTTTTGCAGGGGATAGAAGAGCTAAAGCATTCTCTTTCGTGCACAACTTTGGAGCTTGGGACGACAATTTTATCAGCAAAAGAGAAGATTTCGACAAGAGAAGAAGAAATTGCTCGTCTCAAAGATCTCCTAAGCAAAGCCCTCCAAGAGAGAGATGAAGCAGAAGCAAAATGCCAAACCCTAGTTTTGGACAAACTCATGCTCCAACAAGAGCTTCAAAAGCAGCAGCAACAAAATGAGGATAATGAATCAAAACAAAATGAGGATAATGAATCAAACACACACTTTGCCTCTTCTGACTCTGAGATCATCGTTCCATCTCCGAATGCAGATCCTATTATGATGCCGCCGGCGCCATTATCATCACCGCGGCCACTGCCACAGGCTGCTTTGAAATTGGGAGCTGAGAAGCCGTTGCCGGAAAAAGGGAGGCTACTTCAAGCAGTGACTGAAGCCGGACCGCTGCTTCAAATCCTTCTCCTGGCTGGACCGTTGCCTCAGTGGCAGCACCCTCCTCCCCAACTAAAGTCCATTGAGATCCCACCGGTTGCCATTTCTCCTCCACCACGGCAACTTCTAAACCAAGACTCTTGCATTAGTAGTAGTAGTACTAGTTGTTTCAGTAACAAGAGAAGTCTGGTAAGCTCTGATGGTTCTGTTTCTGATTCTCCGCCCAACACCAAGCACCAAAAGACTGTTCTCCATTGACCAACATTTTGTGCTTTTTAGTTACATAATTTTCTAAGGCTGCACATCCTTTTCATACTGTCAAACATGCAAAGGCAGCAGCATGGAATGGATTGCAACAATCCATATCAGATAGAAATTTTCAAACAACAGTCTTACAAATGAAAATTCATAGCTTCTTTAGGTCTCTCTGGTAACTATTTCGTTTTTACTCTTTAACTCGGAGGGATTCAATCCTTCTATTCCCTGAATTTAGTTGCTCTAATTCTGTAGTCGATGTAAAATTAGTGGGAGCTATAGCCTCCAGTTAATGTAGAATCACATGTTGTGAGTGCCTTTTGGTATATTGGGGATGATTAAAAGTGCTCATGCTATTTCTTCTCACCTTTTTGCTTTTTTTCTTGTTACATAAAAGTAGCGTAATAATTGTGACAAATAATCATAAATCTCCGTGACATTTTTCTTTTTCTGAAGCATGCATGCCCACCATTCACCTTCACTGTGAGTGTCTGCCATAATGCCCCCCGATCAATTAAAAATAGAAAGAGAGAATGCGAAATGATCTCAAATCGCAGTATTACGATAGCAATGTTCTCAAGTCGTACTGTTGTTGAAGCAAATCGCATATTAATTAATACTTATTTACGCTATATTAATATTATTTTCTATCGATACAGTGGGACAACATCGGCAATATATGGTGATGATATCGATACTTGAGATCTTCTCTCATAAAGAAACATAGCCTGCAAAGGTTTAGCAGGAAACTAAGCTCACTGCTCCACTGGAGGGTTTGGCTTAGACTAATGAAGCAAGTCAATGAAATTAAAGGAAGAAATAATATAATGTTTATGGACGTTGCTTTCTTAGTTTGAAACCATTGATCATGAGCCATATGATCATCATGAACTCACATGCTCAGTGAGAAATTTAACAATAGTTGGTCCCACACGTTTTGAAGGGGTAATGGTTAAATTTCTTATTCATTTTTTCATCAATTTAAAAAATTAAGCACAAATAAAACTGATAGCAAATATTAATTTTAATCAAAATAACAAATGAGAACACTAAAATGATAGTAAGTTGTATATAAACCACCAGTTAGTGCTGTTTTGTCATATGTTCGTCCAATTCCACTTTTAATTAAAGATAAGTAGCCAATTTTATTTGTATATGTTTCACCTCAATCTATAGTCATTGTGATTTGGCATTTGATCACACGCTTTGCACGCACGTTGTACTTAAAATTCTTGAGTACATAATTAGGACAGAGCAAAAATGATATGAAATAACTAGAAAACTAATGTTAGCTTTCCAAAAATAACATAATAATATCGATAGTTCGAAATGGAGACAAGATAGAGGTGCATTAGAAACTATTTTTAGGGTGTACTATTTTTCTTCAAAGTACAAAATTCTTATTTATTTGTCCGACATGTAGCTTTACGAGCTAAAATTACATCAAACCCTAATAAAATTAAAACGAATATGATTACTTGGAAACCATTATTAGCATTCTAAAATCGCATAATAAAATCATTAGTTTGTCATGTAAAGTGCAATTGAGGTGTGCAAAAAACTATTTTTAGAGTACAATTTCTTCCTTAAAAGTAAAAAAGAAATTCATTTTTATATGAGCTAGATAGTCGTAAAGTCTATCATTATAGAGAGTTTTCAGTATGTCAAAAACACGTGTCGATATATCAAACGTCATAATATAAGTGAAAATTTGAAAAAAATATTCAACTACTTATTTTATAATACTTAAGTATACTGAATCATGTTTTTAGGACACTAAAAAATTTCTCTTATTATCCCACCAGAGCAAAAATGAAACGGTAATTTAAAATAACATTGTCAACGGTAATTTAAAATGCAATCGTCGACGGTAAATAAAACGGACAAGAAAATAGTTTACAAACAAAAGATGGAAGAATCTGAAATGGCAGAAAAGATCTGAAGAAAAGCAGCAAAATTCAGAGCTTCACAATCACACCCTCTTTGTCTGATTATTTTTATTTTTATTTTTTGTTAAAAATTCGATGCCTTTATTATATTCGTCTCCGTTTCTTCTTTACCGGCCACCATCAACGGCTCCAACGACCAACCGCCACTTCCCTCCTCAACGCCCCGCCACGTGTCCTTCATCATCTCTACGGCGCCCTTTCGCCTCCGAGTGCAAACCCCTTCTCCCGCCGCTCCCACTCCACTCCGCTGGGGTTTTCAGACACCCCAATTTGCAGTGCTCGTCGTCGTCCTCCGTATCAATGTCGGCCGAGGAGGAGCCCACTTCGACCTCGCAGGTTTCTTCTGCTCTCTCTCTCTCTCTCCCCCAAAAAAAAACCTGTTAAGAATTTCGAAATTGG
The DNA here is from genome assembly GCA_028566515.2 of Pyracantha coccinea. NCBI lineage: Eukaryota > Viridiplantae > Streptophyta > Magnoliopsida > Rosales > Rosaceae > Pyracantha > Pyracantha coccinea. The sequence continues at coordinate 1,825,535 of JAOTRO020000036.1, read as the reverse complement.
GTTTCAGTGAATTTCGGAACGGGATGATAAATTTGAGTAAAAATAAGATGGAGAAGTTCGAGTTGGTTGTGGGTTTTGATTAAAGGATTAAACTTTGTTTCTGTTTTGGTAGATACGAATGAATTTATATAATCCAATTCTCTTTTTTGTTTCTTTTATTCGAGCGATATTCTAATCTAATCAAAACTACGGGAGGGAGGGGGATTCGAACACTTTTTTTTGTGTTGATGCTAAGTTATGACCTTGTATGTGTGTAGAGGGGTGAACAGCTGCAGAGTGGCTTCTTGTATTCGAGGGCGTTCTGGGTTAGTGAATCAATTATTGCCTGGAATGTCGATGTTGGAAATGGTTCCTGCTACTTATTTGCTAGTAAAACCGCGGCTTTATCTTGTTCGAGTGATGGAATTCTAGGTAAGGACTTTCCTGACTCATACTTCGAGTTTGAGTAATGGAATTCGTGGTTATTTCAAATCTTTAAATTAAGTGTAATGAGACTTCTTTGCTAGCAGGTGAGGATATTAAAGTAAAGCTTGAAGAAGATAAACATGGGCTTCCGGAAAATGTACTATGTTATGTAATCTGTAGAAGCTGTTTCATGGAGCCTCTTGTTGCTGTTTTTTCTCAGTGTAACTTCTGGAGAAGTTTTGAATCTGCTTCGAACTGACCCATGCATAAAATGATTTCTGTTAGGTGAAAGAAAAATTTCCACATATCAAAGATTACAGAGCTTTTATTGTGCCCCCTGATTTGGATGCCAAACCTCATCTTAAATGCCAACTGGCAGTTGCTACTTTCGATGGTAAGAATGTTTTTGCATTTGTTCTTTGCCAGTCAGTTTTTATCAACCCACCGTTAGATAAACCTTTTTGTCTCCCTAGACTAGTAGTGGTGAAATACAACGAATTCTGATCAATTACCTTTTTGATAAACCGTTTTGTCTCCCTAGTCTAGTAGTGGTGAAATACAACGAATTCTAATCAATTACCTTTTGTTGAGGGTGTGCATGTGATTGAGAGTGCTGAAGTAGATAAAACTCACAATTTCTAAAGAATTACGTTTTGAATTCTCTTAGTTATTTGTAATTTAATGTTTTGTAGTAGTCACCCGTTTGTGCTAAAAGTTATTCTCGGACCATTTGAAGTGTTTAGCGTTCTTGCATTGCTTTTTTATAGAACTATTATCTACTAGCTTTCAGACTGAATATATAATGAAACACCTCCTTCGGAATCCTGACTAATTATTTCCAATCCTATAAACATACATCATATATTGTATTATCTACTATCTTTTGGATTGAATATATAATGAAACACCTCCTTCAGAATCCTGACTAATTATTTCCAATCCTTTAGACATACATCATATATTGTTTCATTGGTTGACAATTTTTTGTAGCAGTCCATGTGGTAAAACATTTAATTTAACATTAAATACTTGTGGTGCTATATTGCAAAATATAGAAGCTCTTCATTTACGTTTAATTTTTTCTGATCTTGGATCAGTATTTTAACTTTCTTTGTTTCAGTCAGATGGATCACTGCTTTGTAAGCTTGGTAATCTTGAAAACACAATTTTTTTATGACGGAACATAGTCATTACCGTGAGTGTGTTTTGTGCGAATCTAGACCAGCATAAATCATCGATTGCAGTTTCTTAATTTCAGCCAGTGAATATATGGTTTATCTGTTTTCATATTACACAGCTAATGGAAGCTGCAGTGATGCCACTGGTCTGCAGTTACCTGGTATTTTAGATGAATTGTTCTCATATAATGGTCCCCTTGGTGCACTTTATTCAGAAGAATCAGTGTCACTGTACCTTTGGGCGCCTACGGCTCAGGTATATAACTTATATGTGAAAAGCTTTTTTATTAATTACTAGAGTTGCCCTCTCAGTTCTACTTATGCAAGCAATCATTTTCTTTTGACAAAACAGGAAGTATGTGTTTGCATCTATAAGGAACCGTTAGGTGGGGGGAATCCCCAAGAAGTTGTGCAACTTGAGGAGGTTAATGGAGTTTGGAGTACTAAAGGGCCAAAAAGTTGGGAAGGCTGTTATTATGTGTATGAAGTGTCTGTATATCATCCTAGCACCTTGAAAATTGAAAAGTGCTATGCAAACGATCCATATGCTAGAGGGTATGCTGGTTATCTAATTTAGCCAACAGTTATCGGAAAATAGCTAAGGTGTTTCCATATTCTAAAGTTATGCATCACTGCTATCCACTAGTATGTATTTAGTCATGAACATTGATTTATATGCCTGCTTATTGACATTTCCCAGATTTAATATCTTTTAATTTTTGTTGGAGCAGGCTTTCATCAGATGGCAGGCGGACATTGCTGGTAAATCTTGATTCTGATGATATAAAACCTGAAGGATGGGATAAATTGGCTGATGAGAAACCTGATATAATTTCTTTCTCCGACATAAGTATTTATGAGTTACACATCAGAGATTTCAGGTAATAACATATAATGACTCTTTCAGCCAATTATCTAAAAAAGAGATCTCAAGTGATGTATGCTATGTTTAACTTTTGACGAGTAATCTGTGTCTGTTTCTCCAAGTATGGTTATTGTTTTGGTATTGCATTACACTCGTAATATACTCAGCTGCCATTGCAGTGCCAATGACCAGACTGTGCATTCTGAATTTCGTGGTGGATATCTTGCCTTCACTTTGCAGGTAGTTCTATTATTCTATTAAGAGGCATAACCCAAGTATGCCTGAAGCATACTAATTTAACTTAGAACTATAAGTATTCAGTTCCACGTGGATCTTACATGATGGATGAAAGGAAAGGGGAATTCTGTAAGAGTGTACTAATGAAAAATACGTAATTGACTGCTCGAAGGATTCAGCGGGTGCATTTCATTTGAAGAAATTATCAAATGCTGGTATCACTCATGTCCATCTACTGCCAGCCTACCAATTTGCAGGGGTTGATGATGAGAAGGAGAATTGGAAGAGTGTAGGTAAGGCAATATACGAGCTTAGGCATTGCAAAACAACCAGTCCTTTCCATTTGAACTTCAAATATAAAGGAACCTTTCCCATTGATGTTGATGCAAACCAGAATATGATGTATGAGTTATGTGTATATACATTGATGTTACAGAAATAAAATTTCATGGTCTTATGTAAGCTAAATTGACTTTTGCTTGGTTGCACCTTTCCTCTGTATGACATTGACCAGATTTCAAGATACTTGAAAAGTTTGCTCCAGATTCGGATGAGCAACAAGCTCTTATTACAGCTATCCAAAATGATGATGGATATAACTGGGGGTATGCTTCTGTCAGTTTGTTTTACATTATTAGCTTAAGTACTTTTTGATGGCTTGATCTTTACTTTTATGTCTTTTGAAGGTACAACCCTGTTCTCTGGGGGGTCCCTAAAGGAAGCTATGCAAGTAATGCAAATGGTACATACCGTGCAATTGAGTTCAGGAAGATGGTCCAGGTATGGATATTAGGTTGTCACTTCACCAAATTCTTTGTTTAATGCATCTTGTGATATACTAGATTAACATGTTATCTTATCTGCAGTCGGTTGAAGTTTTTCTTCCATTTTCTTAACTGGATCTTTATTCTCTTTCCTTTTGTTTTGCAATTTATTTACTTGATTTCTCTCTTCATCCCTTCCACCCACCCTCTTCTCCTCAGACTTTCCTGTTTTCTGCTTTTAGTGTCCCCTCGTATGCCTCCTGTTTACTTGGGTGAAAAATAATGGGAAAACGGTTATATTGCTTGCAGGCGCTTAACCGTTACGGCCTTCGTGTTGTCTTGGATGCTGTATACAATCATTTGTCCGAAAGTGGGCCATTTAGTGTGAATTCTGTTCTTGATAAGGTTATGACTTGTTATTATTCATAAGATCCCACCATATATAGACTGTTGTCCTGCCTTACAGTCTTCCTGAATGATTTCTGTTCTTCTGTTTTGATTTAAAGTTTACTTATAGATTGTTCCAGGATACTACTTAAGAAGAAATACGGATGGCTTTATCGAGAATAGTACATGTGTGAACAACACTGCTAGTGAGCATTTTATGGTCGAGCGTTTAATTGTTGATGATCTATTGCACTGGGCAGTTGATTACAAGGTGAGATTTCACTCGTCAAATGGTGCTCGAATACCTCAAAGAAGCCTCACATAGTTTCATCTATAAAGTGTGTACTGATTTATTGTTGGATTGAAAGGGTTTGAGTTTTATGCATCATCGCATGTATACTTGTAAGTCTTAAAGGTGGTTTCTGGAATCATATGAATCTTTTGGCAGGTTGATGGGTTCCGGTTCGATCTTATGGGTCATATAATGAGAAGAACAATGGTATGATACTCTCAGCCAGTTAGCATAGTACATTGAGTGGATGTTCAATAGCCAAATACCTAAAAGATACTAATTCGTGCACAGGTGAAAGCAAAAGACGCACTCTGCAGCCTAACAAAGGAAAGGGATGGAGTTGATGGCTCAAGTATCTATATGTAATTACTCACTATATTCATTTAACACACTATGATTGTAGCTTTGGAAATTGATGCTTGAATTTTCCCTATGGATCTGTTATTTTGTTTACAATTCTTGAATCTTTAGCATGATTTTGGCTCAATATTCTTGTTTTATCACTTTTATCAAGATATGGCGAAGGATGGGATTTTGGTGAAGTTGCCAATAATGGACGTGGAGTAAATGCGTCACAGTCCAATCTTCGTGGAACTGGAATTGGGAGGTACAATTTTTCGTTTCCTTTAAATGGGGTCCAACATTTCTTTTCATTACGTTGAGGAACTAGGAAATAGGATTGCATGCTTGAATTAGATATAGGACTGTCTGATTAAAAAAAATCTTTCACTTATTGACAGTTGAACTTGAAAGGATGATATTGGCACCTGCTTTTCATTTGGTTTTTCTCTCCTTATCTGAGATTTAAAAGAGACACAAATAAAGATGTACGGTGGTTGAACTTCAACCTTGTACTGGAATGTCTTGTTCTAGTCAAATGCGAACTCAGTGGGAACCATATATACTAGATTTTCCTTTCTTTCATTTCTTTCTTCACTACGTAGTGAGTGCCTATAGCTATGTATTGATTTATCTATCAGTTTTAATGATCGAATACGGGATGCAATACTTGGTGGATCTCCATTTGGCCATCCTCTTCAGCAAGGATTTGTGACCGGTCTACTCTTGCAGGTATATAATGACTTTTAAAGGAGCTCTTTATATATTAGTTGATTATTTAGCAAGACTACTGCAAATTTTATTCCGTGTGCTAGTACGTTGCATGCATATACTATATAGTGTTGTATGAGTATAGTGGGTGCTCCGTACTGAAACATTTTGACATGTTATGTGTTCCACAATCTCTTAAGACCGTAATAAGGTGAAGTGAAATTTGCATGATCAACATTGTGAGCTAGACTACACGGAGAAAGTGCATCACTCTATACACATATATCTTGTTTTGCATCACTGAAGGAGTAATATGTATATCACTACAGTTTTGACTCATGCTAAGGGTGAGAGTGATCTCTTATGTAGAATATTGTATGATTGCTTTCATCATGGTTAATGGATTTATCTTTCTTCTGTAGCCTAATGGTCACGATCATGGTCCAGAAAGTGTTGCAAAACAAATGCTTGCTGAATCAAAGGATCACATTCAGGTTTATCATTTTAAGGCATTTTTGTATATCTGGCATTTTGTTTTTGGCCGGCCGCTGGACTCCTTTGTCTCCTTAGTCCATGTACAAATGAAATCATGAAAATTTATGGATGCCAACTGAAATTAAACTGAAAATTGTTCTTGTATTGACGGAAAAAGCTGCATTGGTAGACTAAAACTGATAGGTTTCTTCAGCTAGGGGATAAGAATTTTCAATAAAAAACGAAGTTCTCTAGGGATGGTCACTTTGAAGTTTCTTTTATGTTTCATTTTCTCATCTATTTGAAGTTTTGATTGTCATCCTTTTTTAAATAATACTACTTAACTGACTTTGGATCCAAATCTTATTTGTCTTTCTACAGATATTGCAAAAGGCTTCATAAGCCATAATTCCTTTAGTCTTTTTGTTGTGATCGTATCTAATGGCAGTACAGTAATGCAGGTTGGAATGGCTGCAAACCTGCGGGATTTTGTGCTAACCGATTGTGAAGGGAAAGAGGTATACATTAATTCCAGAGGGATAAGTATCAATATCCACTGTTGATGTTTTAGCTGAAAATGCATTACCTTGACATTTCCAATGATTCCTTCAGGTAAAAGGAGCAGAAGTATTGACCTATGGCGGGACACCTGTAGCATATACTTTATCTCCTATTGAAACTGTAAGTATCTACATCAGGATTCATAATTTTAGTTCTTGTGATTTTGTGCCTATCACCACCCGTTTGAAGGTACTTGATGTTTTCTGAGCCATATTTTATACCCTTAACCGATGTAATGTAACATATAATTTTAGATGCCTAGGTTGAGAGCCTGCTGTCAAGTGGGCTTAGCAAATCTGAGTATTGGCGGTTAATGAACTTCGGTTAATGCATTTTGCTCAGGATGTTAATGCATTGTTCATAACTTCATATTGATGCTTTAAAGGTAGAATGACGAATATTAACATAGAAAAACCATACAATTGACAACTACGTTTGTTCTCCAGATCAATTATGTTTCTGCTCATGACAACGAAACTCTGTTTGACATCGTGGCTCTGAAGGTACATGTACTTCTGCAGTATTTATTTGACTTCAGATTTGTAACTTCTTATCTAACTCAATCCATTACTTGTAGACTTCGATGGAAATTTCTTTAGAGGAGAGATGCAGGATAAATCACTTGGCGACAAGTATAATAGCACTCGGACAGGTTTTAAATCGTATTTAATGTTGATTTAACGAAAATTTCATGTATGAAATGGCAGGCTACAAGGATTATTTATAATGTTTATTAATTCATTTTTATATAGTTCATTTTTTTGGGATATTGTATGACCAATCAGTTATAAATGATTTCCTAATTTTAGGGGATACCATTTTTCCACGCCGGCGATGAGCTTCTTCGGTCAAAATCACTTGATCGTGATTCATACAATTCTGGTGATTGGTTCAATAGGTCAATTGCTAATCTCATTCCCAAGTTACAGTCTTAGTTATAGTTGTTACATAAGATTTCACAATTTTAGCTGATCTTATATCTAACTGCTCGAATAAGTATATGATCTTCTGCATTATATACTACTTTTGAGTTACAAGTTGGATCCTTTACGTGTTCAAGAATAAATCTCACTCCTATAGTCCTATTTCATCTTTTCTAATTGAGTAACCCATGTGTGCTATAACGTTTGTCTTTCTCAAGCATAACGTTTGTTTGGTATGATTTCCAGGCTGGACTTCACTTATAGCTCTAACAATTGGGGTGTTGGCCTTCCTCCAAAAGAGAAGAACGAACACAGCTGGCCACTGTAAGCACTCGTCTATTTCCACAATCATTTGATCCTGCGTATTTCTTAGTGATGTTGACATGGGATGTAGAAAGGTGTATCTGGCATCAGAAACTTTATAATGACTGGTATAAAATGTCAAGTGATAATATTTTTGGTTATGTGTTCTTTTTCAGAATGAAACCAAGATTAGCAGATCCATCCTTTAAGCCTCAGAAGAGTCACATCCTCGCTGCTGTGGAGAACTTTTCTAATTTGTTGCGTATTAGGTACTCTTCACCACTTTTTCGTTTGAGGACGGCAAATGCTATTCAGGTGAGAAGCCTCATATCTATACTTACGTTCCACTACAATAGTAATGTTTTTTCTTGGAAATGATTTTTCCAAGAAAAAGTGATAGGCTTCTTGTATAGCAAACGCTATGAGATGAACCATTTATTTTAGAGATTAACCAAATTTGCTCCCAAGTTTCAACACATAATATTCAATGTTCAGGAACGGGTACGTTTCCATAATACTGGTCCTTCATTAGTCCTTGGAGTCATAGTAATGAGCATTGAAGATGGTCATGAAGGCGTGCCAGGGTTATCTCAGCTCGATCCAATGTCGGTATAATTATCTCTAACTTTAATTTTTCCATGATACCAACGATTGGAAAATAATTCACTTGTAAACCTTTGTGCTGCACAGTTTCTCTTACATTGTGGTTATCATCAATGCGTGTCCAACTGAGGTGTCATTTGCCAGTCCCCCTCTTCAGTCTAGGACTCTTCAGTTGCACCCTGTGCAGGTAAACCATTGACGTCAATTACCGCTGTTTTTTCATGTTGTTTCTTTGCTCAAATTTGG
>JAOTRO020000036.1:1805233-1817147 GCA_028566515.2 Pyracantha coccinea | reverse complement strand
TGATATTAAATTAGTTTTTTTTAATTACTGTTGCAAATCGGACGGCTCGTATTAAAGAGCCGTTGAGATCGAACGGACCGTGGGAAGCCACGTGGCTTCCCAACGGTCATCTGCTGAAATTGGAGCGCGGGCCTCGTGCCCTGTAAAGGTGTCGGCTGACGCGCCCCCACTCGCGAGTGAAGGGCACGCGCCTGACACAAAAAAAATAAAAAAAGGATCGACGCTAGGCCTGGAGTCAGCCTGACGTCACACCCACCTCGGGCTGCAGGGCTGGCAATCCTCCACGGGCCTAGCCCTTGGGCTGCCACCTTCACTCGGGCTGGCCAACGCTGAAGCCTTATCCACCGGCCCTCGGGCCCTTTCCCTTCGCCTGTCCCCCGAGCAACCACCAATGGTGGAGTTGCTCTAAGGGAGAGTGAGGGAGAAGAGAGAACTATGAGAGATGAGAGAGGGCGCACGGGAGACCGGGGACAGATAACAGGGGTGGGCCCCTTGGGCACACCATTTAACACTAAAACCAAACTCCTTTTAAACACATTTTTTTAAAAGGAAAATATCCCCAAACTTAATGAAAATACAAAAATATTCTTTTTGTTCTGTAAATTTTGGGACGGGTTGTTACAGTGTGAATGCTCTTAACCCATTCAGCTAAAAGACCCTTTGAAAGTAAAAACTTATTAGGTACAAAAAGAAGTACAACAAAGAGAACATGAAGCCAGACCGCGCGGAAAGAACTCAAGAAATAGCATAAGTCTCATAAGGACTTTTATTATATCATCTGCAACCAAAAAACGAAAACACGAACACGAAAGAAAAATAGTACATCATCTTTATAAAAAAAAAAAAAACCGAACTTTTTGTATCAATCCTAGCCTATATTATTTTCTTTGATTAAAGGGACTTGAATGCCGTCAACTTATTCCTTGCTCTTCTTATCAATGATAAGTTTGCTACTGTAAACCATACAAAGCACGTATTCCATCAATGTCATCCCTAGTCAGATCACGTTTTACAATCCCATAAGAAAATTTGGGATACATGATCGCATCGGGGAGGTCAAGATTGTGATCAAGTCCTAGAAGATGACCGATTTCATGCACAGCGACGGATTCCAAGTCTACGTCATCGGGTCCTGGATTGGCACTCCACTTCTCATCTGCATCAAAATGGAAATTACCACCTGTAGGCGGATTCGCGTGTGCTAAAGTCCCTTTGAAGCCGTCAAATGGGGCCATATCTCCATGGGCGTCCCGGTGAAAACCAATGGTAATGTCAGCTGATGAAGCAGCAGGCACTTCCTCAAATGTGAAACTGGTCACTTGTGCCCATCTCTGAAATGCTTGTGCACATATAGACCTCACATTCTCTGTGCCGGGGACTTGGCTTGCACTCGAAGCAAAGCGATATCTCAAATGGGTTTTCGTAGGTGGCCATCTTAGCGGACCAGGGAAGAAGAACTCATAATGAGAAACTCCATGGATGGACTTGAGCTTGCGGTTGTGCTTTTTGGTTCCCTTTCGCGTGCCATTGACAACATCCGGCACACCACATCTTGGCACCATCATTTGTTTCACTGTGGTGGTGTCTAGACTTCCGGTGACATTTAAGTGGAAGCTTTTTTGGTATGACTTGATGGCGGACTCTAGAAGGTCATCAAACTCTTCGTCATTGGCGTGTTTTGAGTGATCATAATTCAAGTAGCCGAATTTGGTAAGGTATTTTTTGAGCCCTTGCAACCCACTGACGTTTTGACCCTTGTGGCATCCCTCCAAGTGTTGGATGAACTTGAAGGAGTCATGCTGATGACCATGGGGATCGGTAGGTTTTGCAAGAGTTTTCTGAGATAGCAACACAAAGATCAAGAGGGAAAAGACTACGCAAACCGAGGCGGTTTTCGAGGCCATTGCTGGCATTTTGTTAGCTAGATAGATAGAGAGATGAATGAAGTGTTTGTTGTGTTATTATGGGCTCCCTTTGCCCCTATTTGTAGATGAGCATTGCAGCATATCAAAAATGTTTGTGCCTATTTTCTTGTTGGAAAATAGTAGAATTTGCATATACACGTTATGAGACTTGGAAATTTGGTAAGTCAAGATTGATTTTGTAGAAATTTTAGTGACATCGTTTTGTCAAATGAGTTCAATGTACGCGTGTTTTATGTATTCTTGCCAAACTGGAATTATATTCAACATGTGTTGGTTGACGGGACAAAGCCAAAGTCGAAGTCCTTTCGTTAATCCTTTTATTTTCTGTCTGAACATAGTCATCAAAATAAAGAAATTTGAGCGAATGAGACTTTAGACCTAATTTGAGAAGTTTGAATATGTTTATATTCGGTCCACGCGAATATGATCACATAGTTTTACTAATTCAATTATTATAATTATGTTGACTCAATTTATTCTTCCCGTTATGAATATATGTCACATCCTAGTCTTGACTCCGCCGTAGCACGATATTATTCGCTTTGGGCCCCGGCCACGCCCTCACGATTTTGTTTCTAGGAATTAACTTTGGAGTTCTGATGGAATCCAAAGCCAGTGAGCTCTCAAAAGGCCTCTTGTTGTATAGAGGTGGGCATGTACATATAAGGCACATCACCCCCTTTCTGTTGGTCGATGTGTGATGTTACAATTCACCCCCCTTAGGGGCCCGACGTCCTTGTCGGCACACTCGCACCACAAGGCAGAGTGTCTCTGATACCATTATGTCACATCCCAGGGGCATGTACATGCACACTCGCACCACACGGCAGAGTGTCTCTGATACCATTATGTCACATCCCAGCCTCGACTTTGTTGTAGTACGATATTGTCCGCTTTTGGCCCCAGCCACGCTCTCACAGTTTTTTTTTTGGGAACTCACATGAGAACTTCCCAGTGAGTCACCCATCCTAGGAATGCTCTCGCGCGAAGTCGTTTAACTTCGAACTTCCGATGGAATCCGAAGCCAGTGAGCTCCCAAAGGGTCTCGTACTATATGGAGGTGGGCAAGTACATATAAAGCACATCACGCCTTCTTCGTTGGTCGATGTGGGATGTTACAATATATGTCAGAAATTTTGATCCAATATGCTAACTTGTGCCGAATGGATCTCTTCTTTCTGATTTGAATGCTGCATGAAAACTTGATATAAGCCCAAATTTTTAAGCCAACACTAGCAATGATTAAGTGCATAGTGAACATACATAGTTATGGTGGTGAACAAAAATACTCTCTTTCTTTTTTTTTTCTTTTTTTTGTTGTGTAAACATAGTTATATATCTAGAGAAGTTCAAGCAATCAATATTTAGCTCAATTGATTAAAAAAATTTGTCTCTTAATTCAAGAAGTTTAATATGTTTATATACGACACGCACGATCATGCGATAGTACGTATTAATGATCCTGTGTTATAACATGAGTCGACGAATGATCTTTCTCTTCATCGACAATGTGAGGAAGAAACCAATCTCAATACTAGCTAATAACAAAAAAAAAAAAAAAACTTATTTACGGTAATATGCCCCTAAATGTTAGGATGCCAAATGGCATCATCTTGTAGTTAGCTACTAGTTGTTAAGAGTTAGTGGATTACTACAAATAGCATCTTATAAAAGAAGAAAGACAATTAATGAAATGTTGTTGATGTTGTCATAGTTCTCTGTAATAAGAAGTTACTGTGCAATTGCAGAAGATGTAGAACATGGTTCTAACATTGAAAGTGTTCGTAAATCCATCTTTGCCCCTCCGAAAGTCACTTGGGTTATCACAACATGCTAAGATAGACCAGAACATGTGAATTTTTTCTTTTCTGAAGACTAACAAATTAAATTTAAGCCAATTATAATAATTCGAATATCCAAAAATATACTACAATATAGTAGGACTTTGTCCAATGAATATTACAATAAAAACAATTTAGTTTGTTAACTTCTACGGCCATTTTGATACCCCTACCAAAAAATTGATAATCCTCGTGAAATTTGAAAGAATGTTGCAACAATGCAGATGAAGGCAATGTGAAACCTACAAACATGCACACAAGAAAGAAAGATAGGTTAGCTTCAAATGATTGGATTAAACATTTCAAACTAAAACAATAATAATCAGGAGTGGTTAATTACCCTGCAGCTGTTTGCAAAGATGGTGCCTTAGATGGCTTTGGTGGCGGAGCTGCAGGTGGAGAAGGAGCAAGTGGAGCGCCTGGGGCAAAAGGAGCAAAAGCTCCTGCAAAAATGAAAATAAAATAAAGTAAATAAATCTAGCATATTATTTAAGAAGAGGATTATCAACTTAATAATAAGAATGAGAAATTAATTAAGGAGATGGGGTACAATTAACAAGACTACTACTGACCACATAGAAGGAGATTAGCTGGAGGAGGCCTTTCCTTGGCAGGGTTTGGATCAGCATCATACACTCTCAAATAAAGCTCTTGCCCCAAATACCAATTTATCAAGTGTTGTGACCTCAAATTCCACATTCCTGGGCTATCAAGGTATGCATAAACTGCACTCCATCCGCCCGGGTACACTTGCACAGTAGATCGCACGACCGGATCATAAAGGTTGTAAGTAGAGCGCGACGCAGGCTTCCACTTTCCAGTTCCAAAGCTGAGAAATAAGTTTCAAGATACAATATTAGTATGAAATGTGAGATTTTGATATGTTATGTTGTTGGGTTTAATCACTCGCACAAGTACTTGCGTGACAAGAAACGTTACCCGAAGTATGTTAGACTTGTACTTACCCAACAACAAAGAATCCAAATCCATCCAAGTGCCAAGCATCCATATCCTCCAAATCATTCTGGAAAACAAGTTCTATCCACCCTTTATGTGTCCCCGTGGCAACAAAAACTCCACGTACGGATTCAACATTCGAAGAGTTGGTAGAAAATTTATCAAGATCGTAAATTCCCGACCCATTGAGAAACTGATCTGCCAACTTTAGTGGTGTGTCTGGGGCCAAGTAAGACACATTATTGACGGTAAACTGAGGTAAACCAAAAATCTCTGCTGCGGATGCATGAAGTATGAATGTTTGTGACAGTGTAACGTTATGAACATTGAAGGATCCTTGTGGATTAGGCCTTGCAGCCCCTGTAGTCAAGTTCCACCTTCACAAGGCAAAACAGTTCAATCATAAAATGGTGATATAATGCATTAATCACAAGACAAGACGAACAGTTCAGAAAATCTAACCCAAAATTAATTGGTAATAAATGGAGAAGTCTCGAGGATTACCTAATGGACTTAGCTTGATTGATGGAGAATTCTCGATCGAACGGATCAGGACCAGTTGGAAGAGACCCACTGGCAGGTGCGGTAGAGTTATCATAGTGCAGTACACCAATGCCAAATTTGTTCACATCTGTGGCATTGAACATTTTAGGACTTGCCACCATGTAATAGTCCGAAACAGTTTGGTCAGCTGTGACAAGCACAGAGTAGGACTGTCCAACATGAACATCAAGAGAGTCCAATGTAATTTGATTTGTATAGGATCCTTCAGTTTCAACCAAAACCATTCTGTGATTTTGAATCCTAAAATTGAAGCTCCAGGCAGTCCCAACATTCGATATCCTAATTCTGTAAGTCTTCCCTGCATATATCGACAAATGTAAGTGAACAGTGAATAATATACGCCGTGTCCAAAAGCAGTTAATCACATTGTAGAAAAACTATATCGACAAATGTAAGTAAACAGTGAATAATATACGACATGTCCAAATGCAGTTAACCACATTGTAGAAAAACTTGATAAATGTATATGCATCTTTGTATGTACCTTTTGTAACATTTAAGGACTCATGGACTTCTGTAGGAGGTACCAAATATGCACCTTTTCCATTCATCAAAATTTTATCAGGGGTGCTGTTGTATGCCATGGACTTGGTGCTCATCAAGGACCTAACTTCCTGTTACATAACAAATGTACATATTTTGGTCACAGTTTACATTTGTCGAACAATAACATGTTGGTCGGTTGTGAATTACGTACCTTGTAGCTTCTTTCGTACCAATCACCAATGAGAAGATCAAATTCTGCTTCTGGTTTCGGAAACGGTACTTGGATAACTGGCCGATTATTGACACGAATCGCACCAAAAGCTCCTCCGGCTTTCTGGAAGCTGAGGGAGGGGAAGTAGGAAAAAGTGCCAATTTGATCTTTGAACTGGAACATATAAGTCCAGTTGTTGCCAGGAAGAATAGGACAGTTTGTGCCTGATACTCCATCTTGCCAAGAGTTTAGTCTTTGTTGTATGCCATTCCTGCACCATTACAGCCCTCAATCTTTAGGCTCTAGGCCTCTAAAATCTCTAGCCTCATCTCTAAAAAAGTGAATCCCATAAAATAAAGCACTCTCAAAGAAAACTTGAAGAGAGTATTGATCAATAAATATGATATAAACAAAGATATTTGGCCCTACCAAGTTATGAGAAGCGGTTCATCCATTTCATTAAACACATTGACATGAAACATATCATTGGTTGTGCCATTGATTAGCGGCCCCGGAAACTGTCCGTTGATGGCGATAACCTGAATTTACCAAGTATAAAATATCTCAGCAAGACAAAGAAGATAAAATAAAACAAAACAAATACAACAAAAAAATTCAAGTTTTTAACACAAGTAATCTGTGATTTTTGTTCATACCGGTTGGTCGACGGATGCCGGTTTGATACTTGTGTCAAGAGTGACGTGCCAGTCAAGAAAAATATCCTCAGCAGAAACTGCTAGGGCAAAGAATATGAAAAGAGTTGCAGGAAAATTGATCAGCCATTGACGACGATCAACACTAGGCCATGCCATCTTGCATGGACTTTAACTCCTTCGTATGCAAAGCCTGCAGTAAACTACCCTCCTCCTCCTTGTGTTCACGTAAATAAAGGCTAATTAGCTACTAATTAATTATATAATCGTTAAATCAATAGCATAGTTATCATAAACGCCTGCGGAAAGAACGTAAAACAAGATAGCTACGGCACTTTTGATCAGGTGTAAACACAAAAAGCCAAGGAAAAAGATGGAAAAAAATTAGAGAGACACGTTTGAAATTAAATAAGAATAAGATCAGTTTCCTTGTTTTTCTCAGCACTTTAGGAGATCGTGGACTAGGTGTTTCTTTTTATTTGACCTCTAATTGGAGAGGGAGATCTGATTTAGTTAGACTTCTGTTGAAGATGATTGAATTTTAATTAAACTTTACAATTTTGCTATTTTCGTTAAATATATTATACTACATGATTATTAATCTGAAGATATTTACAAATTTATTTTCTCAACTTTTATTTAAAGGAAGAGTGAAAAAATGTTGGATTCTATTTATGTCTTAAATTATTATAATAATTTTGAATTTTTTTGTCTTTCCAATAATAACAATAAAATTTAAAAAAGAAAAAAAAAATGTAATGCTTTATCATCGTATACCAACCCATGAGCTCACGACATGTGGCTATTATTAAATAGCTCCTTAACCCCAAAATTAATGAAAACCACAAAATCTGAGCCGCCACCAAAGCTTTCCCCTCTGCACATTCCCTTCCCGGTCCTCCTCGCCGACAGCTTCTTCCTCAGCCTCTCGACTCCGTCGCCGGCTACAGTGTCTCCTCTTTCATCTCCTCCTCTCTCTCTCTCTCTCTCTCCGGCACCAGTTCGCTTAGTACGTTCCGAGTGCTCGAGAAGAAAGTGGATGTGGAATCTTACAATCAAAAAACAAAGAAAGAAACGAGGAAACAGAAGCAGAAAAAAGTTTCCGATGGCGGAGCCGAGTGGTAGACGGGGTCAGGGTGGGTCGCGCTCCGGTGAGGCTGGGCTTATGTTTTAAATCTTCGTATATTTTAAAAAATTTGTAAAACTTAACCCTGTTAGGTTAGGGTGTTAAGTATTTGGACATGTGTCAAATTATAAGAGGCTTGCTTTTTTTGGCACAAATCTTTGATAGAGAAGATTTGAACCCGTATATCAAAGGAGAAAAGTATATAATTTTTTAAATTAATCCAACGTGCAAGCAACAAAATGTTAAGTTCTAGTTTTTGTTGAGATTAAGTATCTAAACTGATTTTATTAAGACTGATCTAGTTTGGTTGAGGTGTCAATTGTTTGTTATTGATCAATGGTTGAGATTAGTTATTAAGTTCATTCGTAAGCAAATGACATTGTCTTATAAAGAATTACTTTGGATGGGCTCATAGGCTCTCTCTTGTAAAAGCCTAACGGCTATTTTTGTACTGTTGTGAGATGAATGTCCAAGCAACAAGAGCATGACTTGTGCTTTGGGATTTGCAAATCCAATTTCATCATCTTCTTGATTTCTTCCTTCAGTATAAATCTTACAAATACAATCAAAGTCTTTATAAATCTAACAGTTTTCATCTCTATCTGCAATTTTTATTTAATAGTCTGGACTACTCAGTAACACAGATAATGAACGATTAGGATTGAATTGAGAAAGTACTATTTTTGCTCAATTTCTAACTAAATAGATATAAAGCCGTAATTAAAACGCACACTAATGCTTTATTGAGTAATTTGTTAGTTTTTTGTTCAATTTTTTATGGATGACACTGTTTTTTTATAAACCAAGGAAATACAGTAACAAAGCCAATGAATTAAGCTGAAAGTTGTAGAGCAGAAACGTCAAAAAAAATAATTCAGGTTTACATGTGGTTATACTTGCATACAATATTATTGACAAAAAAAAAACTTGTATACAATACTTGGACATTATTTGCAAATTCTTCATAATGCAGCTATAATTCTACTAATTAAGGTCTATTTTCAATCAGCATCAAGTCCATGTAGCTGGGGCTGGAGCTGGAGGAGAAGAAAATATTCCTGTAATTTCAAACTTAGAGGAAATAAAGTCAAAGATTAGGATTTCGATTAGAGACTGAATTACGCTAATTGAAGAGCTTAATCATGGGATTAATGGAATGCACTAACCACATCGAAGGAGGTTTTCGGGTAGTGGGAGCTCCTTAGCTGGGTTAGGGTCAGCGTCATCAACTCTCACAGAGTTCTTGCCCTAAGTACCACTGCTTCAACAGTTGTGACCTCAAGTTCCACATCCCAGGGTTGTCAAGGAATGCATAAACTGCAGTCCATCCTCCAGGGTACACTTGGACTGTTGATCTCACAACAGGATCATAGAGGTTGTATGTGTCACGTGAATCCGTTGACCAATCTCCTCTCCCAAGCCTGTAGACCATTTCCACGTACATAATGTTGTCAAACTGTTGATGCGGTGGACATCTTAATATTCTAAAAACAAAATTAACATGTCAGATGTATAGGTTGATGCTCACCCAACGACGTAAAATCCAAAACCATATAAATGCTAAGAATCCATGGCATCCAGACTGTTCATGAAGACAATTTCTATCCACCCTTTGTGGATTCCGGTCACCACGGACACTCCGTATGCCGCATCGTCATTGACAGAATGAACCGGAAAAGCATCAAGTTGGTACACACAGGTGCCATTGACATAGTAATCGGCGAGTTTCAACGGGGTTTCCGGAGTTCTATATGACACATTGTTGACCACATAACGTGGTTCACCATTAAGGTCAGCTACTGAACCTTGGATGATGAGCGTTTGGGATAGGGTCACATTTGACACATTGAAGGTTCCTTGTGGATTAGGCCTAGCATATATAAGTAATTAATTTTCTACTGAAACCGTAAAGTGCAATATTATCGCATAATGATAATGTTACCAATCGACAGCATATTAAAAGGGTAGTGCTATCTACACACTCATTTTTACTTTTCTCACACCTCTTTCAATTTTGGATCGTCGAACCGAATGAATTTAAAAAGATGAATGACCAAAAATCGACAAGAGTGTGTGGAAGGTAAAATGGGTGTGTGAATAGTATTTTCCTATTATGAACATGTATAGAATACCTGATAGTATATCTCCCTCGCCCACTTATGCAATGACGCTTAAATAGGTAACATTGTACAGTTTGTACGAAGATGTTCCAATACTACACAATAATTGTTGATGAAGCTGGTTTCTTACCTAATAGACTTGGCTTGACCGACTGAGAAATCAAGATCAAAAGTATCAGGGCCATCCGGCTGGGGACCACTAACTTGTGAGACTGAATTGGAGTAGTGCAAGACCCCAATCCCCACAAGGCTAGTAAATTCAGAGGTGTTGACCAACTTAGGAGATGCCACCATGTAATAATCAGCTGCATTTTGGTTAGCTGTGACGAGAACCGAGTATGATTGGCCGACATGCACATCCAGAGAATCCAAAGCGATCTGATCAGTGCAAGATCCTTCTGTTTCAACCAACACCATTTTATGGTTTTGAATCCTGAAATTGAAACTCAAAGCATTCCCCACATTTGATATTCTCAACCTATAAGTCATCCCTGCTTAACAAATATGCCATCATGAAATATTGGTCACGCTATCGTAAATTAAATAGCGGTAATAATTGTTGTTTGTGAGGTTTGAATTCAGTAATTGAAATCTGACTTATACCTTGTGTGACATTGAATGATTCATAGGATTTTGACATGGGGTTACCAAGACGGCCTTTTCCATTCATCAAAAATATATCTGGGATTGCATGGTAAACCACTAGAGGAGTGCCCATCAATGCCCTAGTACTCTATTCGAATTCCATGCCCAAAAAAATGTGTCAGCCAAAAAAAAAAGAAGCAAATTGATGTTTTTCATGAATAAAATGTCAAGTCAAAGACCCGGTAACTGTCATAAAACCAATTGCCAATAAGGAGATCAAATTCGGCTTCTGGTCTAGGGAAGGGGACGGCAATGACATTGCGGTTGATGACATGAATAGGTCCGAATCCTCCAGCAGCCTTGTGAAAGTTGATGGAAGGGAATTAGAAGAAACTGCCTATCTGATCCTTCGTCTGGAACACATAAGTCCAGTTTGTACAGGGTAGAATTGGGCAGTTTGTTCCGGAAACTCCATCTTGCCATGAGTTTAACCTTTGTTGTATGCCATTCCTGCACAGCAACACCATTTCCTCAAATTCTAAGATCAACATTTGGTCTATGCAAAATTAATTATTTGTTACATACCATGTAAAGAGTAGAGGTTCATCCATGTCGTTAAAGATGTTCACATGAACATAATCATTCGTTGTGGCATTGATAAGTTGCCCGGGGAACAATTCATTAATCGTGATAACCTGCTCAAAATCACAGAAATTAAGACTAAGCATTATTATCAAATCGAAAATGTGCCAAGAACTAAGTTCTAACTACTACACTAATAGGTTTTTTTTTTGTCTCACAGGTTGATCATGGGGCACAGGCTTGAGTGTGGTATCAAGTGTAACATGCCATTCGAGAAAAATGTCAATGCCATTGGCTCTAGCAACAAGAACTACTACTGTCAGCATTGCCCAGGCAATCGAACGGCAGTCAAAGCCGGTAGAGGCCATGTTGGAAGGCCTAAAACTGCAATGCAGGTTCTGATTTTTCTGGTTTTCTTGTGTATACAATGTAGCTTGTATACGTAAATAACAAAGGAAGGGAATAAACAAGCAGGGAATTAGGAAACGGCTGGGAATTGGCATCAATCGGTGATATCAAGTACTACAGTAATAGGAATAGTGGCACACCATGCTAAATTTATTTAGTTATTTTTGTCAAAAGCATAACAAACATTAGTGACCAAGATAACGCAAGGCGGCTGGTTAGACGAGTTAGTCATGGCCTTGTTTTGATCAACTCTTTAGCTAATCTTCATTTCGAAGACCTAGTAGTATTAGAGGACTTTGTATTTTACTTTGTGATTAGAGAGGACTTTCATTTTGCTTTGTAATTAGGGCTTTTATACTCAAAACTAGTAGTATTTTTTTTTGTCGAAACAAAACTAGTAGTATTAGAGGCACCATTTAAAAAAAAAAAAAAAAAAAAAAAAAAAAAGACGATTCG
>JAOTRO020000036.1:1773681-1788748 GCA_028566515.2 Pyracantha coccinea | reverse complement strand
TTTTCAAATAGTTAATTAAGAATTAGTTTAAATACAAATTATTCAAACAATCCCTGCGGAAAACGACCTTACTTGAGCTGCTATACTACGACAACCTTGTTCTCTTGCAAGTATTTTTATGTGTTTTTGTCCCTACTTTTGTAGATGGTAAAAATACCTATCACTTCACATCAACTATCTAAGAGGCCAATCCATATTTGCAGCTAAGGAAATAAAAACACGTACAATATTCATCTTTGGTACCAGAGAAAAGGTTTTTTTGATAACTTTGAGTGTACCCCTTAGTCACTAACCTTACTTTGTACCTGTCCACTAATCCATCAGCCTTGTAGTTGATTGTAAACACCCAACGACAACCAACACGTTTCTTCCCTTTTTGGTAATTATGTTATCTCCAAGTTTAATTTTTCTTCAAAGTTGAAATATCTTCATCCGGTCTCGTAGGGCTTCTTTTACCTGAGTTGGAGTTTTGATTGATTCCATATAATCGACCAATGCCTTCCACTCTGGTGAACAGTGCTCACATGATACACAATTAGCAATCAGATGCTTGATCTTCCATTACAGAGAAAACATGTCAGGTGGCACACCACGATTCTGTCTTGCTAACAATTTATAAGTACTCACACCAATATCAGGATTAATTGTATTATCATTTAAAATACTTACCACTTGGATATTTAGAGAAGATGGAACAGACACTAAAGGATTAGAGAGAGAGGGTACTGCAAAAATATTGGGCAATCCGGCACATTCTTGCTGAACTGGATTGTTCTGTTCAATTGGAAGCTATCAAAATGGGTTGCATTGTTCGATGAACTCCTGATGAACTGGGTTGTTCTGTTCATTTGGAAATTGTCAAACTGTGCAGATGGTAATTAACAAGTTGGGGACAATATCCGTGTTGTTGGAAGTGGGCTTTGACCTACCTTTCTGATAATGTGACATGGTATCAGAGCTAGGGAGCGGGTCCATACTACCATGTGAAGGGTATGTCCCCTTTGCCTCACACAATGATGTTAGGTCCCTTGGCCCTGCGTTTTAGGTGAGTCCCATTGACCCTGTGTACTGGGTGAGTCCCCTTGGTTCCACGTGATTGTCGATTTGTGGATCTCCCACATGTGACCCACTAATTGGGTCTTACGTGAGAGGGGCTTTGAAATATCAACATCGATTGTCTCTTAGAGAACAGAAGAGTTTAAATGTCCTAACACCACTCCAACCAACACCAAAGCCGTTTGTGAGAAACCCCCACACATGTCGAAATGTGCAGGTGATAGCTAACAAGTTGAGGATAATATTGATGTTGTTGGAAGTGGACTTTTGGCCCTTCTCTCTAGTAGTTTGACAAAAAATAATAAGTTTCTCTCTGGTAGTTTGACACAAAATACTAAGTTGTTAGATTAAACCAGGAAAAGGGGTCAATTTCTTTCAAGTGCACTAATTTTATGATCGTGTAGGAAAAATGCCATCAAGAAGTGCCCATGGTCTAATGGATAAGGCGTCCGACTTCTCATCAGGCGATTGTGGGTTCGAGTCCCACTGGACGTGCGTGCATTCTCCACTATTGTTTTTTTTTTTCTATTTTTTTTTTAAATTCCACAAAACATAACACAAGAATGTCTTTGGTTTTCTTTGAGGGAACACAAGAGAGGAGACGACAACATCAGCATCATACAAGATATCCAAACCATAAAATCACTTCATTCATCAGCTTAACCTAGTTTACAAAATCCACCAGATCTTAACAATTTCACCCGGGACGATAACCCCACACGAAAAGAAAAAAAAAAAAAAAATCATCTAGACAGGACACACTACTGTTACTCTTACAATGTCTTTACGCCAAAAACGCAGGCTCCTGTATGTTAATAATCAGTCCTTCCATGCACGTTCGTCTTGCATCCCTCAATCACCAGGTCAAAGTGCCTCGGAAAAACGCAACTCAGCAGGGCCTGGACCCAAAATCCCTTTTTGTTCACTAATCTTTCCCAGTCCAGGAGGCGGCTCTACCGGTACGGTCTTTTCGTCATCTCTCCAGATAGTCGTCACTGGCACTTGCCACTCTCTCTGCAATATCAAAACGCTTCCATCATAACTATCAATCTTATATCATCTACCTTAAACAAATTGGCTGTTAAGACTAAAAAAAGTTGATTATTCAGTGACTAGTAGATTAGTCATGACTCATAGGTCCAATTTTTTTGTAATCTTTGCAAACTTTAAAAAACTTGCCTCATCTTGAATGCAAGTTACATCGTGCACCACTGGTGTCATGAGCGGGGGAGTAATATCAGGGTCCGGCTTTTGGAATATAAATGTGGTATATAAACCTGAAAAAGAAAATTTTGTTTTAAGGTTTGAACATGAATTCATTATCATGATGGAAAGAAAATAAAGAGCAACCGAGCAAGTTTTAATAGACAACATAGTAGAAACAAAGCATCACCTAATACATCATATGATCGAGGAAGAAGTCTTCCTCGAGGATCCACAAGGTTTGAACAGGAATTCATTATCATGCCTGCAAATTGTGCTCTTACAGCAGAAATATATAGGAAAAAAAAAATATTCAGCCACGATAAGTTAAAGAAAAAGTTATGTGAAATGATTAGGGTAATAAATATGGTTTAAGATTTTTATTAGCAGGTTTCGTTAGAAATATATACTGGAATGCTTGTGGAAAATTTAAGAGAAAAAGAATTCAAACCTGTTGTCATCGTAAAATTCAGTTAAGTTTTGAATCTCCACATACTCAAGACCAACTTCTCTGGCTAACCTGTTAGCATACAACAGAGGGTCATTATCAAGATCAATTGAAAATCAACATCTAAGGCAACTCACGAAAAAATGCAACTGCCTGCATTCTGACCAAACTTTGGAAGCAATGCTAAACCTGATAAAGCTTGGGAAATGAACCAAGTGATGACTTTCAGGAGAGATATCATTAGCAAATTTCAGTTGGTATTTCTTTCCAAATATAGGAAACCTGAAAGTGGAAGTACATTCACTTAGGAAAAAAGACTGAACGCTAATTACCAAAATCATCCAAGAAAACAAAACCTTAGAGTGACATGCTTAACATCTCAAGCTTATACGCACTTCTCTTCCTCAACTTCAAAGGTAATCGTGTAGTTCTCTGATCTAATGCAATTGGGGACAATGTTCGGTTTCATGCCACCACTTCTATTGTGGTATGCTTCAACATTCTTCTGGTACTTTGCCCTGTATGACCATAATGTCACATTAGCAATCACTATTTCCCTGCTCCGAGGCAAAGATGTGCCATGTAAAAAAAAGTTCACTAAATGTAACAATTAAATCAAATAAATGCTACATATAGAAAATATATAATTAAACAACAGATCTTTGTCAAGCATCTTCCATACCATATTGTAGATGAGTCAGGAGTAATACCGAAAAAATAACCCCCCGGTTTCAATAAGGATGACACATTAAGCAACAGTTTCCTTGCTCTCTCCTCGGTTTGGAAACACATCTGTAAGTAAAAATTCTGCAATTCTTAAATTAAAACAAAACAATAACAAAAAGGAAAAAATACGAGACTGTTAAAATGGAAAGAAAATACCAATCTTTAAAATAAATTAAAAACCTGCAAATTCTGCAAGCAGCAAACTAAATCAGCCGTGTTTGCCTTATCTTTCAAATGCATCTCTACATCTTCCTGTCAAAGTAATCCACTGTCAAAGAATGCAGGACTGAAGAGACCAAAAATTATCCAAAGCAAGCAACTAAAAGCAGTTAAAAGTTTCACCCAAATATATAAATTTCTGATCTAGATATTTCATATTAGATGAATCCTAGATAAACGTCACACAGCAACCTTTATTAGATACAGCTGAAGCCTGAAACTTATGACTAAATTGCACATTAACAACTAAGACAATTGTTAGTTCATGGAAATAGAGTCCATCTCCGAAATCTAAAGTATAGAAGCAGAGGGGAGAAATCACTATTTTCAATCTGCACACTTAATATATGGCCAGTGACAACTTTGGTTCCAAACGACCAAAAAATCAGTACTTTTACATTTCATAGAAACCTCTCAAAGGCATTGCTCAAAAGTTCATAAAAGTTGAATCCATCAGATTTGCCGCCAACACGAGTTATAAGATGCATGAGTTGCTCAACCATATGGCTTAAGAGATCAATCCCTTTCAAACTATAGAAATGGTACTTCATGTCACCAGTTCCTAAAATCGTTATCCCTTCATTCCAACTAAACTCCTCTTACAACAGACATTCCATTTCTGGACTTGAGCATATTTCTTCGTCTTAAAAATGGCAGACGGCAAAATTGAAGACCAATAATCTACACTGCAAGAATCACAAGAAGGAAGAACACCGAATTCATGCTAAAACAAACCCAAAATAACCCAGATTCTGAACTTTCGACTTGCGATGCGAAACCAACAAAGAGAAAGAAGAAAGCAAGAAACGAAGAGAGGCTAGGCTGCCTTACCATGCAAGGGTCAAGCTCAAAGAAGTCAGCAGCGTAAGCCTTCCTCTGGCTCTGCCACGCTTCCCTTCTCTGGCTTATTCCCGACGATGAAACATCTACCAATCCCAACAGCAAGCACCGCCATTGTTAACTCTCACAAATTACAGACAAACATACACAGAAACAATACGAAGTTGCAAGAAACGGGAAATGAACGGTACCGATTCCAATGTAATGGCCGATTTGAGCATCGTCCCACTTCTCGGTGTCGACTCCTCCGCCGCAGTACAATTCGCACACCTTCAAAATGCACCACCAAAAATCACAGAATAACAATTAGACACGAATATCTGCGAAATTTGTGTGCAGAGATTGAGATTTCTAGGGCGGAGACGGACCGTGGCGTAAGGGTGGACGAAGATTCTGGTGAGTGCAGCTTTTGCGAACTCGTAGAGTCGGTGGTGAGTCGACTCGGCCTTCGTCCCCGCGTGCAGACTCATCGTCCCTGCGAAGCTCGAGTCGCCGAAGCAGGAGGCGCACACAGACGATTGTGAAAGAAATGAAATTACCTCCAAAAGCAGGCCCTGATTGGCAAATTATTTGGTTCGGACTTCGTTCAAATTCAACAAATTCGGTTTAGGCTAAGGCCCTGTTTGGCAAATAAGAAAATAAGAGCGAAAACGAGAGCTTAGTGGAAGCGGCGATACTGGTTTTGAACACGGCGGACCCGTTCGAGAAGGCCCGAGTCGGCGACTCAATGGTGGCTCAGAGGGACTACTACTCGCGCCTACGATCCGTCCGTGAACCTCTCCTTGCGATCGCCCCACCATGCTCAGCAATTTTCCGTATACTTTTCAATTGTAGTGGTTTTTTTTGCGCGCCAAATGTTTGATGAAATGTCTCTGTGTTTTGTGTGTGTGTGCAGGAGCTTAGGCTATTGACTTGTCTTGGGTACTCACTCACTGCTACTCGTTTGTTTAATGCAATTTAGTCTTGCAGGAATCCATTGAATGATGGGTTTTAGGGATTCTGATAAGTAAATGGCGGATTCTGATACTATCACAATGACATTTCCATGTGTAGGAAAGTGGTTCTCCTCTAATGCGGAATGAATGCGACAAAATAGTGTGTGAACAATCTTGCATCGTTCATCCCGCATTGGAGAACAAATGCTGAAAGCAGGCACTCTCTTTTTTGATTTGGTGTTTCAGTTGCGTTAGTTAGACTCCGTTCATTTGTTCAATTTTTGTAGTTGAGTTTGAATGTATACTATAATCTTGAGTCTGTTTGCGTTAAATATTGAATGTTGTAGGACATAATTGCTAGGTTCGGGAAGCAGGAGGCAATGCCAAGAGAGTTCTTCACGGATATCGTGAAGGTGGCACAAGACGAAGATCGTCACTTCACTCTCCTGGCATTTTGCCTTGAGGAGATGGGTTCGTTTTATGGAGTTTTGGCGGTCCACGACGGCCTCTGGGACTTGGCAACTACCACTTCCAGACCTAATGGCGCGCCTTGCCATCGAGCATTGCATGCACGAGGCGAGAGGACTTGACGTGGTCCCAACAACCATATCTCAATTCGGCAGCAAGAGCGATGACAAAACGGCTGAATTGCCGGAAAGCGTGGTGCGCCCGGAAGAAATAACTCATTGTGCTGCGGGAATGATGTGGTTCAAGTATCCAATTCAATACTAAAAAGGGAATTTATTGTTGAAAAATGTAAATTTGGGTACAACTGAATGCCACAGATAAAAAAAACAAAACGCACCAAAATCCGCACATTAAAAAGGGAATTTATTGTTGAAAAATGGCGGATGTTTTCTGTGGCCATGTTTGTACATTATTCCCTTTTATTCAAGGGATGGTAACACTTGGAATTAGATGGGAAGTCATGCAAAAATTTTGCACCCACTGGTACCTCAATGATTTTTCTGCATCGATGGACAAAGGAAGTTGGAAATTCTAGAAAACAAGATGGCACAACAAATGCAAATGTACAGGCAAATCATGGGGAAAAAAATGCTGTGATCCTCTCGAACGATTTGAAAGAAACCTGCCACCATGGTTATTTCTGGCAAATCTCCTAGCTAATGATGAGGCCGAGGCTTCTTTCCTGTCATTACAAAAGAAGCCTTCGGATATCACTGAAGTTCGAACGTAAAGCTGAGAGGAACGAACCTGCAGGATAGATTGGGATTGTCTCATAAGAAAATGTGAAGAAATCAAATGTATCAGCACAAATTACATTTCGTATCTATTTTTGTTTTTGAAGTTTCAGTTTGGAAGAAGATTGTAGCATTACGCACCTCCAACTTTTCCGTCAAAAACTCGATGATCAGCCGATAATGTCAAGTTCATTTTGGTGACAACTGCCGGCCTCTCAATTCCTGTGGTGGGGGGAGGGAAATTCACTTCATTTTCCCATTCCATAATGCATTAAATTTAGACTGCTGAGTAGAATGAGCAACAAGATATCTTACCGTCGCTTCCGATCACTGGTTCAACGACTTTGTTGCCTCTGCCAACAGCAAGGATACTGGCCTGAGGTGGGTTAATAATTGCACAGAAATGATCCACTGGAAACATCCCCAAGTTTGAAATGCTGCAGAACGAATGAGAAGTATTTCATAACTACTGTATTTGACGAAAGAATGGGTAAAAGCAGCTAAGAATGCTATAAATTTCACCTGAAAGTTCCTCCTTGGAATTCATTTGGCTTAAGCTTTCCCGCTCGTGCCTTCTCAGCTAGTTCCTTGACCTGACAATAAAATATCAACCAAATTGATATTTGAAGAAATGTTAATATGACTTCACTTCCAAAGGTAAAATTCTAAATGAAAAACATAAAAAACATCATAGACCAGGTTAGATTTTCAACTCATAATTCTACATAGGGATGACTATCATATGACTTTGCCACAAATTTCTCAATATTCCAATTTATCATGAGCATAGCAAGCCAGAGGGGATCACAACAAATGCGTTTCTTAAGTGTTAGCACATTGGAAAGATAAAAGAAAACAGAAAAGGTGGAATCAAGAATGGAAAAATGAACTAAAAAATGCTTCGATTACTGTAAGTACCTCTGCAGAGATTGCTGATATTGATTTCTGATCTGCATTCTTCACAATTGGAGTCATCAGGCCCTGTAACAGTACCCAATCGTAAGAATGGACACCGCACAATACCATTTTCTGTTCATATGAGGTGCTGTATAACAAGTTTAAACACAAAAAATGGGCAAATTACCTTCTCAGTGGCCACAGCAATTGATATATCAACGGAATCACAAAGAAAGACTTCTCCTTTTTCAGCATCCCAGTAAGCTGTTGGTATTAAAATAACAAATGTGTTATGAACATCTACGATTGCTTTTTCACAACAAAAAAACGTCCAATATTGCTTACAAATCAGTTCCAGAATATGAAAATAAAATGAAAAACAAACTCATTTAATTTAAAAAATTCCAATAACCAAAATATATAAGTAGAACAACAAATGAAAATTTACTTTAAAAAACTTCGACTGTTAATGGAGGAATTCTTTAAAAGAAATATACTCGATAGAAGTGAGAGTGTGTGGCACCCAGTACCCAGAAAACATGTGATGCCAGCTCCCCTCAATTAATTTCCCTTTTCTTTCTTTTAAAGATATGATTTTTAGGATGACTGTGTTTTATAAAAAAAAACACGTGCCCACCCCGACTCACCCCACAAACTGTAGGCCTAGTAAGTTGTTTGTATCAGAATATATGTTCATGTGCCATTACCATTTGCTTCAGGTACATTTCTCAGTGCAACAGCTACAGCTTTGATGACAATGTCATTAACTGAAACTTTAACATTATGCTGTTCTGCAATTAAGGGAACACATAAAAAGAAATGATTTCTAGATTCAAGAAATCTAAAGGTCAAGAACAAAAACAATTTGAAGTTCATAATCCATACCTATAAGATCCTTTCTAAGAGAAAGAAGAGGGTCCAGAAGAACATCTGAATGGAATAAATCGACAAATTTTAGAAAGAAAAAAAAAAGAATGGTTAATAAATTTGAATTAACAAAAGGCTTCAAATAGTTACATGACCTGATGATAAATATAAGTGCGGTATGTTTTGTTTTGATTCTTGCAATCTAGTAGCTATCACCTGCAAAACAAAACAGATATATTCAACGACAACTTGAACAAAGCAGACACATTAACAAATAATATTTGAGACCAGGCTTATAGCACAAAACCATCAATGCAGCAAGGTGTAATCCAAATTGAGATTTCCATTTGACATGTTAAGTCAACGAAACCTACCTTGCGGATTTGACTATTGGGAAAATCTTCAAAAGAATCTGTCTGTTTTGAAGGCTTTGACTCTGTTGATATTGGAGCATGAGTACTTGACACCTTTAATAACGATGGACTTGTCTTTTCTTTAGATGAAACTTTTGAAGATCCTATTCCTGACTTGATTGCAGCTAAAACATCCCCTTTCAGCAATGTACCATGAGCACCTGATGCCTGCAGCGATGATGTATCCAATCCGTGTTCTTTGACAAGCAACTTTGCTGCTGGACTGATCCTTGAAATACTGGTTTTTTCTGATCTAGTCACATCTGTAGTATCCTGACGGACTGGTTTTTCTTCTTTAACAGCTGAACCACTGCCAACAGCATTCTTTACAGTTTCCAGATCAGCTGCATCCTCAACCTTGACAGACAGACAGACAGAATCAGCATTATCATATGTCTTAAGACACTAGGATAATTGGAAGTTAAGAAATTGGGAAAGCTTTTCATAAATTAACCATCTGACAGACAGATATAATAGCCATATTACAATGGCATTAGATGTAAATTATCCTCAAGGGCGAATGAGAGACGGGTCAGAGCCTACAAGTATCTTTGTACTTACTGTTACTGCAATTGGTTGGCCAACAGCTATGTCCTTTGTACCTTCTGGTGCTAGTATCTTAGCCAAGTATCTACAACAAACATTTCATTAATAAGAAATTTTCAAGACCACCCACAAATAGAGCTGCTTCATAAACAATAATATATTCATTTTTCTAAAGAGATTCACCAACGCAGAAGCAGAATGATCAGGAGATAATGTTTTAAAACATAATGTAAAAATGAAAATGAAAATCTCCATTCCTCATGTTTCCTCCATCAGTTACTAGTTGGACATTTTAATACTAGTTATCAAAAGAGATGGTTCCTAATCCTATTTAAAATATTGAACACATATGGGCTATGTGAATAAGACACTTCATCCAAATAGCCGCTATAAGGCATTTCAGCTGAACGCATGCCTTTACGATTTTTGTTCAATTGAAATATAGACTACAACCAAACAAATAATACAGTTGAGAACAAGCGACAATTAGCATAAGCAAAACTTCATGTGTTCTACAACAGAAATTCCACATGTGAGGGGAAAAAAAATTAAAAAATTACCCCTCTTCAAGACATTCATATTCAACGGTTGCTTTGTCTGTCTCTATCTCACATATTATATCACCCACTTCTATCTGTTAGACATGTGATCAAGAAAACAATTGATGTTGATACCATCAAAATTGTTAATGAATTCAGATGAAAAGTATTCCAAAGAAAATTCAAAACCTTACATCAAAAATAACTAACCTTATCTCCTTCTTTCTTTCTCCACTTAAAAATGTTTCCCTGGCTCTGAACAGACACACAGGACTAGCAGTATTAAGCTCCTCTGGGAGGAAATTCATCTATAATCAGAGCAGAAAAACTGAGTGAAACTTCCTTACCATTGTCGGTGATAAAGCTGGCATTTCAACAACAATGTGAGGAGGAAGTTCTGATGTGTTTATGCCCATGGAACTTGTATCTTGTAGCCCCTCTTCCTTTTTGACATTCTGAGGTGCTGGTATTTCCTCTTTGACCTCAGAGCCACTGACCACATTAGCAGGGAGGTTTTGGATATCATCTGCATCCTCAACCTTGAAAATGCACAACAATTAATGTCTCGACAACTAAGTGCTTGAGTTGTAATCAAAGTAAATGCTTAACATTAAACCAACAGTTAAAGTGTGAAAGATATAGGATAGTAATTTGAATAAAGGATTACTTGGATAATGCTTGGCTCTCATTCCAATTTGCTCATAAGGAAATATGAAGACAACTCTTTGAAAGAAATGAATTTTCAGAGTAGGAATCTCAAAAATGGACTTAAGGGATCCATTAGCCTGACAACTCTTTGAATGGCCACATAGGAAACCTGCACGTTTATTGTATTCTTTATTTGAGTTTTGTTTTGGTTTTTTTTTTTCATTTTTAGAACTATGTATACATCTTGTATAATTGGGTAGCGTCCTGTTTGACGCTTTTCAATTAAATACTTAAAAATAAAAAAGAAATAAAAAACCTTATTACTAGATTGACTTGGGTGACTAATTTTTCACAAGTGAATTAAATTCCAGCTCATATGTAGGTGTGGGTGTGTGTAACTGGGCATAGGACTCCACAAAAAACAAAAATAAGGGGATCATGGTTATAGAATAATCCACACTACCGTTATTGCAATAGGCTGTCCCACTGGCACATCTTTTGAACCTTCAGGTACCAGTATCTTGGCTAGAAACCTTCCAAACAGAAGAACAGAATAAACAAAGGTACTACCATACTAGTTCAAAACAAAATGCGCCAGAGTTGCATGATTCGAAGTGATAAAAAAGAACATTATAGAACATAACTACGGACTGAAAAAAGAAATGCTAACAAAACTCTTTGCAAAGTTTAACATCAAAGATGGAAAATAATGACAAAAAAAATAAAAAAACTCAGAAAAAATATTCTAGTAAAATAACAATTTCAGTGTCTATGACAAAACATTGGGAGTGAACATTGGAACCATCTAATGTATTACACCAAAGCTAAATTAGATCATGCATCATTTACTCCACAAATTTAAAGAGATTACAATATATAAAATAAGAATTACCCTTCTTCAAGACTTTCAAATTCAACGGTAGCTTTGTCAGTTTCAATTTCACATAGTATGTCGCCCGGTTCAATCTGTTAGATTAAACAGTAGTCAGGAACAGAATTACTGCGGCCAACATATTGTTAACTGCTCTGCCCTAAGAAAGGAGATGTCCTTCTGTACTTACTAAACCGATCACATGAAACATTACCTAGAACCCTCAAACTTACCTTGTCTCCTTCTTTCTTAAACCACTTTGCAATGTTACCTTGAGCCTACAAGTTAAAATGGTAAGTTAGTAATAGTTATACGAGAGACAAGTAACCTACCACTGCTAATAAAATTAAGAGGGGAATTTGGCACATGCTTGAGTGAATATAGTTCCCACAACATTACCATTGTAGGAGACAAAGCTGGCATCCCAATAACAGTATGTAAAGGATCTGTGATATCAATCAACTTAGTGTTAAAAGAAAGTCATTCATAGATTTAAATAAACATCATCCACATGATAAGATTTGGAAAGTCCTCTTGGTCGATAATAAAAGGAAGAATGGCAAATAGGTTGCTAACCTCAGTTTTTTTATTTTAACTACCGACATCTTTTCAGTTTGGAATGGACCGGTAAATTTAGTCAGTCTAAGTGGAAACTCCGTACCTTGAGTTGAGTAATATTTGACACATGTCCAAGGCTGAAAATGATAAAAGCGTCCATAAATACTTTACCAAAGGGAAGCTGTGTGCTTAAATATACATTTCAGACACTAACCTTCAGCTTTGATGGTATATCATGAACTCCAGTGAGCATGGACAAAGATGCTGGCCTGATCAATTTGATTCTCAGTGAAAGCCAGCACAGAGAGAAGATGAAAATAACTAGGGAAGCAAGGTATAGACTGAACCGACAACACCTTGCCTGAATAAGCATGTACATGTACACTGTACTTGATAGTAGGCAAGAATACTTAGAAACAAATATACATGTTTAGATGAAAATCTAAACCAGGGTTTCTAGTTTCAACTGTAGATCCTAACATGCTAAATGCAAACCAAATTCCCTTCTTTTGGTAATGAAAACAAGTGGTTATCTAAACAAGCCTCATGTCATTGAAAAATGGCAGGCCACTACTCCTCAATTTAAACATCTACAACTTCATGCAGTATAAATAACCATCCTCCCATGCTGGTGGAATAAGGGTGACAGAAGTATCCATCCATAGCTCAACTTTGCCAAAACAGTGATGTAAAAAGTCAAAGACTACAGACCTTAACAGCGTATTATCACCAAGCGCAGTAGAATTTTGCAAACTGAAAGTTCTGCACCATCGAAAGAGAATAGAGATTATAGAGCTTGGACATGCAATTTGTACAAAAGGTATTATACTCACCATGCCTCATAAGCTATAACAGAATCCAGTGCCCAAAAGAGCAGAGGAATCAGCATCCAAACTTGGTTTAAAATCAAAGGCCAAAAATACGCTAGCACCAGCTACTAGTCAAGAAAATAAAATGCTAAGATGATTCTTTAAATTATTTTCTACATGTTTCATATGTTTACGGCATCATGAGCATCTCAATTATACCTACTTTGCGCACGTGTAATAGTAGTGGTGAAAATGTTTATTTCTAGTGTATTTGGTTGGTTCATCTTTCCAAAAGTCACAAAGCTCAGGTATTGGAATTCTTGGTCTTGTTCAAAAAATGTAGCGCTAGCATACATATGGGGTGTGAAGCTAAAGAGTATGAGCATGAGTGACCAGTTCAGGTAAGAATGCTGAAGTTCAGGACCAATATTATATATCACATTCAATCGGCAACTTCGTCAAACAGTCGGATTCAACAATTAACACTCTCTCCAATTATCAAATCACAAAAAACCAAGACCATTTCATAAACCGAGATAACACAAAATCATCAATCAGTTAAAAACAAATGACGTTTCCAAATTTTTTTTCAATCACAAAAGGTGTTCCTCTAGCTCAAAATGATGAGTATGTCAGTACTGAAGCCACCCCAACACTTGCCCACCGATCCCAGCACCCCAAATCTAAAAATTCTCATAATTCCACTCCCAATTCAATCAAATACCAAATCTTTCAACAATTTCCCACCAACCCAATTCACAAAAATCAATATTTTACCTCAAATGCCATTCCATATAATTCAGAGACGAACAAATGTATCGTAAGTGATTGAAAAAGAGAGAGAGGGGGGTACCGAGTGAGTGATCCGGTGGACGAGGAGAGAAGGCGAGCTCTCAGGAGAGATGGCGTGCGGGAGATCACTGGGTGTCGAAGCCGCGAGAGCGCCATTTTTGTTTTCGTTTTACAGAGAGGCCTTTGTTCTACCTTTTTCCTTTAAATTTTGCTCAAGGCATATGTTAATTAGTGAAAGATGACTATCAATGTGTTCGGTATTTGTGGTGGGCTGCGAATTTTACAAAAGTCGATGGGAAAATATTTATACACCTACTCACATGTAATCAAAGCAAATTATCTAATTAAAAAAATAACTCACGTAATTACATATATAATTTTTTTTTTAAACTTTCTTTTATTTTTTATTTTCTTAATACATAGATATTTTTATATTAAGGGAGGAGAGTTCAGTTAATTCACATTATGGTTAACCTAATTTGGTATCGAATTCACTATTTACGAGATTCAAACTTAAATCTCTTATAATGAAAAAAAATATAACCAGACTGTAGTACTGAGTGAACTTTTTTCTTTTATCTCTCACATTTCTCTTCAACTTCTCTATTTCCATATTATACTTTTTTTTTAATTTTATAAAAATTAAAAAAAAACTTAAAAAATGAATTGTATTTGTAGGTAAGCAGGCTGGTGTGCTCCCTCTTTCAACGACTCTTGCAAACCTACCTAACCTCCCTGACACACACACATTTGTTTTTTTTGGTCAAAATATACAATTTTTTTTGTTAATTTATAGGATTCTCTACCTTGTGAAACCCAACTGAAAAAACTGCCCAGCACCCTGTGAAACCCAGCTGAAAAAACTGTTTTTTTTTAATATACAGTTCCAGCGGAGGGCATTTTGCCCAGCACCCAGCTGAAAAAACTGCTCAGCACCCTGTGAAACCCCTCCACCCGACCCAATTGACTGGCACCCAGCCCAAGCTGGTCTCTAGCCCAGTCCAAAATTGACTGAGGTGTTGCCCGGTACATCTGACTCATGCTGACGCCAGCCAGGTCATGCGGAGGAGGAGGAGGTCCATTTTTCGGGGAGCGTTGGTGTGGAGCACCTCCACGACGAGATCCTGCGACCACCGCCACGCCACGCCTTGACACCGCGACCACTGCCAAGCCTCCCTTGACCCGAATTCGACTCCCTGGGTGTGGAGCACCTCCATGGCGAGCTCCGGCGAGGAGACGACAACGAGGTGCCTGCGAGCGTTTGTGTGGAGCTCCGACGAGGAGACGACAACGAGCTGACAACGACCGTTGGTGTGGAGCACCTCCACGACGAGCTCCCATTTTTGGGGGAGGAGGTCCATTTGAGGTGCATCAGCTCATTTGAAGAAGAATACATGGAGAAAAAGGGGGAATAAAGAAAGGGTAGAGAGAAAGTAGCGCTGCCGGAGAGGAAATGGAAGCAGGGGAGAAAGAAATTAAATGATAAAATATTAATTGA
>JAOTRO020000036.1:1745360-1755485 GCA_028566515.2 Pyracantha coccinea | reverse complement strand
TTGAAAACCGACGTGAAAACGTAGCTATCTTACCTGGAAATTGGTATGGTTGTGATCGTGGAGTCCTCACGATCACAATGGTATAATTTTCTGCCTCGATCCGTTGAGTTTTGTGTTCTTTGTGCCTTGGTCCGTACAAAGGTAAGAGAGAGAGGGAGAAATCGTGAGGAAGGAGAGAGAGAGAAGGAAGGGTACGGGATGAGGGAGAGAGAGAGGAAAAGTATGGGTGGTCCTCACCCATTCCACCTAACCACACACTTAGTTAAAATTTAACTAGGGTTAACAACTCAAAACCCTAGGTTAAAATAACTTTAAATAATCGTAATTCAAATCCACGCATAAGGGCAATATCGTCATTTCATAAACTTTCCTGGGACGGGCTGTGACATCTTACCTGTGTTGGCTCCCTCTTCGACTGCGGTGGAAGCCGATCCAGACTCCTCAACCTCGTCGATAGGCGTGGGCCGTTGATGAGAGCACCGAGCGCTTAGTAACAAATGAGTCACCGAAGAAGTAGATGACTCAGGCACTGCCAACGTCAGTACCTGGGGCAGAGGTACAACAACCTCCGACGTCAGGGATTATGCGGTGGAGGATGGTTTCTTCTTGGTAGTTATGATAATTTAGCACCGGAGTTAGATTTGTGGGAGCCAATTTCTTACCCGCCTGAACCTCTAAGATGGAAGTTGGAACGGAAGGATAAAGAAACCATGGAGGAAGAAATGGAAGAAAACAAGTGATGGACTGTAAACCCTAGCTGGTAACTGTGTACTCTCTTTGTGGGGTTTAGGAGCAAATTTTTCATATATCCTTCCCTTGTTTTTAACTATAAACCCTAGCTGGTAGCTGTACTCTCTTTGTAATATCCTTCCCTTTGTTATATAATATTTGATTTCGATTGTACAGCCGCACCACTTGTCATATCTATTTAAACTAAGTATTGTAAATTATATAACATATTTGTTGATAATTGAATTGTAATTAACGTGTTTTTTTTATTAGTGATACATCACATGATTTACAAATTTAGTCTACATAACATTACTCTTTAAATAATAATAGCATTTAAAATGCAATTTGCATTATTTCGTAGAATTATGAGAACGCTCTAGCACGGTAGCTTGCTACCTTTATTTTTCGTTCATTTTTTTAGTTGTTTGTTCTCTCTTCCAGGCGGCGATAACGACTTTGTGGTAGTTGTGTGGCTTATTTGATGGGGATGGTTGCGTTACTATCTCCTATCTCATCGTAAGTTTCTTTTGTGGTATTCGGCTTTTGTTTGCTATCCTAAACTGTCTTTGAGTTATCCTTATCTTATACTAGCTTTTTCTTGCAATGAAATTAACTTTGTTTCACCAAAAATAAAAATTAAAAAGAAAGGTGCAAAACGCCTTGGCGATGGACCACCAATTAGGTCAATATTTAATGATAAATATCAATGATACTATTCACACTTAGCCATATATTGTTATACGTGAGATTTATAATAAAAGACTTCGATGATATTAAAAATGAAATATGTCATATATAAG
The DNA here is from genome assembly GCA_028566515.2 of Pyracantha coccinea. Lineage (NCBI taxonomy): Eukaryota > Viridiplantae > Streptophyta > Magnoliopsida > Rosales > Rosaceae > Pyracantha > Pyracantha coccinea. The sequence goes on along the minus strand of JAOTRO020000036.1, from coordinate 1,753,953 downwards.
TTATATTGTATTTTGTGGAAAATGATCATCGCTAGATTATTTTTCTGAGAATCTTAGGGATCTCGTGATCGTGATCGTTCATCGTACATCGTAAGATTAATTTTCGTTAGGTACTATTTATACTTAATTTTAAATTTTGAAATGATTTATGACCGTACGATATACGATGAACGATCACGATCACGAGATTTCTAGATTCCCTAGGAGAAGGATCCAGCGATGATCTTTTCCATAGTTTGTCATATGTTCGAAGTCACATCGCATTAGCGAACATCGTGGTTTATATTGCATGCCTGGATTTGTAAACTGGTAAGATCATTGTGGTCAATTTGAGTTTTTTCAATGAAGAAGAGCATGCCAAAAGCAAAAGGGTGTTTTGTATAATTGTATTGTATCCGCCGCTCTGCATGCTAAGGAGAAATTATAAAAAGAAGTAAAAGCTATATATATATTTAGCTCCCCTGTCCTGTGGACCATATGAATTGTGATTTTTATTTGTTCATATATAAAATGAAATGATCATCCATTGACATTGTAGTAGCTGGCATGCATGCAGCCGTACAAAATGTTAGATTTGATTTCTCATCTGGCGCAGATTGTGGAAGAATTTGGAGAGATTTGGAAGAGTAACAGAAGTGCCTTATAGCTCAGCATTCTTAAATGATAGTAATGCTCACTACTTTGTTTATGAGATAATTTAATTTTCAAGATTTGTGTAGATCATTTACACAAATCTTGAAATTTAAACTCATTCAATGGTAATAAATAGAGTAGTGAACATCATCATCACTTGAGGATGATTACCAAAAATATTCTCGGAGGAAGAGTGGGGGGTGGGGGTGGGGGGCACCAATTAGGGTTCATGGGATTTAAGTTTGTAAACAATTGGGGTGGCATGTGAGTGTTTATGATTGCTTGCACCACAATTATAGGCTGCAAAGCAACATCATTGCAAACACCATGTTTAACCATCTCTCATAATTATTACATATTTTGTGTGCATGTTTGCACGCCTCTTATGATTGATTAATATTACTTTGATTAATTACTTAAGCAGGGTAAATGTTCAAGTGTCAATAACCGTCTTCAAACTATCTTTAGTCCTTATTACCCTTCTCTCTTTGTCATTTTGTGGGAAATTTTAGAACTATGATTATTTTGATTTCTCAATTGTTAAAATGATCAATTTTTAGTAAATCATCTAAATTTGATTGTTACATCATCAATATTTAACTAATATAACGTTGATATTTGATTGATATATTGTCGACACTGGTTTTGATTAATTTAGCAATTGAGATTTGATTTCTAATCATTTTAGTCAATTTCTCAAAACTTTTGGATATGCTAAAGACTCTTAGTCCAATTTTTCTTACTTTTAGAACTTTAACCACTCGAAGGGGGTTTAAAAACTGCTTGAGGAGTCTCGAAAAGGGAGGGTCGAGTTTTGCTTGGGGGGATCAAACAACTATATTTCTGATTGTTAAAAATGAATTGGCTGATAACCGTTATGAACCATCATTATAGTATATTGCTAAGTATTTTTCTTCTCAAATTCAGCAAGTATTACGAAATGTCTCATTTATTGTTTACATTATTGATCACATCTCTAGCAGTACAAAACTTTTCACAACAAGGTTACTAAATTAAGGTTAAAAAATGGTGGCTAAAGTTACAAAAGAAGACCCTTGATTGAGTGGATTTGATATGATAACAGGCGTTCTAATGATTATTATTATTGGGAGAGGGATTCTCACTGACCCCCACCAAGCAGAAAGACAAGGAATTAATCTTGCATACCTTTTTTTTTTCCCTCTTTCGACTTTTGAAATTGAGAAAATTGTAGTAATAGTTTTTTAATTTTAGCTTGCAATGATCTTTTAACTAAAAATTCATGACTATTGATTCCTTAATTCATCAAAACGTGTAGCTATGATTCTTTTCGTCAATTCAGTTAAAACTTTCGTTAAAATGAGTCAAGTGTCACGCACGTGAGACTAAATTAAGAAGCAAATATAGAAAACCAAATTGAAAAAAAAAATAGATTTGTTCCCTCAACTTTAACCCAATTAGAGAAATAGTTACTCAACTTTAACTCAATTAAAGCAATGCTCTCTCAACATTACCCAATTATAGCAATGATTCTCCTAACATAAATCATTTTGATGAAATTCTGATAAAGTTGATAAAATAGACCATAACTAATTAAGTATACTTTTTGATAAGTTAAATAATTAATAATCATGAATTTTTAATTAAATGATCATCCTTACAATATTCTTTCAAATATAACACAAAGAGAAAAGCTAGCTGGCCAGTGCTAATAGCAACTAATACTTTCATCCCTAGGACTATAAAACGAGGCCTCTATTGTCTATTCCTTCATTGGTAATTGGATTTACTGCAGCCATGGCTGGAGGTAACTTGAAGAATGCAGTGATAGCATTTCTCGCTCCCCTTCCCTCCATTCTCTTCTACCTCATATTCCTCAGCAACCAGCATAGCCAAACTAATGAGAGCTTTCTCTCTCCTCTCTGGACATGGTGCTATCACCACCCTCTTCTCCTAGCCAACGTCTTCTTCTTCCTCAACATCAACGTCCTCTTCTGGGTCATCAGCCAAGCTCTTTCCAGCCACTGGGTACGTGGATTTTTCGTTCAAAATCTGATCTTTTTGGGTCTTTATTTGCAAATTTGAATTTTTTTTATGAATTGGGTTGGTGCAGATGATCGATTTGTACTGGACTGTGATCCCTGTAATGCTCGTTCACTACTATGGATCTCACCCTCTGGCGGATTACAACCGGTGGCGGTCGACAATTGCGATTTCGCTGACTTGGGTTTGGAGCCTCAGGCTTACCCACAACTACTTTAGGCGGGAAAATTGGCAATGGGGTGCCAGGGAGGATTGGCGGTTCACCGATATGAGCTCACAGTACGGCAAGCATTGGTGGTGGGTTTCTTTCTTCGCCGTTTACCTCTCTCAACAGGTAGTGCTCTAAGTGTTTGTCGAATTGCCTCAATGAGCTTCCAAGCTGGTGAAAAATGTGAAAAATGTGAAAAATGGTCGCTTTTGGTTTTCTGATTGTTGTTTTTAACCTTTGTAGGTTTTTATAATTGGGATATGCCTTCCATTCTATGTAATCCACTCAGTTAATGTGCCACTGAACATATGGGATTTTGTTGCCGTCATAGTCTGCATTACTGGCATTGTTGTAGCATACTTAGCTGACAAGCAGCTCCATGACTTTGTGAGCCGAAACAACAAGCTGAAAGAGCTTGGAAAGCCCGTTGTGCCGAATCTTGACGAAGGGTTGTGGCACTATTCGCGGCATCCCAACTACTTCGGAGAGCAATTGTGGTGGTGGGGATTAGTCATATTTGCATGGAACTTGGGACATGGATGGGCCTTTGTTGGGTCTCTGGTCAATACAATGTGTTTAGCTTATGTTACTATACTTGTCGAACGCCGAATGCTGAAACACGATTACCGAGTAGAAGCATACAGGCGGTATCAGAAGACAACCTCAGTGTGGATACCTTGGTTCAAGTCATCTCCAGGAGGAAAAGATAAGAACGCTTAATTGATAATCCTTTCGGTGTGTTACGCTTTGCTAGTTGTTTTTATCTGCAATCTATCCATAGTCTCTGTTCGTGTCTTATAATGTCCTATGTTCAAAAGTTGTCATCAACTGGTATTTGTTTGAAAGAAATGAATGCAAGTTGGATTTTATTTGTGATAATCTCTCTACTTAATAGTAGTAAGAAATTGTACAAAATTGTTCAGAATTTACTTAAAACAGTTTCCTTTAGTTTAGAATGTGGAATTTCCATGAGATCTGGCTTTGTTCTTAAATTCTATTGTGTTACGATAAACATAAGATCGAAATCTATACTGTTAAATATAACAGCACAAGATGGTTGCTTAAAGAGTTAACTGTATCACGAAGACACGATTCATTCCAGAACTTATTTCAATTGAAATGCATAAGGCTCAACAGCTTCAGTAATAATTATAGAACTAAACCAGGACATCATTTGCCCACTTTTGTGAAACTTGAAAAACTTCCATTGGGAATGGGATCCCAAGTTACATGGGTGGGCAAGTTTCCACTTTAACATTTGCTTGATTGTCATTGTTCTGGGGAATCTTGGATGAACCATTCTGTTTTTGTGGTTAGTCAACTCATTTGAAATAGTCATGTGTTGGAATATATAATACAAAAGTAGAATCAGCTTTAACCCACCATCACCCATTTAGCTTTCTATGTTCATGGATTTCTAGTATGCATCGATGTATATGTGTGGCCATTAGATCTTTGACTATTGGATCCTTGGTTGCACATCCAACACTTCATTCATTCGGTGCAAATCATACGCCGAAACATAGCAAAATTTTCGTAGTTTTCAAATACACAATCCACATATTTGACTTCTCACGGACAGTTAGCTGTTCGCTTTGTCAGTGCACTTAGAAACAGTTATAGGACACCTGTCCTTTTATTTATTTATGTATTTATTTATTTATTTTATATAGAAGTAGAACCTTTTTCTTTTAAACCCCAAGAATCCCACTGATAAATCTGCTGCAAAGGAAGAGGTGTGGTGGTCCTGGCATGTGCTTAGCTATATATGAATACTGGGAAACCATGCTAATGGATCATGTAGACCTTCAGAGAAGTCCAATTTGGGAGAACGACTTATATAGAACGGGTTGATTGCGATGTCCCAACCCACTAATACGATACCATATATAAGTTTTTGTCCACTTGTCATTGCATTATAGGACCAAGACACCGCATAGCGGTGAACCTATTCCATGCAAGTTGCTTCCTTGATTTCTAGGAGAAAATAGGATGAACATCTGCAAAAAGTGAAAATCACCTTATGAGCCTGTGTAAAATTAGAAGAACTGTTTTGAAAGATGAAACCTTTGAGTATTCTTTTAGAGCGTTTAATCTTGATCCGAAGTTCAGAGTTTACCCTTGTATCCAAATACTAAAAAAGATGTTCGAGTTAGTTATAAAGACAATGTTTTACAGTGAGGTGATTCAATGAGCTTAGCATTTAACCTTCTCAAATTTTAGGGGTCCCAGTCCCACGCAGCCCTATAATTCCTGTGATTGTGAGGGCTAAAAAAGCAGGTGGCGTAGTATGTTTCAAAAGTATGATTGAGATTTGAAAGTGCTTTCTGCAAAGTGCAATCTTTGAATATTGAGGACACATTCAGAAGTCTGTCTAGTCGCATATGTTTCTTTAATCTCTCAAAATTGGATTCTCCTCAAGCTGCAAGACTTGGCCAAATTAAAGTTTCAATCAAAAGCTGCAAAACAGATACCATGGGGATGTACAAGTTCATTTCATCACTTCACTTTTTATCATATTTCTGCATGCATTCCGTTCTCAACTCATGTCTTAGTTCGGCTGTCGCCGGATCAACGAGACAGATAAACTGGCCTTGCCTGAATTCAAGGCTAGTATATATAATGATCCCTTTGGAATCAAGAGATCATGGAATGAATCCATCACTTTTGCCACTGGCATGGTGTTTCATGTGGTTACCGCCACGAGAGGACCACCTGGAGCTAAAATCCTTGAAACTTGGATGCTCTATATCACCACATGTTGGAAATTTGAGTTTCATCAGAGTGTTTAGTCTCTTAAACAACAGCTTCCGCCATGAAATCCCTCCAGAAATTGGCCGTCTGCGCAAGCTGCAAACTTTGGTATTGCACAATAATTCACTGAATGGGGAAATTCTCGCTACTTTATCAGATTGAAATTGGTAATCTCTCTCCTTTGTGGGCTTTCTGGACTCGCCTTTTCATTTGCGTTTTTTTGCCTTTGTAGCTTCCAGAGGAAAAAAAAAAAAGGAGCATCCTTCCTGTGATTTTGAAAATTTTCCAAAGATGTCTTACCAAAGTCTTCTTAAAGCTACTGATGGATCCTCCTTTGCCAACTTGATTGGTTGGGAAGTTATGGTTCAGTTTATAAAAGATTACTTGATCAAGGTGAAACAACGATTGCCATCAAGGTACTCAACGTACCTTGTTTGACGTGGAGCTTCCAAAAGTTTCAAAGCTGAGTGTGATGGCTTGAATATTAGACACCGTAACCTTGTGAAGGTACTTTCTGCATGCTCAGGATTCGACTATCGTTGTTCTGATTTTCAAGGCCTTAATTTATGAGTTCATGGTGAATGGGAGCTTAGAGAAATGGTTGCATCCAGCTCAGGCAAGTGATGAGACAAATGAGAGGGCAAGGTGCTTAACTTTTTGTCAATGGTTGAACATTGCTATTGGTGTTGCAATGACATTGGACATATCCACCATCATCAGTGTCAAGTGCCAATAGTTCACTGTGACCTGTCAAACCCAGCAATGTTCTTCTCAATGATGATCTGATTGGACATGTAGGTGATTTTGGGTTGGCGAGGTTCCTTCCCACAACTCTTAAGGATGGTTTTGGTAATCAATCAAGCTCCATCAGAGTAAAAGGAACAATCGGTTATACCCCAAGTGAGCACTTTTCTAATTCTTTTTCGTAATATTTTAGTAGGGCCTTCAGCTGATATTTACACTGTCAAAAAAAATTGTATAAATGCAGAGTATGGTATGGGACATGAACTTGAAGTGTGGACACAAGGTGACGAGTACAGTTACGGCATCCTCCTGTTGGAAATGTTTACCGGAAAAAGGCCAACCAGTGACGTGTTTCAAGGAGCTTCAAATCTTGACAACTATGTCAAGGCATCACTACTAGAGCAGGTGGTTGAGATTGTGGATCCTGTTCTTCTTCACGAAAAACAGGAAGGGGAGATAAGCGCAAACCAACTTCTTACTAAGGCTAGTACAACGTTTCACATCAAATTTGAAGAGAGCTTGATTTCAATCCTTGAAAATGGCATTGCCTGCCCTGCCGACGTGCATGGAGAAAGGTTGCACATCGCTGATGCTATGGTTGAGATGTGTCGGATCAGAAACAAACTTCGAGCAGATCATAAAATATACGTTGTGTTAACTTTAAGCATGTAATAATACTGTTTCCTGATGTGTGAGCTGGAGATTTTCTTGATCAATAAAACAGTATAAATGAAGAGATTGTCATTTCTTTCTTTCTCTAAGGACTCTTGGATGAACCGTTGAGTTATATAGTTATTCATTCATGGCTTCACTGCCACGTGATATCCCGATTTAATAATGCAATGTTATGTAAAGAGAAACCTACATACATAGTATTATTAGATCACAGCGCCACAACAACAGTGAACTCGTTTCATGAGAGTCCGTATCTATTGGAATAACAGCTGTATAAGTGGAATCAGCTTGACCCACCATAACTTACATAGCTTTGTCTATTTTCATGGGACAGGTAGATGTTAGCTTTGCCAGTGTCCTAAGAAACAGTTACAGGACCCCTGCCCCTAATTTTGTAGGAAGTAGGAACCTTTTTCATTTTTAAGTCCAAGAATCCCACAAGACGAGCATTGGAAAAAAAGGTACATATTCACTTTTACGAGTGTCATAAACTTAGGACGGTTTCGAAGACAAAACCTTTGTGGGCTTCCCTGCCCTCCTTAGTTTCGCTTGAGGTAGTGGGAGGGGTGACGTGGTTAGCTTTCTTGCTGGGTCGGCCTCCCTTTTACCCCATTCCACTACCCGATCTATTGTTTTGTTGTTTGCCTCATTGTAGGCTTTCATTTTGTACTTTTGGTATCTTTGCCCTGGTTATGACATATCCAGTTCAGCAAAAAAAGAAAAAAAGAAAGAAAAAGGGCTAAAGGGTCAAAACTTGGCCCAATTTGCATAAAATCCATCTCCAACCGAAAACTGGGCTAAAATTTAATGGAACCCATCAGGCCAAAACATGGCCGAAAGGCTATCGAGCTGTCCAAGCTTGGCCTGATGCCCAGCCTGTTTGTTGGAGCCCAGAAGCTGCTGTTGCAGATCCAAGGATCTGTTTTGAAAGAATCCAACGGTTAGCTGGAATTAGAATGATGATCTGATCTAATGAAAGAGTACGATCTGAGATGCTTTGTGTTTGCTTAGCTTATTACAGGTTACAAGTTACCATGTTCACGTTTTTTTTTTCTTTTCGTTTTTTGTTTTGGTAATATCTACTTAGGGATGGGCAACGGTTATGGCGGACGGGTAACCGCGATTATTTACCCATAACCGTTTATGTTCATACCCGCATAACCATTTACCGTTGGGTAATTGCATAAACGGTTATACCCATACCCATAATCGTTTATAAACGGTTAACCATACACATAACTATATATCCATTTAACCATAACCGTTTACTCATTTAAACATAATCATTTACCCGTCTACATGTTTTTTTGTTAACAATTTGAAAATTACAAAAGAAAAATTTGTCATAATTTTCGTTTTCTGCCAATTAAACACCGTTATAGGAACATTTTAGCATGCATTTCCCTATTTTAATCATTGAAGTCCTCATACAATTCTAATAATTAAAATAATAGTTTACGAACGATATTTTTCTGCTACGTCCAAAGCAAGTTTTTAATTATAATCCATATGATTACAAAGTAAAGCTTCTAAAAACAAAAAGTAGTCATTATCTTG
>JAOTRO020000036.1:1723950-1745260 GCA_028566515.2 Pyracantha coccinea | reverse complement strand
GATGTGATTGCAGGAACAAGCACAGGTGGTCTTGTGACTGCTATGCTCGCAGCCCCAAACGAGAATAACCGCCCACTGTTCACCGCCAAAGATATTATAGACTTCTACTTTAATCAATGCCCTAAAATCTTCCCCCAAAACACGTAATGCATGCTTAATTAATTACATGTTAATTATGTCCACTTAATTAATTTTATATATATCGGATATTCATAATAATTGTTGCTCTAATGGTTTAAACGACAGTTGGCCGATTTTTCCTAATACGACAAAGATTATCAAAGCTCTAGCAGGACCAAAATACAATGGCAAGTATTTGCATCGCTTGATTAGGGAAAGGCTGGGCAACACAAAACTGCACGACACATTGACTAATGTTGTAATTCCCACATTTGACATCAAGAATCTCCAGCCAGCTATCTTCTCCAACTTTAAGGTAATTCACCGTCTTTCTGATATATTAACTAATTTGAAAATTTTTAGTATATTCCAGAATATTCTATACGTCAAAGTATTGTAAATTTGTTCACGTCTAAAAATTATTTAAGCAAATTACTCATATATGTTGTAATATAATATGATGTGCTTATTTTTGTTCGCAGGTGAAAAAGAAGCCATCATACGATGCCTTCCTCTCTGACATATGCATTGGAACCTCAGCGGCACCAACTTATCTTCCAGCTCATTATTTTGAAACCAAGAACGCTGCAGGCAGAACTAGGGAATTCAACCTCATAGATGGCGGCGTGGCTGCAAATAATCCGGTATATGTGATAGGAGGAGTTATATTACCAGATTGTCAATTTATACCATTGATTTTAGAAGTAAACTTCCGGATTATAAAAAATTAACTTAAACACTTAAAACACTTTCGTCCTTGCAGACTTTACTTGCTGTTTGTGAAGTTACAAACGAAATAAAGAAGGCGAATCCAGACGTCTTTCCTGTGAAACCTATGGACTATGGGAGATTTCTAGTGATATCGTTAGGAACTGGTTCATCAAAAGCTGAAATGAAATACCATGCACGCTCTGCAGCGAAATGGGGCCTGTTGCATTGGTTAACCAGCGGTGGCTCCACCCCAATCATTAATGTTTTCAGTCAAGCAAGCAACGATATGGTTGATCTTCACCTTTCTGCAGTTTTCCAAGCCCTTCATTCTGAAGAAAATTATCTTAGAATTCAGGTACTGAACTCGTCATCCGAAATGCATTTTATCCATACATTCATCAGAATAACTTTTTTGGAATAATGTTGTTTAGACACAAAAAACTGACATCATTTCTGATACCAAACGGAGGATGATACCCTTCGTGGGACAATAACTTCTGTGGATAGAGCCACAAAGAAGAATTTGACCAATCTTGTGAAAGTTGGTGAAGGGCTATTGAAAAAACCAGTTTCTCGGGTTAATTTGGACAGTGGAAGGTTTGAAGCTACTAAGCATGAGACAAATGCAGAGGCTCTTATAAGGTAACATATTTATTATTAAACCAAAAGATTTATATATGTAATTGGTGATTAGTGAAAAATTGTAACTTAATTACTATAATTTTCAGGTTTGCGAAACTACTGTCGGAAGAGAAGAGGAGGCGCCAAGGAGGGTCAACCAACGGGCATGCTGAAAATACTTACTGATTAATTGCTACCCCAAGACGATGACAAGTCATTATTCTTTAAATTATACTGTTTGGAAATGTAAATTGTAATAAATTATGGATAGTTCAAGGGTATGGGGGCAAATAGCCACCATATACTCCATCTTTTAATATTTGTTTGTGTTCGAATAAATCCCTGCTGGATATCACAGATCTCTCTGTAATCGATATATTCATTCTTTTGTTAATTTGTTGGTTGTTGGATCCTCAATAAAATTATGCTTTCATTTTAAAAACACGGACTACAGCCCTACAGTTCTTCATCATAGTGTTAAAATATACAATTACAAGAAGCAGCCATCCTATTCAGGCAGCATTATGTATATATTTCGAGGATATTAAACCAAATATGCGGAGTGAAATGATGAGATTTTGGATTGATTTCTCAACTCTCACATACAGCTATTTCTAATATCCTTAATTCGGTGCAAATCTCCTCTTATTGTGTAGCAGAACCCGGACCTAAAAGATATGGATTAGCGTGAAGTGGAAAAAAAAATAGCATGAATACGATGATAATTGTAGTTTATTGACAAGAGAAACCAAAGCTACAATTAACTCGAACGATATATGTGTTATATTGTCCCAAAACTGACATGAGAAATCAAATACATTAACTCGAACGATATCAAAAATCAAATACCTCAATTTTCGTGATACGCAACAACAAATAACCTTTATTGAACGTCCCTCCATTACTCTATTTTATTGAAATAATCCAATTTCTATTTACATCAAGCTACTTCTCCATATCTGATGACATGTTCCTTATTTTATCATACAAACGTCATAATTACATCCATTCTTAATTATCATTATTTAAAGACCATTTTTAGATTTATCCAACACTTATGAATGACTAAACAGTTTTTAAATTGAATAATTTTTTTTGCAGATGATCTTTAAATAATGATTAAAAAAAAACCAATCCCGATTATGAAATTTATACAATAAAATGTTGCCACATTTTCATTCAAGGAAGGATGCATGGCTCCTTACATGTATTGAGCCAAAAATTGTCATAATATATATAGTTTGTGTGTGTGTTTTTAATAGAAAATAATATTTCCAAAACCATGCAGTGTGCATACACTTTTAGGCTCAAATTTAAATCTCTCTCCGTAGGTTAGAGTAGTTTAAAAGTTCTCTCTCCCTTTCACAACGTACTGGACATTAGGTTGATTTCAATTCTGGTGAATGTGAAAAAAATTTTAAAAACAAAAATAAGGAGATGAAAGTCCTAATTCAATCGCGAGAGGGTGATTCATTGTTTTGTTTCTTCAACACCGAATTGAAGGTTGATTGTGCGATGGGGTTTGGATTTCAATGGTTGCTAATATAAGACAATACATCTGATGGATTATTTCTTTTAATTAGATTTCAAATTGTTGCAAACTTGCAAACGAAGAGGTTTGATTCATCTCATTTAAAAAAATAAATATAAAGTCTGTTTGGATAAAACCATCTATTACGTGTCGTCCTATCTGTCAAGCTGATTGTTGAATTGGCTTTTGGGGCCATGCGTAAGGCCAATTGAGGTGCTACTTACTACTTTGACCACTAGTGGTCATGAATATTTACAGGTCAATATTGCATGTGCAGGATATGCAGCTACCACGAAGAACTCTTCATGTTTATATCATGTACGCAAGAGCCTCAAGGATACTGATAACGGCTCATGTGTCGATAAGTTGTTGAAGTCTGTACACAAACAATTAGATGCTTTAATCAAAAAGGGCTGGTTGAATTGCCGAATGGCTAGGTCTACAAGAAACCACGGTTACGACTAAGCTATATATATCACTTACAATTTTGTGTTTACGTTTGTATCTTTTTTCTGATATCTTATTAGCTCCATTGCTGATACTTGATTGCATTTCATTCTCTTTTAATCTTACTGTGCACTGAGAATGAATTTCTCATTGTGATCATTTTATTAAAGATCTCTGGCATATCAGTTTGATAAACTTCGTAGGTCCTTGTGTTAATTAATGTCAGTTGTTGTTAAGCAGAACAATGCAGTCTCACAATTTTGGTCATCTAGTTGTTACGTTTCTTTCATGTTCACAAATTCGACATTTTGGGAGCTTCATAGTGGAATAATGCAATAATGCAAGGCAAAACGATATTTTGATTTTGAAGGTGTAAGAGTGATGAAATCAAAGGCTCATAAGATGCCACTTGTCATTCGATTAACGAGGTTGTTAGACAAGTTTGTTGTGAGCTGTTATGAGTTAGTTAAGATTAGAATCTCAAATGATCTTGTAATAAGGATCTTATCTTTTACTGTACCCTAGTGAGCAAGCTTTGTAATAACTCATATAAAACCGATTCTCTCGTATTGTAAGTAACTTGATCAATAAGAAAAGATCTCTTTCTCTCTGCATTTTCTGATATTCATCCTTCTCTGTGCTCTTCATTTCTTCAAAGCTTTACTGTAAAACCTTTGTGTTCTTCAATCTTTACAGAAGGTACACTCAACCACCCTTTCTGATTTCTTTGATTGCAAAATTATACAAAGGTGGATACTCTATGAAACCTGTTGACAGTCTGTTTATTGCCCTCATTGATGTTTTTTTTTTTAGTAACTTAGTTTAAGAAAGAAACCCTTGTTAGATTTTCCACAAATTTTATTACAGATGAGGAGAAACTGAGAAAAGTAATTGAATTGAGTTGGTAGAGTACCAACATATATAGATATATATATAGTTATATACACTCACACACCCATATTTTTATTTCTTGCTCTACCAATTACAGTGGTGCTCATCATCTATGGATGAGAAATTATTTAGAAGAAAAGTGATCAGTACCAACTTTGTAAATCTCAGTTTTTGTAAAGCGTATATTTCCTGATTACAGAACTACAACAAAACATCCTATAGGACACCCTTCTAAGCACACTAGTGAAATTCGGTGCCTTTTCGAACTTTTCATTCACCACTGTTTGATATTAGTGGCCTTCTAATTTGGGAAACTAACAAATTAACGGCATGGCTTGCAAAAATTCGGGGCCGCTCGGATGTTTAGGAGGCCCCGTGCAAGATTTCGGGCCTAGTCTAAAATACAACTTCGTATATAAAAAAAAATTAAAATGTTACTAGTTAGGACAATATGTCTACTTCTTTACAACTTAATCACCATCCACTAAATTAGAGTAATTAAGAGTAGAGTAAATTATCAATTTACCTTTGAACTATAACACCTCAGTTCGAATCGATTTCTAAACTTTTTTCTTAATAAATTAAATGCCTCAATTTTTTTTAAAAACCAATCAATTGACCCATACTATTAAATTCCGTCCCATATACCGTTAACATGTCATCATGTCAGCAACATGCACCAATAAAATACGCCATGTGGAAATTAATGAATGAAATTAAACTACATAGTATTTAAAAAGAAGAACAAAAAAAATCTACCTCATTATTATCTTCTAAGACCATCTCCAATGGTTGGGCTAAAAGCCAAATATTTTAGCCCGGAAAATTTAGCTTTTAGTCCAAAAACAGCTTTTCTACTCCAACCATTATGGCCTAAAATTTTAGCCCGGGATTATTAAAGAATGAACTTAGACTATTTTTTTTCTTAAATTAATTATTTAAAAAAAAATTAATATGTAGACTATTGTAAATTAATTTTATGAACATTTTAATCTAAAAAAATTTAAATTCCGATAACTATTGAAAAATCACTAAATTTTCCACAAAGCAAGACTTCAACTTCACCAATCTTTCAACCCTGGGCTAACTTTCCATTCACCAACCGTTCAACACCAAATAATTCATAAACCACATAATTAATAAACTACATAAACTTAATTAATAAAGCACATAATTCATACACTACATAAACTTAATAATCAAGTCCACCATCTTCACTTGGTGATGGACTTCGTTCAAATCTTGGGATATAGGGGTCAAAGGATTCATCATCTTGAAACATACTCCTTGAGGCAGACTATTGCAAAATTTCCTTTTGCTTACCACGTAAGAACTTCTTCCTTTATGGAGTGTATTTGCTGAGGTCCTCCATCATGAATTCAATTTCAAACCTATCTTGCTCCCTATCCAAGATTTCCTTCATTTGCAAACGCATTCGGGCCGTTTCTTCTTGGTGAGCGCTATGGGTTTCGTTCAATTTTGCAATTCCGGTACCAAAGTGTCCACCCATCGGATCTTGGGACTTCCCTTTTCTCTTTGCTTCCTTTTGCTTATCTCTTCCCAGGGGCCTTGCAAAAGAAGGAGATGGGGTCATTTCATCGACACCTTCATCTCCAACATTTGTCTGTGCGGCTTCACGTTGAAATAATCTTCCCCATTGTTGGTTCACATCAGTTCCCCACCTCGGACAATCCTTGAGGACGTCCCAAGCATGTTGCAACTTAAAAACTTGATTTTTTTGGTGTACTCTTGTCTTGTAAATTTCCATTGCTCTGTCACCCTATGCAAAAAATACATAAAAATAATTAGTTGCTAAATAATATTATGTACATGACAAATAAAATATCAAGAACAAAACTCACAATTTCTATAGCGCTCATTCCACTAGGCATGCCAACGCTCTCTCCAAGCTTCCCTTCCATAAAGTGCATGCTTTGTTGATAGTCTTCCACCGATCATAAACACCACCACCATCCCGCCCGCTGCCATTGCAGTTTTCATGAAACTTTGCAACGATTTTATCCCACAAAACCTTCTTATTTTGATTAGTGCCAATTGCACCATCTTCGCTAACAGAGACCCATGCCAAGCATAAAGCAACATCTTCCTCACAGGTCCAATTACGACCTCTAATATGCTCTCTTGCCATGTTGAACAATTTGGAAATGGAAAGAAATGGTAGAAAGATAAATGGGAGGAATTGTAGGAGAAAAATGAGTTTTGAGTGGATGTTTGAACAAATACATAGGTATTTATAGAGTTTTTGGGTGAATTTTCAGTTAAATAATTTTTTAAAATTATTTTAGCCGTTGGATTTAAATTTGGACCGTTAGATCTTTTATTTTACCGTTAGATTTGATTACATTCGATCTTAGCCGTTAGATTCAATGTATTTTAAAATAACATATTTAAAAAAAAATCAAATTTGAATCTGGACCGTTGGATCAACCAACGGTCCATGAAGCACAGCCGTCAGATTCAAAAAGATCCGTTGGGGTGGCCGACAGCGGTCCCCACCCTTGTTGGGAACGCACGGCAGGCCCTCCGCGTGGGGCGCGTAGGCGAGTGGACGGGCCGAGACTGGCCTTTGGGCCAGCAAGTCCAATCACGCAGGGGGGAAATTTGGGGGGAATTTGGCCCAAAAAAATTATTTGGCATTTAGCCCAATAATTTGGCATGCATTGGAGAGGTTTTGGGGAGGGGGTAATTTGGCATTTAACCCTCCATTGGAGTTGGCTTTAGTGTAGATAATATCGTTTATTAAAAAACAAAATTGTTAAGGTTTTGAATTATATGAATTTGATTTGGTAATTAATTTTGGATTTGATTTAGTCAAAAACTCAGCAAACGTAATTTTTATACGTTAAAAAAAAACCAATTTCGACTTAAAAAAAAAAGAAACCAATTAATCCAATTTTAAAGACAATAATATCCTTTTTAATATGGCTGAGGTTCCAATGGAGAACTGCCACGGGGCGACAAGAAATCAAAGCGTCCGTGCTGATGACACTGCATTGCTGCCCATCTCTGATCGGCTGGAAAATATGCTTACACAGGAATTCTGTCGGTTCTTGGTATTTATTGCTTAATTAATGGCAGGCAGGCTGAGACTGAATTTTTGTTTGATTGCCGAGAAAAAGTTAAAACTTTGAGGGAAAAAAAAAGGTGAGAAAAACAAGGTTTTTGTTGAGATCAAATCTTGTGCACTCAAAAATTTCTGTAACCCTCTTTATGTCTTTGTTAATTGAATCAAACATAATTAATATTAATTTGATAATAATTAAAATAATAAAAAATAAAATCAATTAACAAAGGCATAGAAGCCACATGGTTTTTGGGTGCAGAAGATCTCAACTCGTTTTTGTTGGTGCAACTCGTGAGTTTATAATGGTGGTTGGTTCAGAGTCGGTGGTCTGGGAGATGAGAGTGGTGCAGTGAGGATGAAGAGGGACAGGGCGGTGCTAAGGAGTCATTTTTTAGCGGCGGTTGTGGCGGCGGCGCTGCTTCCGATATGGGTTTTGGCTGCCGCAAAACAACACAGCCACCACCAACACCACCGCTACCGAGGAAATGGGGATAGGAAGCTGAGGTTTGGGACAGATGGGCAGTTTAAGATTCTGCAAGTGGCGGATATGCACTACGGCAATGGCAAGACTACGCCTTGTGAGGATGTGCTGCCGTCCCAGTTTGCAACTTGTTCTGACCTCAACACCACCGCCTTTGTCCGCCGCATGATCGAGGCGGAGAAGCCGAATCTCATTGTCTTCACCGGTATTTGTTCTTCCCCTTTCATTGTTCTTGTTTATGATTATGAATTGTTGTTGGGATGGGATTAGATAGGATCGGATAGGACACGATGAACATTGGATTTGGTCTAAGATAGGACATTGTTTCAGCGGATGAGCATTGGATTTTGTTTAGCAAAGATTTGATTTTAGCTATGATACTAGGATTTCTGATTGGTTCTCCAATCTGAACTCTGTGCAACAGGAGATAACATATACGGGTTTGATGCCACGAATGCTGCTAAATCTTTGAACGAGGCGTTCGCCCCCGCAATCGCATCCAACATCCCGTGGGCAGCTGTGTTAGGGAACCATGATCAGGAATCCGACCTCTCGAGGGAAGGGGTAATGAAACACATAGTTGGGTTGAAGAACACTCTGGCTCAAGTTAATCCTTTAGGCCAAGATGTTATTGATGGTTTTGGGAACTATAACCTAGAGGTTGCCGGAGTTGAGGGCTTTGGTTTTGAAAACAAATCAGTTCTCAATCTTTACTTCCTTGACAGCGGAGATTACTCCACGGTTCCCTCCATAGGTGGCTATGGTTGGATCAAACCCTCCCAACAGTATTGGTTTGAACGAACTTCTGCAAAGCTTCAGGTACTAACCTCGCTACTTTGCTTACCGTTCTTTTTTTATGGCTCACATTTACCTAAACTAGTCATTTGACTCATTTCCATCAACCCTTGCACAATATTTATCTGTGATGATTAAGATCCACATTGAGCAAGTAACTTAATTCTAATTAGTTCTGATGACACTGTCTTTTTCCCTGCAGAAAGCATACATAAGCAAGCCACTGCCCCAAAAAGCACCTGCGCCAGGGCTCGCATACTTTCACATACCATTGCCGGAATTTGCTAGTTTTGACTCATCAAACTTTACAGGAGTGAAGCAAGAAGGCATTAGCTCTGCTTCAGTGAACTCCGGCTTCTTCACAACCATGGTTGCAGCAGGAGATGTGAAGGCAGCGTTCATAGGCCATGATCACCTCAATGACTTCTGTGGGGAGCTAACTGGCATAAACCTTTGTTATGCTGGGGGATTTGGATACCATGCTTATGGGAAGGCTGGATGGGATAGGAGAGCAAGGGTGGTGGTAGCAAGCTTAGAGAAAACGCTAAAGGGGGGTTGGGGAGCGGTCAAGTCAATCAAAACATGGAAGCGCCTTGATGATGAGCACCTCACTGCTATCGACGGTCAGGTTCTCTGGAGCAAGAGCTCTGTGGGTACGTATTCCTTAAAGGAGCACGAAAAATTTCAGTACTGCCCTATTCCTAGCTCTTTCTAGACATTGATAAGTGGTCTTATAGAAACATAATAAGTGGTATTTGTTACGTTTATACATAAGATAAGGAAGTAACAAGCTCGTGGCACGGATTCTGGGGAGCCATTGACTAAATAAACATTTGCATCCATGTAGGCTTTTTACTTGAATTCATTCCATGGATAATTCTTTTATGCTCATCAATGCGGAGATGTTTTCTTGCCCAAAACTTCTGCCTGTTCACGAAAAGTTGCAGTTTTCTGAACAACTTGCTAATTTGTTCAATCCCATGCTTATGTGATACTGGACATAGAGTTATGTTTTTATCTGTCCAGCTTGTTACAGTTAACATGGCAGCTTTGCCACAATAGTACGACAGTAAAATTCCTTCTTCCGCTTCTCAACTTTTCTCATTGTGTTGATCAAAAGCCATCATTGCTTGCTGTTAAAGGAATCCCTTATACATGGACACTGTAGTTTCCTCATACATTTCTAGACCATCTTGGCCAAACACCTTCTCCCCATTATCCGAAAAGAGTAACCAGAAGCATCTGTTCTTGAACTATGATAATGATTATTTGCGTTAAATACTGTATCCGCTGCTTCAACTGTTGTTACGGTGTAATCCTTATCGCAAAGGTCTTAATGCATTACCATTTAACATGCTGTCGCCTGCTTCATCTCATTTTCTTATTTCGTCTATATTGAACAGGTATACGTAGAAAGAAACCTGTTGGCGGTAATTGAGTAATGAGCACAAGCCAGACGGTATGCAGGGAGAGTTGATAGGCAAGAAACTAGGCATGAGAAAGTTGTGAAAATCCCGGTGAGGAAATTGTCATTTGTTTCTTTGTAACGTAACAGACAATAAACGAAATCTATGAAAAAAGGGGAGTTAATGTACTGTTTGTATGCTTTGTAAGTGAATTCTGAAATATGGTAAACAGGACCCAGAAGAATGATGTAACAAGGTTGATTGTCATTTACACTACACACTGTTCATCTAAAATTGGTGACAGTGGCTTGTGTTGATCGTGCAAGCCATCGTCGCCCATCAAATTCTCAACGCGGGACATCTTCTGGAATCGTCAAACCATTTGCAGACCAACTAAGAGCACTTGTTTGATGTCAGTGACTTGTAGATCTTCCTGCAAAGAAGGCCGGTTGCTCAGGTTTGAAAAGACTTAACAGTTTCGCACTTCAACATTAGAGCAACTGATGACATGGTTGGCCTATGATTGGCATCTTGTTGCAGAAACTCACTCCGTAATTAAGACACTGAAGCGTTTGTCCGCAAAACCTTCAATCTTGGAAGATAGGGTGCGTGACATACTATGACGGTGGCTTCATAAGGGATCGATCTTCTTGTCATATTCGTTCAATAACATTAACACACAATAATCTGATATGGATGTGTCTCGAAAATTCATCTGCGCTGCATGAATCTTGAACAATGGATCCATCAGCTCCAACCCTTTCCCTTCATTCCACAACTGCCAAGCCTGCATGCGACCGAGGATGTAATAGTAACACAACTAATTAAGTTGATCGATAGGTAATTAATTAATTGGAATTTTTATTTTTTATTTTTTATAATTAACTTAACCCAATTAATCATGCTTACATGCACTCAAAGAGTAGCTGCACTATCTGTGAGATGAAAGCCTAGAAAGTTCTTTCTCCCAGCTACAATCTCAAGCGTGAGTACTCCGAAGCTAAAAACATCTGGTTAACTGCTAGTTGCACGTAAAATATAGTTGCAATCAAAGATGAGTTTCAAGTCAAATATATATATATATATATATATATATATATAAAAGTTGTTTGAGATGATTAATCATAGAGGGATAATTAGGGATAATTAAGTTGAAGAAACTAAGTACCGACAACTCTTCTCGTGTTTCCTTCAATTTGATCATCAACTCCAAACATTCTGGCCATCCCAAAGTCTAATATTTTTGGATTCATATTAACAACTAACAGGATATTGCTCGGTTTCAAATTGCTATGTATAACTCTAAGACTTGAATCTTCATGAGCTATTCCTCCTATTGTCATGCAACGTCTCGACCACAGTGCTAATTAGCACAGTGCTGATTAACAAAATTATTACATGCTAATGCAACATATTAACAATATGCTTATTCTAATCCAACATTTTATCTGATCGAAGTTTGTTTCTGATCCGACACATCTCAGCCCATCAGTGATGTCCAATCTTTCTCTAGGCAACTCCGCAGAGCAGGCAACGCCGATTTCGAAAATTGAAATCAAGCTTTCTTCAATTTTGATGTGAATCTTTGTGCTAGCCTCAGTAAAACATTGGTCTGCGCTTGTCCCCCCTTTATATTTTTCAAGGCCTCACACTCAGCAGTAAAACTTTTGGAAGCCCCATGAGTAACGAGGTTGAGTACCTTGATGGCAATGGTTGTTTCCCCTTGATCAAGTAATCCTTTGTAAACTGACCCAAAACTTCCTGTACCAATCAAGTTGGCAGAAGAGAATCCATCAGTAGCTTTAAGAAGACTTTGGTACGACATCTTTGGAAAAATTTCAGAATCACTTGAAGGATGCTCCTTCTTTACCCTTGGAAAGCAACAAACGTACAAAAACGCCAATGAAAAAGTGACTCCAGAAAGCCCACAAAGGAGAGAGATTACCAGTTTCAAGGTTAGGCTCAACCCTCTCTTGTTGGAATGTCGAAATTCGCATTTTGGCAATTTAGACTCTGGTATGCCCCCACAGAGCTTTGTATTCCCTTGGACTGATGTGGCAGTTGCATTTTGAAAAACTCCTTCGGTTGGTACCACTCCCTCTAATTTGTTATAAGACAAATTCAGAGATTGCAGAAATGTAAATTGCTCCAAGAATTTTCGAATTGTGCCTGACAAGTTGTTGCAAGTGAGAGATAAAATTTCAATACCTCTTAGTGAGCTCATATCTGATGGAACTGTCCCTTGGAAGAAGGTTTCTTGCATGTCAAGATATTGTATGCTTTGGCAACTTCCAAGACTTGCTGGAATCTCACCAGATAACATGTTTCCGGAAACATCAAAAGGCTCTAGATTTATCAAATGTCCGACTTCCTTGGGAAGAAAGCCAGTCAAATGATTTCGAGATAAATCCACAAAAATATACGAAGAAGACAGACCACCAATGACTTCAGGGGATATGGTACCACTTGAATTGTTTATGCCAAGAGATAAGGTCACCAAGTTGTGACACTCGGCCAAACTTGAAGGGATGCTGCCTTGAAGGCTGTTGTCCTACAGAGATAGAATAGTTAATCGCCTTAAATTTCCGAAAGAGGATGGAACATTCCCAGAGAAAGAGTTCATTTCCATAACAACTTGATAGAATTTGGGGAGCTTTCCTATTTCAGGAGGGATGACACCTGAAAACTGGTTGCCAGACATCAATATGGTTTCTAGATTATGCAGATTTTCCATCCCATTTGGGATAGTGCCAAATATATTATTGTTGGCTACACTGAAAGATACGAGAGAAGAAGAAAGGTTGGCTATGCATTGAGGCAACGTACCACGAAATTTGTTTGAATGAATATACAAAGAATGTAAAAGGGTGGCATTAGTCAGATCACAGAGAAAGCTCAAGTCATCACCAATTCCCCCGCTTACAAGATGGTTATAAGCAAGATTAAACCTCCCGAGCTCGTGTAAATTTTTCAAAGAGGGAACTTCTCCATGCAATTGGTTAGATTCGAGTCCTAGCTCAAATAAATTAGAGAAATTAGACATTGAAACGGGAATAGTTCCGTTGAATTGATTCAAATCAATGGCAAAGGTTCGCAGTCTTGGATAGGCAATGCCTAAGTTTGAAGGCAAAGTGCCATGGAGTTTGTTTTCTACGGCAGCAAAGGTTTCGAGAGAAGAGAGATTGAAAACCGAGGAAGGGAACATACCAGAAAAGTCATTTTCATCTAATCCAAGAAAATAAAGATTGGTCAGTCGACCAAAGATATATGTAATACTGCCAAGCTCCTTAGGGATACTACCTTCTAACGAATTGAAGCCAACACATATTCGGTTGAGTTCTGAGCAACCTGATAAATTAGCGGGAATTTCTCCACTCAGTGAATTATTTTGCAATACCAAATGTTGCAGCCTGCGCAGACGGCCAATTTCTGGAGGGATTTGATGGCGGAAGCTGTTGTTTATGAGGCTAAACACTCCGAGGAAGCTCAAATTTCCAACATGTGGTGATATAGAGCCTCCAAGTTTCAAGGACTGCAACTTTAACATTGTGATCCTCTTGTGGCGGTGACCACATGTAACGCCGTACCAATGGCAAAAGTGGATGGTTTCGTTCCATGAAGTCATGACACCAAAGCGGTCACTGGTTATCCTGGCCTGAATTCAAGCAAGGCCAGTTTAACTGTCTCATTTGATCCGGCGACGGCTGAACTAAGACATGAGGTAAGAACAACAGCATGGATGCAAAAAGATGAGAAAAAGAGAGGTGATGAAATGAACTTGTAAATCCCCATGGTGTGTTTGGGTGAGCTAAGGTTGTCTCGTGCGTAAGCTGTGGTTTGAAAAAAGAAAGAAAAGTTGATAAACCTCTCTTCATCACAACGAGCTTGTTTACTTCGTCAATTAATCCGGCTAGTCTTCCCTATCGCATTGATCAAGGTGTTGTACACAACCACATTGCAGATAAAGAGTAATACTACACTTACCACTTAGTTATACCTTCTCTCTAATATAGAAAGGGGGTGGTCAACACATGTGGGTTCTATCTTTATTAGAGAGATGGTCCAAATAGATAGTAAGAATAGCATTTTTGTTCAGATAAACCCCCTGCTTCATTAGCGAGTTCATTAGCTTATCTGGATTCTGGACAGAACTCGCTAAATCTGCTCTTCCCATCTACCCCAAGCCTTGAGTTATGAAAAGGTATGTAGCTATGTCTGTGGGGGAAAACCACACTGAAGTAGCCCTTCTTGCCAAACAAACTCATCATAGAAAGGCATATAAGTATAACGACTCAACGGGACGAAATAGTAAATCGACTTCAGACAAGTTATCAACTATACTGTTTATATTGATCAAGAAAATCTGAAAACTTCTACTTTCACATAAGGAAACAAGTTATTACGTACATGCTAATACTTAATAGTATCAGTTTGCTTATTCTAATCCAACGTTTTATCTGCTCGAACTTTGTTTCTGATCCGACACATCTCAGCCATAGCATGAGCGATATGTCCCCAGGCACGTCTGCGGAGCATGCAATACCAATCCCTAATTTTCCAAAATTTAGGTTTTAATGAATGTCATTAATTCAATAATTAAATATTTACATATTAGCATAATTAAATAAATTTCTAAAATATATTAATTTAGTATTAGAAATGTTACATTTGGTATATTTATGGCTATACTTTGTATCATATATTTTTTATTTTTAATTTGTACCCAATTTTAATTTGCAACCCTTTTTTAAATTTGTACTAAATTTCTTTTTAGTTTTAAATTGTACCCATATATCAATTTCTTTTTGTGCCTTTTCTTTAAAAGATTTATTTGTAGTTTGTTTTTTCATTTTTTTATTTTTTTTATTTTTTATTTATTTGTACCCATAATTTATCCATAATTTATTTTTTATTTTTTATTTCGTCGAAAATCGATTTGACGGTAATTATGGGCAGGCCGAAGATCCCATAATATATGTAATTGACGGCCCGGAGAGCCCATGACTTGTACTATGGATAGCTCGGAGAGCCCATGGTTTGTTAGTGGCATAAAGACTCATTACCCTAGGGCAGACTATGTCTTATTCCCTTGAGGTGATTTGTGGTCTACTCACGACATCAAGGGTAAGACAATCATATTGAGCATATTGTCCAGTGTCCTTATCCTATTGGATGTGGTTAATTTATATCTCTACAACAATAACTTTGTACTTGATAAGAGTTCGGATCATTATGGTTGCCTATCAAAAAAAAAAAATGCTTTCAACAAAAAAAATAAAAATAAAAAAACATACTTTCACTGTGTATATGGACTGCTAGCTAGAATGCACTTTCACATAGTGCATATTTAGTGCTAGTATGAGTCTGCATATGCTCATAATGTGATGTCCAGAAAAGCCTCTATATGCATTGCATAGAAATATGCTTTCACACATATATCAAATGGACTCTGGAATATTACTAACCATATAGACATTATATAAATATATAATATATAAAGTATATTACCATTTTCAGCATGCGTTTGACTATATGACGTGCCTAAATACATCAGCAACATTCTTTTATGAGTTAAATAACAAAATAATTGGCTTGTCAATTTACCCAGCTAGCAATAACCATTAGCTTTATATTTGGGTTATATCTTTTTTCTAAGATGTGACATATTGTTCTTCAAAACACTGCAATAGCAATGAACAATACTTTGCCATCCAAATAATGCAATATTGCATTCTTTACATGGAAGTATTAGATACTACGTACTCTGAAGAAAGGATAGTGTGCAATATTGCATTCTAGAAATAATGCAATATTGTTTCTTCCAGATTAATTTGCAATGAATTATTCAAAAGAAAAGAAAAAAAAAACTAGATGGCAAGAAGAATGGTCAAAATGCTTCGCTTCTCGTATGTAAGGAGGGATGTTCTTCCTTCAACGATACTGTGACATAATTTTATTGTACAATTTGAACTGTCATTCTCTTTATTATCATTTCTAGAAAAAATTATTCAATTTGGAGTACTTTAGCCATCAATATGAGATGAACAAATTGACAATTATGTTAACAAGTAACTTTTCATGATAAAACGTCAATTTGTTTGATTCCTATGGATTACTGAACGGACTTCAAACCAAATGAACTTTTTCATCGATGATTTTTAGATGATAATAAAGAGAATAAACAATTTCTATTATGATATTTGAATTGTAAAATAATATCAAGAATAAACAATTCTATCATGAGAATAAACAATTTTTAGATGATAATAAAGAGAATACTCTTAATTAGTTACAATGAAGCAACATAAAAAATAAAAAATAAAATAAAAAGATAAATTGAAATATAGAATTGATATTTTATCTGCGGCCACATATAGTAATTGATTCTTTGCTTAACTTAATAAAATAAGTTGCAAAAAAAAGACATCTGAAAGGGACGAAAATATTATAAAGAATTGCATGTTGATTGCATCAATCTGTTGAAATGATGCCAAGAATTTTAACCATTTATATCCTCATATGTGGGCGGGAAGCAGTTGTTGGTTCACCTATGAGTATATAAAAGCATATAACGAGTCTAATAACTTACAGCATTATGCTTTGAATCACAGTATACTTACATATTGTTAAGA
The DNA here is from genome assembly GCA_028566515.2 of Pyracantha coccinea. Lineage (NCBI taxonomy): Eukaryota > Viridiplantae > Streptophyta > Magnoliopsida > Rosales > Rosaceae > Pyracantha > Pyracantha coccinea. The sequence goes on along the minus strand of JAOTRO020000036.1, from coordinate 1,728,540 downwards.
TGAATTGCTGGGGAAAATGGAAGCTTGTTATTGTCATGCTGGTCATTAACCTTGCATTAGCTATTGTAAATGTTCTTCTTAAGAAGACTCTTGATGGAGGATTAAACGGTTTGGTAATTGCTACTTATCGACAGTCGGTTTCTGCTGTTTTCTTGACACCCATTGCCTTCTTTTGGGAAAGGTAAAACCTACATACACTTGAGTTATTACTTATGTTTAATGCTACATGTATCATATTAGCGATCTTCCACATAGAGAACATTGACTATCGAGTCGGTCATATCTCTATAAAAAATATGATCAGTAAATATGGTATATGTAGTTTTATTTGCGCCACTAGTATACTAAGTGTATGGTTAGTTTTCTTGCAGCAAAAGCAGACCGGAGCTTACAACTCGAATCTCATGCCTCCTTTTCATCAGTGCTCTTATTGGGTTAGTAATGGTATTTACAATTGATACGGTTTCTCAGATTTATATTTGTATGTTTTTTCATTTGAGGTTGTTATCTTTTTGTGAAATTTTGTGGTAAATACTTGTGCCTTTCAGGATAACTTTCACACAATACTTATTTCTTCTTGGACTTCAATACACCTCTGCTACATATTCCTGTGCATTCATCAACATGGTGCCTGTCTACACTTTCCTATTGGCTCTACCATTTGGGTAAATTACAGAGACTAAGGTTTTTTAGTCTGATTAATTATCTGAAATGGGTATTGGAATGTATATTTCGGAATTCTGACTTCCTCTGTGTTACTAATACAGACGTAATAAAAAAAGTATGTGATAAAATACTCGGACTTGGAATTGGATTTGATTAGGGACTATAGTTGATCCCATACTCATTCCCTCTATCTCATGTGCCCAACTTCCCCCATTCACAATTTCTCGCATTCTAAGTAGGTAAACATGTCGTTAAAGGAATTATAACTTCAATTTTTCGGACTTGATTTTGCAGTCTAGAGAAAGTGAACATAAAGAGAAAGGATGGGATAGCTAAAATCCTGGGTGCCCTCATATGTATTGGTGGAGCTGTATCATTGATCTTATACAAAGGAATGCCACTAACCAACCAACATTCAGAATCCACACATCAAATGCAAAACCATGCCAATACAATGGCTTCATCATCAGCTAAAAAGACTGAGAGGTGGGCTGGTTCAGCATTTTTGGCATCAGGCTGCCTCTTGTGGTCTTCATGGTTTCTCATCCAAGCAAAGATCGGCAAGAGCTACCCTTTTCAGTACTCTAGCACAGCGATATTGTCCTTCTTCGGCGCCATTCAATCTGCCACCTTGTGCTTCATAACTCAGAGGCACATCATCATGTCCATGTGGATTCTCAAGGGGAAGTTGGAGATCTTGAGTGTCGTATATGCTGTGAGTATTTTCTTCTGCATCTCTTTAATATTCACTGTTCAAATCTTTCCTAGCTAATGCAAGCTTGAGCGTTAGGCTATAATGGTTGCCTAAAATGGTATCTCCCTCCGAGACAACTCAAGCCGCTTTTAGGGTTTGGTGATTTAGAGCTTTTAGGGTTTAGTATTTTCATATACATATTGTTGGTGCCCATTCTCTAACAAATTAAGTTTTTAGGGTTTATTGGTTGTCTAACATGGTGTCATGGTTGCACCTATATGTTTCTTTCTCGCCTACTAGTCTGTCTCTCCACCTACAAGATGAACATGCACGTGAGGACGGTGTAACCTTGATATACAATATGTGTTATAGCTCAATATTTCCATACAACGTAAGCTTTAGGTCTAGTGGTTGTTTAACAGCTAGTACATATGTTCGATAATTTCGATTTCATTTAGTAAGCCATACAAATGCTACAATCTTGAATATTATTTCAAGAACTAATTGGGGTTTCATGTGTGTTTACATTGCAGGGAGCAGTAGGATCAGGGCTATGCTATGTGGGGATGTCGAGGTGTGTGAAACAAAAGGGTGCACTCTTCACAGCAGCATTTACCCCCGCCACCCAGATATTTGTGGCCATGTTGGACTTCTCTTTCTTGCATGAGCAAATTTACCTCGGAAGGTAATTCACTCAATTATGTTTAATTTTGTAGGTTTACATATATTTAATTTTGATTATCTTCGTATTAACCCGTTGCTAATTAATTTTTGGCCTTATTTAATTTACCAGCGTGGTGGGATCTATTACTGTCATAATTGGCATGTACATTTTAATGTGGGGTAAAAGCAACGATCAAAAGGAAATGGCGATCAAGCAGACACAAGCAGTTGATCAAGATCAAGAATGTGGTCCAACGCCACAAGGCATGCCCCTTGACGTAAACAGATAACCCTTCTAAAATGTTTAGATTTTTAACATTTTACCGCACTGGTTAGATCAAATGTTGTAAGCACGGCTAACCAATTGAAATAAGAAGCAGAACTTTGCAACCTCTAAACTCTTTCTCTGGCTTTCCAATTTTGACAACCCATAACTTGGGTTGTTATGTGAAATAGATGCATCAAATAGACAATTACAAAGGGAACTTGTACCACCTTGCCAATTTTGTTTTTACCCTTATGATACGCACATAGAATAGAGCAAATGATGATTATGTTTGCAATCAATGCTTGTTAACGCTCAAAATTGAGAGGTTAACTTAAAGGGCTATGTCCATTGTCGTCCGTATATATATTTGTGTGAGGTTACAAATGCTCCATGAAATGGCTCAAAGCTTCTAGTTGGCATGGTGAAGCCAAAGAACAGTAGGCTTTTTTCATCCAGCTAGTCATCCTCTCTCCTCCGTCCTCCTTTTCATTATATAGACAAAAGCCACCATCCTCAGGACGGTCAAGTGTGTGGTCTCAAAGAAGAGGTGATGTGGCCTCTTCCTATACACCTAATAAATATTTAGACCAACAAATATCTAGTCTCAGGGGTCTTCATTCAATAATAGTCTATCTGTAAAGCGTTCTGGAGAGGCGGTCAAGTGGTCTCAATAGAGCACCTTGATCTGGTGGTCACAGTAGAACACCCTACTCTGATGGTCTTAGTAGAGGACTCTAGTCTAGTGATATTAGTAAAGCACCCTTGTCTGATGGTCTTAGCATGGAACACCCTGGTTTAGTGATCTCAATGGAGCACCCTTATTTAGTGGTCTTAGTTGTGCACATATCAATAGAGAGTAGGCCAATTAGAGATTTGATCACTTGGAAGAGGTGGTCTATCACGCGCTAAAGGGTTTCCTCCATCCAACGACGATTTAGTCCCTAATTAAAGAGTCTTCTCTCACAATGATAACATGCCAAAAGTAGGACCAAGTTATTCTGGAGACCCGCATTAAGAATACTATATTACCGAATTAACAGGTAGAAAAAAAAAATTGTCAAAGCAATGTAACAATTGAAATCATGAATACTATATTACCGAATTAACAGGTAGAAAAAAAAATTGTCAAAGCAATGTAACAATTGAAATCATGAACGAATTTAGAGATAGGAACACAAGAATCATCACCCTGCAGTTCGTGAAAGAAGAGAGAGAAAGAGGAGGATTTGATGAGAAATAATTTTCTTTTTTCGGTGAAGTTGAGAAATAATTTTGATTTCATGATCTAAGAGAGGGAATTGTTTAGAAAAAGGAAAAAAAAAAAATGAGGGGTGAAACAGACTGAAGCAACATAGATCATATTACTTATGTGGGTGAGTTGATTGAGCCTTACAATGGACTACCTATAATAATTTGGTTCAAATTTGTCTTTGACGAGAATCTAATTTAACCTCTCACTCACAAATAAAGTTGAATATCACTAAATTGTAGTACTAAGCGTCAAATAATGAATTCGTTCAACCACAAATAATCCTATAGTGAAGGGATTATGTGTACTTACTACAATTGAAATGCATAAGGTGCAAATTAAAATAATAAAGCTGATGCGGAGTTTTAGTTATTGGATCTATTTGAACAATAACACAAAATTGGACTTAATTTTAATGTGGCTTTACAAAAATGGGCTCACATCAGATTATGCCTAGATTAAATTGGTTTTCGTCACGTGATCCCTATTCACTTTTTGTCTAAAGTAAATACGATTTTTTGCCGCACTAAAACTCACTCTTGCAAACCTGATTCTCCTTTGTCTTGTCTAATAACGTATCTGTAGTTATGTTTGTGCCATTTTAAGTGGTTTACATGTTAATCACATGATAAATATGAACAAAAAACTAGACGAAATTTTAAATAGGCTGTGCAAAAATTTGGATATTTATGAAAATTTAGGCATATAAAGTGGCTAAAATAAAAATATAAGGTGCAGTACTACTGTCTAGTAGTATATATTTTTTTTCACTTTTAAATTAGGCGTATAAAATGCTTAGTTTAATTTTCTGAACATTTTAACCTAAATATATTTAAATTTCGATAAATATTTAAAAATTACTAAACTGACACAATGAAACTCGTGACACCCTATGAAAGAATATGAAACACATAAAATAAATTTTTTATTAGATTTGGTCATATTAGATCTTAGTTGTTGGATTCAGTGAATTTATAAATATAAAACTAAAAAATCCACATATATAGTGGCCCGGCCCCACTAACTCATAAGGAATTCTGGCCTAAATTT